>VWZG01005386.1:87198-300675 GCA_013396735.1 Grallaria varia | reverse complement strand
TCTTCTCCCTCTTCCTCTCCCTCTCCCTCTTCCTCTCCCTCTCCCTCTCTCTCTCCTCTCCTTTCCCTCTCCCCTCCCTCTCCCCTCCCTCTCTCTCTCCTCTCCAGCCCCATCACCCCTGTGCGCCCCTCGGCCAATGCCCCGCAGTGCCCCCGCAGGAGGGATGCTCAGCCGCCTGTGCTGCCGCTCCTGTCCTGGCGCGGGGCCGGCTCCGTCCCGGGCTCTGCCAGGAGAAGATTCTACCAGAGGTTTTCCACCCCGGTCACTCTTCCCCACCACCCAAGGGTAGCACCGGAGGCCTCCCTTGTCACCAGCAGCACCGTGTCACCCCTGTGAGCCCCTGGAGAGCTGCCCTGTCCCGGCCCTGTGTGTGAACTCACTGCTGCCTGTTATGGTCCAAGCCTTGGGCCGTGAGCCACCTCCCAAGGCAGCTGAGGAACTCAGCTCCTTGCTTGTGCCTGGATGCTGGAACCCAGGGTTCAAGCCCATGGGATGCTGCAATACCTGGGGGAGGCTGGTCCTCACCCTGCCCAGCACTGGAGGCTCCGAGCAGGACACTCTGCCTTTTCCTGCTTCCCACAGCCTGATCCCAGCCCAGCACGAGCCCTCTTACCTGTGCCCTGGTGGTGAAGCTTTAGGGAAGTGGAGGTGAAGGGTTGAGGATGTGCTGGAAATAGAGCCAGGCGTTCTGGCCAGCCCAAGGGGATTTAATCTGCACTGGATAAAAGGAACCACGTCCATCCAGGTGACATGGAGGGGTACAAGGTGAAACGTAGCACTCCTCAGCACCTGCGCAGGGAACGACCTGAGTGTCCCTGCAGGCAGGATTCATGCTCAAACCAACCTGTCTCTCCAAAGCCAGGTCCCCACAGAGCCCTGAGGCCGGGTCAGTGAGCCAGGACACAGGTACAGCCCCTGCCTGTCCCAGGCAAAGCTGGGCACTGCCCCTGTGTCCCCAAGCAGAGGCGTGGGGCAAGGAGAAGAGCAGGATTTCCTTCACTCCCTAAAAAAACTCTTCCAGAAGAGTCTGTCCCCTTAGGGTTCTGTGGGACCTGAGCTTCCTGGAGACTGAGGTCTTCACTGCCCTACGACCATCTCCCAGTAGGCGAGAGAGGAGATGGCAGCCCCTGGGTCACCGTGACTTCTGCCTGCAGTAACACCCCCCTTCCCTCCCTCCATCTCTCGGATGGTTCACATACCCCGGGTATGAACATGTCTGGGTTCACATTTGAGTGAGGGTCTCCCCCTTCCAGGTATCCCTGTCCTCACCCACTCAGCCTCCCTCTCCAAATGCTGGACACTCACCCAGCTATGGACCACCAAAATTTGTCTCTATCCAGGACAACACCAAGGAGCTGGTTATCTATTCCCAAACTCCAGCTGCTTTTCCCAGATCCCAGCCTCTTGTGCCATGCACGGCACACTCAGCACCCTTGGTTCTCCTTGGGTCTTTAGCAGGGCAGCCCGTGGCCACCAGCCTGTGCACAGGGCACGGTGCACATCCTCTGCTCCAGAGGTTATCTGCAGAGGGATGAGGGAATCCAACAATAATGAGCCTCCCAGCATGAATCACTGCGCTGTTGGGAGCGATGAACAGCGCCAGACAGCAATCCAAAAGCTTTTGGCTGCCGGAGAGCTGGGAACATTCAGGCCAAAATGTGGTTAGGAGGAGACTGGAGTCTCCAGAGCTTCTCAGCCCTGCCTGGAAGCAGCCACGCTCCATTCTCCTGGCCCTGGGTCTTCAGAGGAACTGGAAGCAGCCAAGTGATGGTGCAGAAGGCACGAAGACTTGTTCCCAGTGCTCTTCACCATCCTGAGGGCGCGGTGGGAACAGGACTGTGCTCTGAGCAGCAGACTGGGCTGCAGCAGCAGTTGCCATCACAAGCCTCTGTGTGCTTCCCTGCACACCTGGAGGCTGCTGCAGGCTCCAAGTGCCTGCTCCTGCCCTGTTTGCCTCTGCTTTTGGAAGGGCTTCTCCTGTGAGTTTCCTGGGATATTCTATTAAAAAAAGAAAAGCTCAACATGGTCTTGCCCTGCCTTTAAGTTAAGTGTGGACTGCAATTTCATGTCTCTTTTCTGAAGGATGTCCTCGCTCCTGGAAGTGTTCAAGGCCAGCTTGGACAGGGCTTGAAGCAACCTGGTCTAGTGGTAGGTGTCCCTGCTGTGGAGAGGTGGTTGGAATGAGAGGGTCTTTAGGGTCCCTTCCAAGACAAACTCTCCCATGACTCCGTGATTCTGTGATCTAGAGAGCGCTGAGCCATCAGGTCTCACACTACTGCCCATCACAGTTTCCTGTAGTATGAGTTGAATTCACCAGCATCACCCAAGATAATGCCTCGCTGGGCCACGTCCCACACACTCATCGCCAGTAAATCTTCTTCAGCTAAAGGGATGAGACAGAGAGAGGACTGGGAGGGAAACTCGGCTCTCTATTTTTCATTAAAACTGAATTCTCTTTAGAAGAAACTGGGGGAAAAGCATCATGAAAAATCTGGAGAATTTCCACGAGGTTTTACAACGTCATGTCTTTCAAAGGGATTCCATGGCAATGATCATCAGCCAAGTGCCTCCACACTGTGGAGAGCTGGGGAAGATGGTCCTGGGGGATGTTCCATCTTAACATCTTTATGGTTACTTGACCTGAAGCAGGGAGAGGAATTTGGAAAAGAAGAAGAAATGCTGACCAGCATCTCCAGCCCAACTTTCCATGGGCCAACCAGGGTGTCCAGACGGCCAAGGGGAGCTGGGTACTCCCATCCCTGGCCAAAGGGCGCATCAGCCAAGGGGGGCAGTGGGAGGGGATGCTCAGGGCCCCTCAGGAGAACCAGCCCTCTTCCTGCTCAATCTCTGTGGTGTGGCCATTTCCTTGGTCTGGGCCCCAATTAAAAGAGCCAAATGGAAAGGGCCGGAGAGAAAGAGTGAAAGAAACAACATTTCCTGCCTGAGGAGATTAACTCTCCAAATTACATGTGAACAGAGGGGGAGGCGAAAGGGGAAAAGGAAACCCAGCTTCCACCCCAATAAAAGCCAGTTCATTTAATAAAGGGGGAGCGAGGAGGGGGAAGGTGGCTGAAAGAAAATGAGGCTGGGGGGTGTGGAATTAGCCTTGTCAAACAAGGGGCTTTGCTGTCCCAGAACTACTTCTTTATTGTTCCAATTTTTCATGCTTACTTAGCTCTCAATGCTGCACAAGACAACAGCTCATTATCGGGGAGGGGGGGGGAACGGGATGGGACGGACATGGCTGTGGTGGTGCTGAGAAATGGAAGGAAAATGAAAATTTTCAAAAAGGAGCCCTTTCCCTGGGACTTCAGCCTCTCCCCCCTGCGTGGAGCTGCAGACACTGTGGCTGGGAGGAGAGGGGCATTGCCGAGCCGAGAAAAAGGGTTTTCCACAACCTTTGGCACCAGCACCAGGACAAAAGCAACTGAACCTGAAATGCCATCTTATGGTGCAGGGACTGGGAAGGAGGGGTGACCAAGGGTGACACAGAGGGCTCCCCCATTTCCTTGATGATCCTGAAGCTGTCCCCATGGCTGCTGAGGGAAGAGGGGCTGAAAGGGGGCCAAGGCAGGCAGGACTATGGGGACAAAGCCCCCTCTGCCCCGTGGCCAGGCTGCTGCGTCCTTACAGATCAGCCAGCCAAGGCACATCTGTGGCATCATTGTCTACGAAACAACATGTGCTCTGACTCTGGAAAGCGACTTCCAGCCTCCTCCCAGGGCTCCTTGTTTGTTTTCTCCCCAGGATTTTCCTGATCAGATTGGCTTGGCTTACAAAGCCAAACTCACACCAGAAAGGCTATCAGGATGTTTGTGGGTAGGAAGGTTATGCTCCATATTAGTGATGCTGCCTTATAAAGCCCTGTTTGCACAGGCTCATAACTCTCCAAAAAAATGCTCCCTTTTAGGACCAGAAGGCTCCGAGAGCTGGTGCCACAAAGCTGATGCTTTGCACCAAGTCACCTTCCTGTCACCCACGAGATCAGCACTGGGGACAGGGCAAGCTGGAGGGCACACGGTGGGGCTGAGGGATGTAGGAGCACAGATGGGGAGAGAAGAGAAGCTGTGGCCAGGCTGGATGTCTTTCTTTGATCCTTGGTGAAAATCCAGGAAACAAGGGCGCAGACTGACCTTCCAGGTAACAACCTTTAGGAGATGTCAGCCATCAACCAAGAGGTGACAGCCACAGAGGACCAGTCAGGGACACTCCTGGCCCACAAGGAGCAGTGAAGCTCCAGTCAGAACTTGCTTGACACCTGCAATAGATGGAGGGATTATTTTACGTTTTCAAATGTATTTTGATGCCTACCAGCTACCCATAGCTTAATCCATCGTGGGGTGGCCAAATGCTCCTAAGCTGAAGCTATTCATGAGCACCAAGACCCAGCAGTGCCATGGCTCCCAGTGAAATTTTTGGAAGGCTTCCACAGAGGAAAGTATTGGACTTGGAGATGACTTGTATCCACATGAACATGCTACAGGTTGAGTGAAGACCATTTCTTGGTGGAAAATGGTCAACCCTTCCGATACAAAAGCCTCTACAAAACTCATGGATGTTCTGCAAGAGTGGAGCCAAAATGTTCCCCCATTCTCCCCAGCCTGCTCAAGTTTTCCAGTTACTGGATGAGGTTCCCTCTTGGGAAGCTTGGAAGTCCAGAGGGGTCTGTTCTGGTGGCAGGAGCAGGAAGGGTCCCCCAGGACACACTTAAGCTTCAGGGCGTTTCCCATTCACCAGGCACAGCCTGGTTGGGTACAGAGTGCCACCAGGGAAAGGGAGAGTGCAGAGGTGGCACGTTGGTTTTGGAGCCCAAGGAACCTTTGTAGCCTAAGAAGCTCCTGATGGACCAGACCCAAATCCACCCTGGGCATGGCAGACCATGCACCCAGGTCATGTACACCACTGTGCCCCTCTGCTGTGTGACAAAGGCCTGGTGCAGAGCGAGCTCTACTCTCATAGTACTGTGATATGAACACTGGAAATTTCTCAACTATTCATAAACTGCTCCTTTTCTCCAAAAATTTGAGGCATGCCTCATTTGGAGAGCTGCATTCCGTCCCTCCCATCATGGCAGTCGCAGCATGTGGCAGCTTGGGCTGCAAGCCTGGGGAAAGCCCACCTGAGGGGGAGGCTGAAGCATGTGGGTTATAGCCCTGCTGTCACTGCTCTTTCAGAAGTGTCCCAGGTCTTCTTATGCTTGGGAATACTTTCCCAGCACCCTCCCAAACCTCTGCAGCTGCAAAACCTTCTGAGACATCAGATGGAAGATAAACTGGGCGATGAATGCCCTGGGTTGCCTTTCAGGTTGACCCCAGCAGGAGCCTGTTTGGCTCGTGGCAGCAGCTCCAGGCAGGATGGCAGCCCACAGGACGGGTGACTAATCCCTGGCAGAGGTTGGTTTGGCCCCTCTCACGTGCCAGGAGCTGGGCACAGCAGTGACAGGGCAGGCTGGGCCACTCTCAGCTCTGGCACCCAGTACGGGACAAGGGGTTTTGTGTGTGTAAGAGTCACTGGGAAGCCCAGACCCACCACGCTGCCTGTGCCTGTCCTGCCTGCAGCCTTCCCAGCCTGTGGGGACATCCCAGGGCTGACACCGGGCTGATGCTCGGCTGCTCCCAGTGGCAGGTGCTCAGTGGGACCAAAGCTCAGCCCCTCAGGGAGATGATTTTGGAGGCAGGAGAGCCAGCCAGCCAGCCAGCAGAAGTCCAAAGCCAGGCTGAGGCCTTGCATCATTGCCCAAAACCTTGTGGGATGGGGTTCCCAACCCCTCCATCCCTGCTCAGGTGTGAGGTCCAGAGATGCATGTCCACTTCCACCTGGGACATGGTTTGGGTTTGTGTCCATCTTCCTTGGGGACTGGCACCTTCTTTCCTCCCCCCTTCTCCCCTCTGCACTCTCCTCGTTCGGCTTTGCCTTCAAACAGTAAGGAACAAATTCCAGGGATTTTGCCTTGGGGCCCACGGAGCAGGGATGCGAGCTGGTCTCCATCTGACTGCGACCGAGTCTCTCCCCCTCACTGGAAATTGAAAGCAGAAGCCGTGGAGCGGTGACAAAAATCTGCATTACGTTATGGCAACTGGATTTCTTTTTTTTTTTTTTTTTTTTTAAGATTTTATAATACATCGTTTTGAAACTCTGCCAGTGATCATCATCAAAGCGAGAGGAGCGCCTTGGAAAGAACAATGGTGGTGGAGGGTGGGGAGCAGGGTGCCTGGGTATTGATGTGTAATCCTCTTTAAAGCCAGTTCTACAGACAGCATGGGAGAGGGTTAGGTTTTCTGGGGGTGGTTTTTTTTCACATTTTCCTGAAGCTCAGATACCATTCAGTCTGGTAAGGACAGGCGGCAGTGCCAGAGCTCTAGACTGAGGTGCTGGATCCCATTAGAGCTGCAGAACAGTTAACCCACCCCACGCTGCCTCTGGCCCCAGGAGGGCAGGGAGCGGGCAGGGGGGACGGGAAACGCTGAAGGGTCCAAAACAGAAGCTCAGGAGAAACCAGATGGAGAGGAGAGGAGAGGAGGGGTGGAGAGGAGCAGGCTACTGCTGGCGGGGCCAGGGCTCTGGATCCTGCTGGGAATTGCAACCCAGAGACATCATCACCTCAGGGCAGCAGCTCAGGTTCTGCCAGTACCATCTCCTGGGCTCTGCCAGTGCCACCAGCCACCCATGTCCTTCTCCACCAAAACCTGGCCAAGCTGGGGGAAGATTCCCATGGCCCTCAGTGCCTTGACATCAGTTCCTTGGCCTGTGTGCTGCCCTCTCTACCCTAGCAGTCATTTTTACTGCCCCTATTTCCCTCCCTACAAGGGCTCCTTCTTCAAACCAAGCAAAACAAGGGACTTTTCCCAATCTCTGCTCCACTGACCTCCTTCCACTGCACAGAACGAGGGGAATGACACAGCATAGCACAGGTCCCAGTGGAGGCAAATGCTGTGAAACCCTGCTGGCTCTGAGGGACAGGGTGTCAGAGCCCCTGGGTGCTCAGATGCTCCCTGGAGCCTGAGCATCACTTCTATTCTTTTGGCTTGAAAAAAAGAGATGTAAAGCCCTGGAAATCTGCCCTTCACAGTAATTTTCTCACAGCAGCCATGTCAGAAGCACCTATTGCTCTGTGCAAATCCATGAAGATCGAGCCCTTCATTTTGGCAACTTTGCAGCATCAGATCACCAGCCGTGCCAGTTGTCCAGATGTGGTGGGACATCACAGGTGGGCCACTTGGCATCACCTGCTGCTGCTCTGGAGTCCAGTGACCTACAGAACCCCAGCCCTGCGTGTGCTGACCCAGACATACTCATCCAGACCTGCCAGGCTTGTGCCTGCCCTGCTCCAGGCTGGACCTGGAGAGGCTCCTCCTTGCTGCTGATTTACATCAGGCTGGCAGCTTTCCCTTACGCCTTTACCAGCAGGGTCCAGCCCTAAGCCATCTCAATCAGCCCCCCACATTCCTGTTGCCCAAGCACAGCTTCCTGCACCTTCATAGCCTCATTTCCTTCTGGGATGGACATACAAAATGCTTCCTTCCTCCAAGTGACTCCTGGAAAGTCCCTGTCCACAGTGAGCCCAGTGCCGAGCTCAGCGGTCCAGCACGAGTCAGGTCTGCTTGTCCCACGCATGTCAGAAGGGAGCAGAGCCCAGGGAAGGCAGGCAGAATCCTCAGGGCAATGGGTCAAAGCCTCTCCATCCATGCCTTCAGAAGATGACAAGTTATCTGGGCTCACTGCTGGTCAGTGCCACCCAGCTGAAGCCTGCAGCATGCCAGCTGAGGCCACCAGTGGGAAACTGTGTTCACTCAGCCCCCTCTTTTCAGCGCTAGACTGGATGTGAGATGTTCCTCTAAGCATGCTCTGGCTGTATGTCACAGACCCATAGAACTGTTACGGTTGGAAAAGTCCTCTGGGATCATTGAGTCCAGGCATTAACACAGCACTGCCAAGGCCATCACTAAACCATCTCCCCAAGTGCCACATCCACATGGCTCTTAAATCTCTCCAGGGATGGGAACTCCAACACTGTCCTGGGCAGCTGTGCCAGGACCTGACCACCCTTTCTGTGAAGAAATTTTCCTCAATATGCAATCTAAACCTCCCCTGGAACCACTTGAGTCTGTTTCGTCTCATCCTGTCCTTTGTTCCCTGGGAGCAAAGCCTGACCCCCTCCCCGGCTCCCCCCTCCTGTCAGGGAGTTGCAGCGAGCCAGAAGGTCCCCCCTGAGCCTCCTTTTCTCCAGGCTGAGCCCCCCCAGCTCCCTCAGCCTCTCCTGCTGCTCCAGACCCATGGCAGCTCCACTGCCCTTCTCTAGCCATGCAATGCCCATTAAGACCAGATCGATCACCTCCTCCTTCACCCTGCCCACGCAATGACCTCTCCAGTGCCACGTTCAGGTGCCACCTCTCTTTTTCTTGCCGGATTACCTCGCAGCAATTGCTCAATTCCCTCACGCTGTGGAGAATTGCACTGCCCATCAGAAACTGTAAATCTTCCAGGTCAACTCCAGCCCACCTCGTTAGAAGTGCCCGGCGGCGGCAGCTCGGCACTCTCCGGCTGAGGAGATAGCTTGCTAGCTAACGATGGGCTGATAATTAAGTCCAGTCCTTTCCAAGATCAGCTTCTCCTACCAGTTAATCCCAACAGCAAATAACACCGATGGACTTTCCCTTGGTCTGTAAATGCAGGACTGCTCTATCCCAGGAGCTCGCTGCTCTCCCACATGGAGGTGTCCCACTGCACCCCGGGGGCTGCCCGGGTGGCCAGGAGGTGCCAAATGCCTCAGTGAGGTGCAAGCTCAGCTGAGGGTTTGGCCACCCCCTCGTGATGTGGCAGGAGGAGGAACAGCCCCAGCTCGCCACGTGGGTGCGAAGTGCGAGTGCCTTGGGGTGGTCCGGGAAGGTGGACATGGGGTGGAAGATCAGAGAGCCCCCACTCTCCATGGGGAAGGCTGGGTTTGTTGAGGCAGCAGGAGCTGATGGGGACAGACTGGTCAGAGGAGCCATTCAGCTCCTGCCTCCCTGCCCCACTCCGTCAGCACGTGTATCACTGGGCACATTCCTGCTCCTTCACTGGGCACCACAGTACCATGGAGGCAGCAGAGGCAAGAGGGGGGCATTTTGGGGGTCATTGCCAGGCCAGTGTGTCCCAGGCTGTGTGACGTGCCCGTGTGGCATTGCCGAGTACAGAGTCAGACAAAAACCACAGAATATCCTGGAGTAGGATCATCAAGGATCAAAGGATCATCAAATCAAAGTCCTGGCCCTGCATGAGACACTTCAACAATTCCACCCGGTCCCTGAGAACACTGTCCAAATACTCCTTGTGCTTTGGCAGCCTTGGTGCTGTGACCACCGCCCAGGAGAACCTGTTCAGTGCCCGACCACCCTTGGGGGAAGAGCCTTTTCCTGATATCCAGCCTAACCCTCCCTTGACACAGCTTCCTTTGGGCTCTGCAGGCAAACTGCTTCAGCAAGGGGGGAAAAAACCACTCAGGTCTGGATCACTGCAAAATGGAGATGTTTTATGGAGCCCTTCTGGGGACGCTGCCCACATGGCAAGCCGTGCTAGATCTCCTCTTGGGATGACATGGGAAAATTTCTGGCTGATGGTGAAGTGCTTCCTACTTCTGCTGTGAGCCTGAAAGGCCCTGCCATGACTTGCATCCGCCTGCTTTTGAGAACTGCCAGTCGTTGGCATGAGTTTCTGAGACCATGGGATGGAAGAGTGAAGTGGTGACCTCAGCTCAGACCTTGTGCCCACAGGAGATGGCCTCAGTCCTTACAAGTAAACCCATCATTAGAGTGAGAGCATTGCGTGCTCATGGCTTAGTATTGAGGGGAGCTTTGACTTGCAGACTGCCAAAGCCCAGAGCCCATCCTCATGCCCCAGTTAAGATGCTGTGGGAAGCCAAGTGGGGGAAATGGGGAAAGGTACCAGCAGGGGCAGCAGGTCTTTAAGGATGGTCCCAGATAACCGTGGCAAAAGTAGGAATCCCTTTGCATTTGTGATTTCGAGACCCTGTTCTTTTCACCCTTCCATTCATTCCCCCATGTGCATCTGTCTTAACAGCAGTATCCTGGGCTCTTCCCCAGACCAGATCCCAGCCCTCCTGTGTGGTGGGGCCAAGCTGTCTGACCCTGCTATTCGTGGGTGTCATCTTCCAGGGGATGCTCCCAGTCCACAGCACAGCCCCACAGCCGTGGGGCCTCGGTGGGTGTGAGTGGGGCATCTCCCTCTGCCCTGTCAGTGAGGGCCCTTCACCCCCCAGCATCTTCTGGAGGCAGACAGCACCAGTCACTTGTACCTGCCTCCAACCTAGGTGACAAATGTCCTCCTGGAGACACCTTCCAAACTTGTATCAGACGGAGTGGGCACAGGGAGGTGTCCCTCTGTGGCCAGGGGTGTGCTATGCAGAGCCCCAAGGTCAAACACAGGAGGGACTCCTGGTTTCCCTGACAGGTTGTTCTTCTCTTTGGTGTGGTGGCCCTGGAACTGGAGCACAGAAGAAGAGTGCTGTGACCTTATGGGGGAAGGGGTTCCTGTCTGCTCAGCTGCTGCTGGGGGATGGAGTATCCCTGCACCGACACAGCAGCCTGGAG
Source organism: Grallaria varia (assembly GCA_013396735.1). Lineage (NCBI taxonomy): Eukaryota > Metazoa > Chordata > Aves > Passeriformes > Formicariidae > Grallaria > Grallaria varia. The sequence goes on along the minus strand of VWZG01005386.1, from coordinate 290,089 downwards.
CTGGGTGGGAGCCCACAGGGACACCAGTGAGCCCAGTTCCATCATCTCCTGACTCTCTTTGCCCAAAATCAGGACTGGTTGGTACCTCTAGGTGCTCTGCTCTCAGGAGGATGGACCCTGCCGCAACACCTTCCTGGGGGAATCCAGGCACTGGTGGGTTGTTGACGTCTCTCCTTTCAGGTGGGGAAGGTAGGACAGACTGGCCATCCTGGCCAGTTCCTCCCAGAGATCTGCCAGTGGTGGGCAGCCAAGGAAAGGACCACTTTGCCTGTGTCATGGTGCCTTGCTGTCACCAACGTGGATGTATCATGTGTGTGTCCTCTCCTCCTGCCTGTGGAGCAGACAGTGCTTGCTTTTCTCTTCCAGCTAGCTTCTGGAAGTCCTCTTCTCTTCCCAGATCCACCTCTCTCCCTGCCTCTCCACAGGTGGAAGGTGAGGGGAATGCCCCTCACCAGCTGACTTGGAGGATTTCCTCCAAGACTGTCAGGAAAGGGATCCAGGCTGTCTGGGGAACTGCTTCTCCGTTCCCCTCTGCTCTTGTTACAGCACAAGGGTCCCAGACATCCCCCTGAGGTGGCCACAGATCCACTGCTACAAAAAAAAAAAAAGCTAAAAAAAGGACCAGATACACATTTTGGGCCCTTGCAGAAAGAAATGGGTTCCTCAGCCTTGCCCCATCCCCTCACAGGTGGAGCCTGTCATCCAGCCTTGGAATGCCTTCTCTCACCAAGTATGGAGAAGGTGCTTGTCTCCTCTCCATGGGATCCAAGCAGGATGGCCACCACCTCCAATGGGCCACCACCTCCAATGGACCACCACCTCCAACCTGCCACCCTGGGGTAACTCGGGGGCTCTCATCTCTCTGTACCTGCGTTCCCAGTCCCAGCCCAGCAGCTCCCAGCAGGCGGGATGCTGGGGCTGCCCCCTGCCCTCCTCCTCCTCGGGGACAACGACGGACAGTGCTGAGGAGGGGCTGAGGACACCTCCACACCCCCCCGGACCCCCCAAAAGGATCAGGCTCTCTGTAATGAAAAGCAGCAGATGGATGTAGCTGGCAAGTCCGGGCTTCCAGGGCGGGGGCGTTTAATGATGTCTTTAAACAGTGTGAGCGCGTCTGTCTGTCCCTCGTGTCCCTTCTGCCGTGCGGTGGGGACGCCTCTCCCCAGGCCGGTGCCTTGGGAAGAGCCCTCTCGCCAGCGGGGCAGGTCAGGGAGATGAAAGCATGCCTGTGAGCCACAGCTCCCACCTCCTAGGAGACGGACATCGCCTCCCAGCCCGGGGACAATGGCGGGGTCTGGTCCCCCCGCGTCGTCTCTAGGTGATGTCACATCGATCAGAGCAGCCCTGCCGAGGGCAGGGGAACAAACACGCCTCACACAAAGGAGCCTGCTTTGAAGTCCCGCAGAGGAGCGTGCCCGCTGCCTGGGCCTGTGTGAACGCGGCCGTGGGTGGATGGATGGATGGATGGATGGATGGATGGATGGATGGATGGATGGATGGATGGATGGATGGATGGATGGATGGATTGATGGATGCACTCCCGGGATGTGCAGGGGATGGAGGCTTTGTTTCCACACACCTGCCACAGCTCTCCTCCAGCCCGTGCAGTGGAACTTCTTTGCCAGGGGCTGGGAAAGCCAAACAGGCCTTTCTGTGGCCAGAGGGATGTTCGTGGGGATGGACATGATGTGGCACGAGGGGTGTTCTCATTAACCACACCGGCCATGCTGGGGTTTGCAGACTCGCTCTGGGTTGGCAGACAGTGGCACTGCTGCAGTGACAGAGAATCAGTCACTTGGCCACCCAGGAATGGGGCTGCCATTGCAGGTGGAAATTCAAACAAATTTGGGTTCTATGCATTTCTTTCCCTATGGACCAGTTTTCTCCCCCACTGGTAGGCTTGGGAGATTATCCAGTGAAAATGGAAACCCTCGTTGCATCACAGAATTGCAGAATTGCAGAATCATGGACTCACAGAACGGTTCAGGTTGGAAGCAATCGCAGTGGGTCATCTGGTGTAACCTCCCTGCTTGAGCAGGGACATCTCAGAGCACATGACACAGGATTGCCTCCAGGTGGGTTTTTGAATGTTCCCAGTGAGGAGGCTCCACATCTCTCTGGGCAGCCTGTTCAGTGCTCAGTCACTGCACAGTGAAGTTCTTCCTCGTATTCAGATGAAACTTCCTGTGTTCCCATTTCTACCCATTGCCTCTTGTCCCGTTGCTGGACACTCCCAAGCAGAGCCTGGTCCATCCTCTGGCCCCTCCCTGCAGACACTGACAGATAGTGAGGAGGTCCCCTCTCAAGGGGCATTTTCTCAAGGCTGAACAGGCCTTTCTTCATTAAGAGCATCACAAGACTTCAGGAGCTGGAGATTTGCTGGGAAAAAATGCTGCCTGTGCTGATCACTGCCATAACTGAGCCTGGTGCCTTCAGCGGCTTGTGAAACAGAAAAGATACGGGCATATTAAAATGCTACCCACAGTATGTATCAGTGAGTGGATTTCCCATCAGATTTTCTGCCTGGCTGTGCACAGCAGCGGGTCCCATCCACAAAAGAAGGAACACGAATCACCCACCGCCCTAGACCATGTCTGTCTTGCTCTTGCTCCAACCAATGTTGCTGCACTGGAGGCGTTACTGGAGCCACTGGGATCCTTCCAGCTGGCTACTGCAAGAGGTGAAACATGGGCAAACCCCATGGGACAGCCCAGACCAGACCTCTTGGTGCCAGAAACCAGTGAGATGAGCTGGGAAAGCTGGGCAGAGGAACAGTGAGGAGCTGCTCGTGCCTTCAGGATGAGCACATGGAGCAGGAGCAGTGACAGTGGTCTGGGCAAGCTCCCATCCACCAGGAGCCGTGTCCCCAGCTCAGTCCAGCACTGTGGGATGGGGAGCATTTCCTATTGACTTCTGAGTTCATCACAGAGGCTGCACATACTCCTCAGAGAATAACTCACAGATTGGTATAATTTTCACTCATTTTACACACCCACTAAATGCCACATCAGTGCCAACAACCCTGGTTTCCAACCTCCACCCAGAGCATAACTTCTGGCCTTGGTCACATCACAGCTGAACGAAGCAAAAGAAACTGTTGGCTCCAATTTTTAAAAAGTGACTAATTGTTTTCAGCATCTTCTTTTTAATTAAAAAATTAGGGACCAGACCAAAAACACCCGAAAAGGACTCGATTTTCAGAGAGAGCGGCGCAGTTGTCATCTGGAAAAATCAGACAGCAGGCGGCTAAAAATAGTGATCTCCTGAACTCTGGAAAACTGTGCCCACTCACACCGGTTTTCTTCCTCTGTAGCCACACGCAAAGCCATCGAAACCTTTTCCTCTGCTCCCCTGTTTGGGCACCAGTTTAATCAAACAGTCCAGGGCACGGCGTGCGCCGGCGGCTGCCGGAGGGGCCGGCAGACGAACCCTGCTGACAAGCAGGCTCTCTGTAAACTGTGGCTGCAGAGTTTGTTTGCAGTGTTAAACAGCCATGAAAGTGGTGGCGATATTTAAAAATAAAGATGTTTTTTTCATCTTCTGAATGGATCTCCCGGCCTGGCCTGTGTCGCTGCAGAAAGGCACTTACAGTCCCTCAGGAGCCAGGCGATGCTGCAGCAGCTCCTGCAGTGACCAGGGTGATGTTCATGCCAGGACCTTCTCCTGGTTGCCTCTACATCCACCGTGCCAAGCTGGCATGGAGCCCACTGTGACCTGCCAACATCCCTGTTCTCCAAACCCCTCCGGACAAAGGACACACCTTGGTACCAGCTGAGAACAGAGGTTTGCTGATGCCCACAGCCTGCCCACATGCTGCCATCCCTGCTGATGGAGATACAAGTGTGAGACACCCGGGGTGTGCAGCTCATGCCCTCTGAACTCATGGTGTTGGCAAATGTGCCCACATGGCACCATCCACAGCACAGTTTTCAATGGCAGAGCATCTTCCGGAGCATCTCTGCCTCTGAAAGAACCCCCTTGGAAGCTTGACCTGGAAATCTTCACAGCCAACTGAATGGACAGTCCTCTTTTGGGACAATTCCAATACCACCACACGCGGCTGGGAGGGAAACTAAAAGACATGTCAAATTAACTAAATATCTAAGGAAAAGCTCTAGGGTAGCTGAAAAGGAAGGAGGCAAAAGCTTCAAGTACCATCACATCCTTCTCTCTCTGCTCCTGGTAGAGCTCCTCTCCCATAACAACGCCAGGCATTATTGCCCCTATACGCTGGCAAACACCTGGTAACCAACCGATGGAAAACCCTCGGGCTTTCATTTTCCACCCAGCGGGTACATTTCTTTGGCATCTTGGATGTCAAGAATTCCTGAGGCAACACGGTGAAAACACACCCAGCTTGCAAACGGGGGATGTTTCGGGGCTGCAGTAAACATCAGAGCTACTCCCTTTCGGGGACTTCTCCTCCCCTCTCCGTAACCCAGACTGCACCACAAAGCAGCAGATGCTGGCGCTGCTGCAATTTATTTTAATTCCAACCCCCCATCTCTTTCTTTCCCTTTTTTTTTTTTTTTTTTTTTTTTTGATTTTGCGTGTGTCTGGGTAAATTTAGTTCCCATAAAAGTGAAGGACTGTCAACACCAGCTTTGGAGCCAACCATACTGCCGGCAGCTGTTGTGCGGGCTGTGCACACAAAGCCCCCGAGTGCACCTCGGTCTGTCCCCCCCAGCCCCCATGCAGCCCTCCAGCAGGTCCAGCTCACAACCCCTGGGCTCTGTCCCATGATCTGGAGCCCCCCCTCAGCTCAGATCCCCCTTCACAACCTCCTGATCCCTTCAAGCTGAATCCTGATCTCAATTTATCCCCACACCCATCTTCCAAGCTCCCCATCCTCTCCCATCTCCCACAGACTTCCAAGGGGACAGCCAGGCAGAGGTTCCATCCCTTTGGCCAAGGCCGTGCCCCGAGGGTGGTTGAGGAGACCCAGGACAGGGTCCTGCTGGGGGAGCTCCCCTTGGATGGGAGATCCCAGCAAGGAATCTCTCCTTGCACAGGGATCTCACCACGGGAGCTTCACGTGGTCCAAACAACGTGGCCATGGAGGGTCCTGCAGCTCTCCCCACTCCCTCCCTTCTGCCCTGATCCTTCCCTGAGCATCCCTTGGCCCGATCTGGGCACCAGTGGAACCTCAGGGGGGCTTTCAACCCACCTGGATCTCTGCCATCATGGGGTTCCTGTGTGCAGCCTCCTGCAGGAACGCTGCAGGCAGCAGCCCTTTGCCCGCTGCTTTTCCACAAGTAAAATTCAAGTATTGGGGGCTTTCCTGGAGTTTCCTGTGAAATGGTGTCGGGAGGATATTCAGTAGGTGAAGAAGTGGCTCCAGCATGACAAGGGGATCCCCTTTTTCTCCCCAGAATTACGAGCTGGCTTTTCAAAGCCTGTGGGAGCATTTAATATTCAAACTGCTCTTCCAATGGAGAAGTTTGAATGTGAAGTTGGACGTGTTTTGTTCTGTATTTTGATGGGTCTTTTCTGGTGCCTCCTCGCTCCTCCCTGTGCGGGTGCAGGAGGCCCCTCAGCAAAGCACTGCTGCACTGCCAGCACATCCTGTGGAGTCCCTCTGCCCCTGGGTCACCAAAACAGTCCCATTCCTCCCACTGCCTCTTGGCCTTGCTTACCCATGGCACTGCATCTGCTCCTACCTCCTGTGCATCTCCTTGCACTACCGGGGTGTCCTGATTTTGGCTGGGGTTAAACCACAACACAAGGGCTACAGGTCCTTCAGAAGAGCCAGTGCAGGTCTGGACATCTGGGCTTCCACTGTGCATTGAAATGTAGTTCTCCAAGGTAATGGGAAGGCAGATCCTTGCTGGGAACTCTTCTCCAGGTGATGGACTGAACCTCCAGCAGAGGGTTGACATTTCTTGGGGCATGACCAGAGGGACTCCAAGTCTCAACAGGAGCTTGATCCCAGTGAGAAACAACCCTTGCTTGTGGACTAGCACCACCAAGCCCTGAGAGGTTCTGCAGAGCACCCAAGCCAGCTCTGCACTCCACATCCCTTCTCAAATTCCTAAACACATCAGACAGCAGGCCCCGAAGTCTGTGTCAGGGTCTGCTGAGGGGGTGAGGAGGACATGTGGGCAGGTAATGCTCAGCCTGTCCCTGGCCCTGCTCAGAGGTATGTCCTGCCAGCGCGCTGCGGTCCCAAGAGGACTCGCTCTGCTGGCAAACCCATCCAGTCCCTCCGAGCTGCAAGCAGGCTGTCCCTGCCAAGGACTCATCCTGCTCCTGATCTGCTGGGAAGCCAACTGCTCAGACAGCCAAGCTGAGTTCCCTCACCCTCTCCTGTTCTGCTGTGTGGCTGGAGCCTTCTCCATCCAGCATCTCCAGGAACCCATGCGGCCCTCCTGAAAGCTCACCATGACTTGGGCTGTGCCACCAGTCTCTTCCATCCCTCTTGCTGGGGAATAAAGAGGTGGTCCAGGAGCCATGGGGCAGCCTGGAATTATGACAAGGTGACGTGTTTGGGAGGGACCAGCACAACTTCACCTTGTTTGAAGGAGACGGCTGGGAAGCAGTTAACGCTTTGGTACTGGATTGATTTCTCCTGGAAGGAAGGAAGTGTCCTCACGCAGAAAAAATGCAGAAATAACAGGGTTGGGGTGTTGTGTTTTTTTTTTTTTAATGTTTTATAAAAATAGCTATTCTTTTTTTCCAGCCATCTGTGCCATTTGCAGCTGATGGGAGGGGGGACGATGCTGGATGGGGGGAATCATTTGGGTTTGGGACCGATACTGCATTTACAGTGTACAAAACAAGGGAGGACATCTGTCCCCAGTGGAGTATTACGCACAGATCTAGGATTTTAGCATAGTGCTCACGTCCAGCGCTATCATTACAGACGCATGGAGATGGTCATGCACAACCCTGCGCTCCCTCCTCCTCGCTGTGTTCCTTGTCTGCAACCCATCATGGCTCCCAATGCCCATGGTCCTGCTATTTCCAAACCTCTGAGTGCTTTCCAACCTTCTCTCAACCTTCTTCCATCCCTATTCCCGCCCACTGATGCTTTGGGGAAGCAGCAGGCAGGAGCCAAAGGCTGGTCCTTCACGCCTCTCCAAAGCCATCCCTGGAGAACAGAGTGGGGGTCTCCAAGTCTAACTCTGGAACAGCACTCAGAGATTGTGGACTCATCCCTCATCCAGATAAAACGCCATCACAGACAGCAGTGTGCCAGGTGCCAGATGTGTGGTGCTGCAGCTCAGCTCTTTAGTGAGCCTGGCCCCTGGCTGTGCTCCCTGAGAGCTCCAAAAGGCTATTCCTGTCACAGCCAGGTGTAAAACTTGCCAGGCTTCCCTGCAGAGGAGGGTCTGGGCGCTCTGGTGGTGCCTCCACAAGGGAGCGTGTTGGCTGGTGCGGAGCAGCAAAGCCGCTTGCTGGGGAATGGTTGCTGGGAGCATCCTGAGGGAGTGTATGGAGGGGAGGAGGATGGTCCTGCCAAAATCCAGCCCTGCCAGGAACATGGCAATGCAGAAGTGAGCCTTTTCTCTTGGGCACAGTTCTGTCGCTCGGACGATGGGCCCTCACCAGCCCTGCCACATGCCCAAAGGTCCCTGGGTGAGCTCTGACCGTGGGCAGTGTAGCTTTGCCAAAAGCTTTTCAACAAAACCCTCAGCCTGACTCCATCTTTCCCTTTCGGTGCGTCTTTCAGGGTTATTTCCAGCCGTGTGATCACCCAGGCAGTATTTTCAATGCCGCCAAAGGAGGTCATTTGAGTTGTTAGCAAATGCTCTAATGAAGAGAGATGCTGCTCTGTTGGCTCGGGTGAGACAGGACCCAGTTGTGAGCAACGTGTGAGGGCTTCGATGCAGAAGTGACCTGAGGAATTTGGCTCCCTGGAGAGGTCCCAGGTGCTCTGCTCCTGCCCTTAACTTTGGAGTCTGGAGAGGAGAGGGGCAGCTGAAAGGTGAACAAAAGGAGGGAAAAGAAGGAATTGGGGGAGCACATCAGCCCATATTAATTTTATTATCTATATATAAATGTGAAGGTTCGCGTGTGCCAACTGGAGGTTCGCGTGTGCCAACTGGAGGTTCACACGTGCCAACTAGAGCTTTGCACAACCTCCAGAGCAGGCAAAGATGAGCAGACGTGGCCAGGAGGACAGGCAGTGATGGCAGGACAGAGAGGACTACCAGTGACTGGGAGAACCTGCTCTTACAGCAGGGAAGTGAGCACGTGCCCCACGGCTCGTTATGAGCCGCTCAGGCAATTAATCTCCCTTGCCTTGGGACTTTGGAGGAGAGAAGCAGCAGACTGGTGGCTACATCCCATGATTTACAATACGTCTGATAGTTCTAACCCATTAATAAAACATGCAGTTGGCCATGAAATGCACATCTGCCTATTTTAAAGACTGTAATAATGGATAAAGCTCTGACACATGGATTTCTGTAAGAAAACTAGCACTGTAAATAGCATTCCAAAATTATGTATTCCGTCAAATTCAATGGGACAGTTATTGTACGTTAATTAAATACTACTGAACTATTCAATGGTTGGATGGTGAATAGAGACCCGATTTTAGAAAGGCACACAGTCCCTCAGAACACCCACAGACTCCCAAGGCTTTTACTGCCAGCCCCAGCCTGCAATCAGCACTGATAACGGCAGGCAGGACAGGGATTTACAGGCCAAGTGACCTCTCTGTAAGGAGCTCTGGGAACATGAGGACATGGTTTAGTGGTGGATTTGGCAGTGCTGGGTTAATGGTTGGATTTGATGATCTTAGATGGCGTTTCCAGTCTTAACAATTCCATAGTTCTATAAGCACAGATGTAATCCACTGCTCAGATGGTTAAATAATCAAGAACAAAGACTACTCATCCTGTCTCCTGGAATCAGACCATTCAGAGCAAAACCTACCCCACAGTTTCTCTCTGTCTCTCAAGAGAAGAGCTCCACGCTCTCCTCACTGATGCCTCTTCCCCCTTCCTCGGACGATCACCTGACTGCACTTCTTTCCAAGACTTTCTTCACTTTAATTTGAGTGGGCCTTTTGGATGTCTGCCTTGGGCCCCCCAAGCAGTGCAGACCCATTTCCATGCAGGTTGCAAACAAACAAAGGCATAAGAAAGAGCTGACTGCAAAGACAAGGCCAGTGTTCGCAATGGGAAGAGAAGTGGGATAAAAGGGACACCTCTTGCCCCAGCTCTAAACTGACCCACTCTGGGCTTGAGATGTTCCCTGGCAGGGATGGGGAGGCCAGGGTGGGTCTCCAGGGGTGATGCTGTTCTCCATGGCCCCATGGGAAACCTTACTCCAAACTCCTGGGCTGTGTTCTATCAGCTCTCACCCACCTCCTGCTGCTGGGCCTTCCTCCTCCTTGCCCCTTTCCACAACCAGCCAGACCAAAAGCTAATGAAGCCAAGACAGACAGAAAGACAGAGATGCTTCCAAATTTTCACTGGTGCCTAATACATGAGACCCTAACAGGATCTCATTCCACCCAGTACTTTGGTCTGGGAGCTTTCGCACGCCCCAGCCCAGGGCTGCCAAGCTCTTTGCACCAGAGCTGGGTATTGATTAAGCCTGTGGACACTTTCAAGTCTGTTAAAAAGATGTTCCGAGGTGACAGATCATAAGCAACACACAGAGTCAAGCGCTGCTCTGCTCTCCACACCCTTCCCTGCTGCCAGGGAAAAGCAGCCACTATCAGTGATAGCTGGATCCAATTTATCAGGCGCTTCGAGGAGACATTCATCAGGCAGGGAGATAAATAATCTTCAGATGGAACAATTAAATTTAATTGCCTGAAGATTATTTGTCTCCTTCCCTGATGATTGTCTCTGCCGAGGGCCTTATAAATTGGATCCAGCTATCAGCAATATTAACGGCGCTTCCCCTCAGGACTGGCCCAGCTGCCCAGACTGAAACACGGGGCTCAGAAGGAACTTTCACTCTTACACACTGTCACTGTTATCGAAGCTGATGCTGCCTTGAGGTTCGACGGTGGTTTTTCCTCGCAGTGAGACAGATCCGTGGTCGAGGTGGTTGGGTTTTCTGGTCCCTGCTGGTGCATCCCAAGCTCAGCAGAGCTGCTCTGGCTCCGATGGCTCTGTGGCAGTGATGTCCTGCTTGGAAAAGGCTTGAAGGAGGGATGTGGTGAGCCCCAAGCCAAGTTTCCGTGAGCTGGATCTTGTTGTGGCTGCAGAAACAAGGAACCAGTGTTGTGGGCTCCGTATCACAGTATGGTGCAGTGACAGCAAGTCCTGCTGGCCATGAGAGAAATGTTGACAGAGCCACATCTCAGACTGAAGACACCTTCAAAATGTATGTGGGCTCACTCATGCCTGTCCCAGCCAGTCTGCCAGCACACCGTGGGAGCAGGACTTTTCCATGTGAAGGCAGAGCCAGGGCAGCCACCTTATTCATGTTACTCCAGGCCAGGACCAAGGCTGGAACCTCTTCAGCAACCCAGGAGCCATCATCTCTCTCCTCTGTATACTTCTGAAGTCTGGAAAATATCTTAAATATGGGAAAGGGAGGGGTTTGATCCTCAGCTGGTGTAAATCAACGGAGCTCCATTGACGTTGTTGGACGATTACTGAGACTTATGTCCTCTGACCCCAAAAATTTCTAGGGAGGGAGGTAATGACTGCAGAGCATTCCAGTGTTGCAAGAGATCTTCCTCCAGCCTGGCTTCAGGGAGGCTGTAACTCCAGGGGCTGGGAAACAGAGGGATAAGTGTCTGGGTGAAGGAAAGGGAGAAGGAAACTCCCAAGATTCCCAGCTGTGAGTCCCAGCTGGAAGCCAAGCTGGAATCTAGAAAGGCTGAGCTGTACAGACCATACACCATGGGGAGACCTCATCCTCCTGCACCTCTCTGAGTGTGGAGGATGGATGGCTCTGGGTATGAACACCATGCTGTTCTGCTCTCACCCTCCTCTGGGCAGCGGTGGAGTCTGACGCATCTGCCAGGCAGGACCAAGGCTGGTGCCCACCCTGCCCTTGGTGTGGCACGGAGCAACCAGTGGCTCTCCCCGCATTGTCCACCCTGCCTGCCTTGGGAAAGCCTTGGGCTGTTGGGGTTTGCCAAGAGCCATGGGTAACGCCACCCTCATCTCCAACACTGCTGATGCCCCAACAGACGAGCTGTGTCCAGGCGTCCCCGAGCAAAGTCAGCGCCTGGAGGTGCGGGCCGGGGGCCAGCGCTGTGCGCTCCTTCCTGCGAGCAGCGCCGAAAAGACCCTGGAATCAACATGTTTACTGACAGACTCCTGCGCTGCTGGCCTGGTTTTCTAAGGAAATGAAGCTTGTGCAATCACATTGTCTGGAGGTGTCTGTTCCTAATAACTTCTCAGTCCACCAGCCAATTCCAATCCAATTCGTCGCAGGGGGAGAGGTCTCCAAATATCGCGTCCTCCCCAGTCTCCCGGTGGTGCTCCGGGTGTCCAGCTGGGGTGCAGGTATCTTGGAACAGGAGAGGAATAGGAGCGTGTTCTACACGAAGTCATGGAGAAGAGCAGCAAGGTGGCAGTTGGTGGCCAGTAGGTAGCCCCCATCCTGATGGGAAGAGGAGCTCGCCAGCTGCGGCCGGAGCCGGATGCACGCCGTCAGCTGAGGGAAACATCCGTGTCCGGAAGGACGCGAGCTCCAGCTAGTTAGCACACGTCTGGGCAGAGGAGGACAGAGTCTGCAGCAAGCCATGGCTGCCAGAACACGTGGAGCTGAGCGCTGAAAAGCCTCCAGGTCCCTGAAGCACCGGGAGTGAGGGATTCTCAATGGGAAGGCATGGGCTCCCAGCGGGTTGAAGTCACCCTTCCACTGGGGATGGACACTTCCAGGGTCAGAGACATGCCACGGGCACCTGGCCAAGCAGAGTGGGACCCACAGCATGCCTTGTCCTGCTTCAGTCTGGACAGGATCTGGAGAGCAGTGCCTTGTTTCTCCCCTAGGTGCTGAAGGCATTCGCTGGTGCACATGGTCTCTCTAGCTCAGCCCTGCCAGTAATATGAGCTTAACAGAGCTGGAGAGGACTATTTTTTTGTGAGCGCCTATACAAACATGATTTGTTTTGTAATAACTCTTCTTCTGTTCTGTTTTGAAGGGGATGATGGCTCTGGGATCTGAGAGGCTCGGAGACAGCTCAGAGCAGCTCAAATTCCTCCCCACATGCTATCAATTAGCATCTTCATTAAACACCCGTTCAAAGCCACTTCCAGTCAGAGCATGACGGCGCAACAGAGCGTGGCTTCATGAAGTCACCCACAATCAGTGACATTTCAAGGAGGTTTGTCCTGTACCAGCCACACATGGAAACAGGAGACAGCTGCCAACGGAGGGAGCAAATGTCCCTCCTCAGCTCCTCATCACCGTCCAGACCAGAAAACAAGACCCAAGCCATGGTGAGGGTTGAGGGACCTGTTGCATTTGCACTTGTTGGAAAAGGCACTTGCAGTGGGGGATCACCTCCCCGGCTCCCAGGCCAAACCTCTGGTCCCACCAGTGCCAAGGGCAACTCTTCAGTTGACTTCATTGAGGTTTGACCTTGAGTTAACCCAGCAATGCAGGAAGGCTGGGAAAGCCATCTGGAAGGAAGCACCACCACAAAATTGTCCAGGTGGGTGTTTCCTACAGACTCTCTAATGTATTTTCTGCCTCTATTTCACTTAAACTATAAGCATCCAGGAAACCCAGCACTTAACCATGTACAGGCTGCCTGTGTCTGCATCACTGTGCCCATCCTTGTACCTTCAGGGGTGACCAGCAAGGGGCTACAGCCTTCTGCTACCATGACTCCACCTCTGCTGGCTGTGGTAGCAATGTCACCAGCTGGCCCTGAGCCAGTCACTCTCACATCGTGGACTTGGTACAAATATTTGTGCTTCAGCCTGGAGCAAAAAGGTGTGTTTCCCTTTTCAGTCAAAACAACACAACAACAGCTTGGGTGCACCGACAATCCCTGCTCAGTGCTCAGCCTACCCTGCAAATTCCCCGTCACAGGGTCTTCCTCTTCGTCAGACAGCAATGATGCTGAACACCTTGCCGAAACCAGGCAGCACTGGGGCCCACCAAGTAGGCAGCCCATCCACCCCCCTTCCCACCCTCCTTCCTGGTCCTTCCACCTCACAGTGGTTTCTCACTTGGTACTTCCAACAGTCAGGATGACAGGGCCAGACAGCTCCAGTGAGAGGACGAGACCAGGAATGGTCAGGGCCTGTCCACCAGCCTGGGAATGTGATCCACACTAATGTTTTACAGGAGTAAGAGTGGACCTTGGAATATTCTCCCTCCCATGATTCTGTGCCCAAGCACACATGGTATTTGTGGCTATTCTACGAAATGCCACCCAAGGGCCCTTTTCTTTAAAGATACCATAAGATTAGAGAACCATAGAGTGGTTTGGATTGGAAGGACCTTAAAGCTCATCTCATTGCAGCTCCCCTGCCATGGCCAGGGACACCTTTCAGTAGACCAGGTTGCTCCAAGCCCTGTCCAACCAGGCCTTGGACACTTCCAGTGATGGGGCTGCCACAGCTTCTCTGGGCAACCAGTGTCAGGGCCTCACCACGGATCCAGATACAAGGATCTATAATTAGCTGGTCATTTTCCAGTTCCTTTAAGATAAATTTAGCAGACTTTGGCACCTGGTTCCAGTTTGCTGGTGTCATTGCCACAGCTTCTCTGGGCAGAGGGGCAATGCTTGGGCAGAGGGACAATCCAGCATGGACAGAAGGGATGGTCTCCTCTACGCTGTGCTGTTGTATGAAAGCCTCCATTCAGAACCTGCTGAGTTTTACACTGATGGAAGGCACCAGACTGGGTTTTGCCCTCAATGCAGATCATTTGACTGGGCATGCTGCTCACGAAGGAGCAGGAACAGCCGTGCTGGGACTGGAAAGAGGGAATAATGGAACACTTGGGGCCAAAACACCTCCCAGGACTGTGCCCCACCACATCACTCACCTGTGAATCACAGCACGTGCTCTAATCCTTTCTAGTGTCTCCTCCATGCGGTGTGGCCAGGGGGTCAGTGGGATGGATCTCCATGACCTTGCACCGTGTGCATTTGATTTCCCATTTAGAGGGGTGGTCAGAAAAAAGCTGTGTTAAGGGAAGACACGGGGAACGAGGTCAGCAGCTGTCATCATGGTGACAGATCCTCTACAACTGCAAGCAGGAGCAGTGACATTTGTTTCTTGTGGTTTGGCTGTGGCTGGCTCTGGGGAGACCTGAGAGCCCCTTCTGGTACCTGAAGGCAAGTGCCGAGAGAGCTGGTGAGGGACTGGGGACAAGGGCCTGGAGGGGCAGGACAAGGGGGAATGGCTTCCCACTGCCAGAGGGCAGGGTTAGATGGGATACTGGGAAGGAATTCTTGGCTGTGAGGGTGGTGATGTCCTAGCACAGGTTTCCCAGAGAAGCTGTGGCTGCCCCATCCCTGGATATGCTCAAGACCAGGTTGATGGGGCTTGGAGCAACCTGGTCTAGTGGAAGGTGTCCCTGTCCATTGCAGGGTGTGGAATACAATGAGTTTTAAGGTCCCTTCCAACCCAAAACCATTCCACAATTCTGCAAAGTCAAGGAATGTGACCCATTGGGTTAAAAGCTTTCAAAGAGAGAAGAGCATGAGCATAATTTGTCAGTAACTTCATGTACAGATCAAACTGAACTTCCTCAGGACAAACAGTTTGCATTCTCCAAAGGTTCTTTGAAGCCCAATCAGCAAAGTGCAAGCTCAGCTTTGAGCACGTGGTTTATGGTCTATGGAATTAAGCTGGGGCTTGAGGAAATACTGGTGTAAAAACATTGTCTTAACATATCTGTTGCATTTTTCTTCCCCCCTCCCCCAATAAACCNTTTTTCCCCCCCCCCCCCCCCAATAAACCAATTTTAGCCACAATATAAATGTTTATAAAGGATTTTTGATTTCAACAGAAGGTATCCTCCCAAATTCTCGAGTTAGAATAAACTTATAGGTAGTCACTGGTCTGTTTTCATGTTTTAGTTTTTCAAGTGAAAGTGAGTTTGGTTTAAAAATCCATCAGGTTTGCTTTTCTTTTTTAAATGGAAATAAAATAAAATAATGCACTATTGCTTCCCCATGAATTTATATCTTTGTCTTTTAGTTTCTGTTTTTACAATATTTTATTTTTCAGGTTGCTTTGGGAACAGAAGACTTCCCTGTGTCCCAGGAATTTCCTCGGGATGGAAAGAGCTGTTTTCTGCCTGCTCTATACGTGGGTTCGGAGAACCTCAAGCCAAAAAATCCTGGACACACCAAAGCCAGCTGGAGCTTTCTGACGGTGCTAATGTTACCCGGACTCTCATCTCCTCCAGCCCAAGTGCCTTTGTGGTTGGGAAATTGCAGTCTTGGTCTTAAATCCGTGTTGCCTAGCCTGGTTCCACATGGGAAGTGGCTTTGCCCACAGCGGACAGAGCAGACCAGTGTGTGGTTTCTTGGGGAAGCCTGGGCTGCCTGAGCAAAGGCTCCTTGACACGAGCCTCAGGCCAGGGGGGTTTTGCTCAGCAAAGCTGCGTCCTCCGTGGGCACCCGGGCTGGGGATGGAAAGTGTGGGCACCCCACAACCCCTTGATTCACCCGCCGTAAATCCGATGGCGCCGCGTTCCAGTTGTAGGGCAGCGCTATTTATACGCTGCGTGGGTAAACAGGCACAGGGAGGGCACAGGGAGGGCACAGAACTCCTGCAGATGATGGAGCGCTGATTAACTCAGTAATTGCGCGTGCTGGAATAGCCCCTGGAACTTCCACCGTGTTCTGGGTGGCTGGGATGGGTCTTGGTCGTGTTCTTGCGCTGTGTTCGAGGGCAAGCTCAGAGCATCTTGCCTCTGTGGCCACTGCAGCAGCTCTTCAGCTTTCCCACATAACCAAAACTATGGGAAAAAAGAACAAGAGGAGAGGGGAGGAAGAAAGAAAAAGCCCTCCACTCTTTCCCCCCAACTGACCAAACAAACACAAAACATCCCCATGTCTCAGACTCTGAGAGCAAACCTTGGAAAGCACAAAGCTGGATTCAAGTCTGACAAGCTGAGCAGCTCCCTTTGGATGGGAGAAAAGCAAATCAGATGCTTTCGAACTGATGACAGCAAGCTCCTGATTTTGGGGAGGAAATTCAGTGTCACAGTTTGGGTTTAGTTCTGTGAATACGCACAATGTGAGCAAAATACCACTCAGGCATGGCTCATCCGGCAATGGAACTGAAAACATTCCCATTCACCTGCCTGGAAGGTCTCCAGTTTTCTTCTGCGCTGCTTCTGGACCTCCTGGTCTACCTCCAAGTGGAGGGAAGAGAAGACCTGTTTGCCCACCTGCACAAGTTGGTATTTCGCTTTCACCGTGCCCAGGAGCAAAAACTAATAGACTGATCTGCATTTAAATGCTGTTAATGATTCAGGTGACCTCGACAAAGGGGCAAAAAGCCCTCAGAAAACACAAACTGTTCTGCAGCATCACCTTTCAGTGCTCCACAGCACCTGGGAGAGCAGGCCACAGATCCCAGCTGAGGAGAACGGCCCCTGCTTCCAAGGGAAGGTGGGGAATGCATTCCCATGTGGTGGCCACTGCTGACCCTGCTTCTGCCCCACTCCCAGATGGCACTGCTCACACCCACCCCAACCCAGGGGAGATTTTTAAGGGCGCACATTTCCAGATGTGAGATTGCCTGGAGAAGGTTGGTACCAAACCCAGGGAAGGGGTGGTGTGTGGGTGCACCATGTTGGGGTGGTGTCATCGTGGTGGCAGGACCAGGGCAGTGACTGTGCTGGCACTGATGGGGCATCTCCAGGTCTGGGGACAGTCCTGGGCCCTTCACAACAGGAAAGACATTGAGGGGCTGGAGCGTGACCAGGGAAGGGAATGGGTTTGGGGAAGGGGCTGGAGCAGCAGGAGCAGTTGAGGGAGCTGGGGAGGCTCAGCCTGAAGAAAAGGAGGCTCAGGGGGGGACCTTCTGGCTCTCTGCAACTCCCTGACAGGAGAAGGGAGCCAGGTGGGGGTCAGGCTCTGCTCCCAGGGAACAAGGGACAGGATGAGAGGAAATGGCCTCAAGTTGCACCATGGGGATTTCAGGGGGGATATTGGGGAAATTTCTTCACTGAAAGGGTGGTCAGGCCTGGCACAGCTGCCCAGGGCAGTGGTGGAATTGCCATCCATGGAAGTGTTCAAAAGCCATGTGGATGTGGCACTTGGGGACACAGTTTGTGGCGACCTTTCGCAGTGCTGGATTAGTGATTGGACTCAGTGGTCTTAGAGCACTTTTACAACCTAAAGGAGTCCCTGATTCTGTGATACCAGTGCAGAGGGGTTTGTGAGCACCAAAGATGCTCACCTGGGCTCAGGTGGGTGCATGGCACACAGGTGGGTGCATGTACAGGTACAGGTGTCTTTGTGCCTTGGACAGGCTGTGGGACTGGGGACATGGGCACCACAGGGACAGTTCTGTCTGTGGCGCAGTGTCCCCAGCCCTCCTGCATTCTCACCCGCTTTGCCCATGAAAATACTGGAGAAAAAGGATGTCACAAGCCAAACTGTGCCTCTTCCGGCCCCATCTCCACTGCTTCCCCATGCTGGGACAGAGCAGGGCTGAGATCAGGTGCTCTGGGAATTTTCCTCCATTGTTGGTGCCATGGGTTGCATGTCAGGTCCCCATGGAGAAAGCCCCTTCACCAAATCCCTGCACCACTGCAAGGAGACCTATCAGGGCTGACACTCTTAATCCTTCTGCTGCTGGGGGTGACTGCCCCAGGTTCTCCTCGCCTGACAGCATGCCTTGTCATGTCACATCACCTTGGGCAGCCACCTGGGCTCCCCACAGCCCTGAGCACAGAGAATACAGCCTTAAAAACTGCCCCAGACAGAGCCCGGTGGTTTCTCTTCTCATTCCTTGGCCATGGGGAAGGTCAGGAAGGCATCTGAAGGCTTCACAACGTGTTCTGAAAGAAAACATTGGGATGCGACCATGAAACCACCCATGGAGAGAAGAAGGTGAAAGGAGACAACCACCTTGCAAGTGTCATTCTCCAAGGAATGTGCAGCAGAACCTGCCCCAGAAACTCTTCATGGCAGGCCCACCTTGTTGTGCAGCATCTACCAGCACAGGGCAGAGGGGTCTGTGAAGTCCATCTCATGGGGCTGAAGACGTGCTTGGGGGAGGACGAAGGGGTGAAGGAATAGAATGCACTCTAAGCAAGTTTGCTGAAGATACGGAGCTGGAGGGAATGGCCGATGCACCTGAGGGCTGTGCTGCCATTTATTGGGACCTTGATATGCTGGAGAGTTGGGCGGAGAGAAACCCAAAGATGTTCAACAAAGCCAAGTGCAGATCCTTCATCTGGGGAGGGATAACCACAAGGACCAGCTCAGGTTGGGGGTGACATACTAGAGAGCAGCTCTGCAGAGAAGGACCTGGGAGTCCTGGTGCATCGCAAGTTGACCATATGATGAGCCAGCCTTGTGCCCTTGCTGCCAGGAGGGTCAGTGGGATCCTGGGGTGCATTGGAAGAGTGTGGCCAGCAGGTCAGGGAGGTGATCCTGCCCCTCCTGGTCCCGTTGAGGCCACATCTGGAATAGTGTGTCCAGTTCGGGGCTCCTCAGTACAAGAAAGAAAAGGAGCTGCTGGAGAGGGTCCAGTGCAGGCCACAAACATGATGAGAGGTCTGAAACGCCTCTCTGATGTAGACAGACTGTGGGAGCTGGGCCTGGTTAGTCTAGAGAAGAGAGGACTGAGAGGTGATCTCATCAATCGTTACAAGTATCTCCAAGGGGTGTTAGATGGTCATGCCAGACTCTTTTCAGAGGTGCCCAACAACAGGAGAGGGAGTAATGGCCATAAACTGAACCACAAGAAGTTCCACCTCAACACGACGAAGAACTTCTTTCCGTGGAGGATGGAAAAGCACTGGAACAGCTGTCCAGGGAGGGCTTGGAGTCTCTGTCTCCGAAGATGTTCAAAACCAGCTGGACGTGTTCCTGTGTCACCTGCTCCAGGTGACCATGTCTGGGCAGGAGGGTTGTACTGGATGATCTCCAGAGGGCCCTTCCAACCCCAAATATTCTGTGATTCTGTGAGCAGTGTGCTGCATCAGGACATCACACGTCCCAGTGCTTCTGATCTGGGGGCTTCCTACACAATGGCTACGCAACTCCGACCCTTCTAATCTGACTGGCTCCAACTCTGCTCCTACCCAGGCCACGGTTCTTTCCCTCTTCCTGTTCCAGGGAGGTCCCATGGAAGGGGAGGAGGTCCCATAAACCCATGTACTGTTCTCTACAGCTAAGTGACACATGTTGCTGTTTGGCCAGAGAAACTCCTGCAGAAAAGCCTTCACAGACAGCGAGATCCTTCCACAGGCAAAGCTTCCCATGGAGAAATGTGGGCAACCAGTGCCCAGCAGGGTCCAGCTGGGCCATGTCCACCCTGGCCAAAGAGCCAGAGCCTGACTTTGGGTCACAGCTCCATCTCTCTCAATGGAACAGGGCTTCTAGGAAGGGAGAATAAATTCTGAAGGAAAAGGGAGGCCTTTTTCCCTTCTGGGGTCAAATAAAAGGGCAGCAGGAGTTGCCTGGCTCCCTGCTGAGGAGCATCAGGAACCCAGATGTAGCTTTCTGTATGTAGCCCTGATCTAACGCTGAATTCACTCTGTGATTTCCAGAAAGCCACTTAGTTTTCCACCAGTTGTGCCTTCCCCCTCCCCTGCCCCAGGCTCTGAGCATCAGTAGGTGACATGTGTGAAGGGAAGGGCCACCCTGACTCTTTGGGATGTCAATACCCATGGATGCCCAACAAGGACAAACTCCATGGGAACTTCCAAACTCACCAACCCACTTCTCCCTTGACCTGGAAGAGTGGGATTGGTTTTAACTTACGGCAGAAGACAAGCGAAAGGAGAGAGGAGACGGGAGAAGAGCTTTTTAAAATGCTCCTTTGTCGCTGGTCTCCACGTCCCATGGCGGTGCCTGCGCTGACGTCAATGCGGTGCTGTTGATTCGCACCAGCTGAGGGGCTGGCACACCATCCTCCCCTCCAGAGTGGCTCTGACGTGGGGTGGGGAAGGGCTCGTGCTGGGATATATCCCTGCCCGTGCCGCACAGTGTGCGCTGCAAGGCGAGAACTGGGAACCTCTGAGGAGCAGCAGCAGAGCCATGTGGCTGCCCAAAAAGCCCCTCCTGTGCCCCAGCACCCAGGGACGGGGCTCTGCTGACCAGCCCTAAGCCCTCCATGCCAACAGAAGAGCAGAGAGGCGGCTGCTGAAGGAGCATCAGCATCAGGAGCCCCACCTTGCCAAGGACCACCAGACTGGCACCTTGCTCGCAGTGCCTGTGCCAGCTGTGGTACAACTGTGACCTCTCCAGCCTTTCTCACTCCTCTCCCAGGGTTCTTCATTTGCTGGAGGCTGCAGGACCAGATTAATGCACTGAACTGCAGATGCTTGGGCCCTACAACCCTGGGGCTCCACCAGCACATGGAGGTGATGCCATGGCACGCCCAAGCTTATCTTGCTGCCTTCCAGAGTGACAAAGCCCAGAAAAACGTTTTTAACTTATGCTTTGCTCCCACACATGTGATTTGTGTGTGAATGCAACGCTCCACAGTGTGGAAAGCTCCTGGGAAAGATGAGCCCTGCCCTTGGAATTGGGGCTGTTTTGCAGGAGGACAGAATGCTACATA
Source organism: Grallaria varia (assembly GCA_013396735.1). NCBI lineage: Eukaryota > Metazoa > Chordata > Aves > Passeriformes > Formicariidae > Grallaria > Grallaria varia. Next base: position 269,447 of record VWZG01005386.1, on the reverse strand, counting down.
TCAAGCCGCAAGAAGGACAAGGGATAGATATGCAGTCAGCAGCAATCATCTTTACTATGGACCACAGGAGATCAGAAAAATAACCTCGGTAACAAGAGACCTAGTGGCTAACAAAATGTCATGCTGTAGGACGTACAAGAGAGGCCAAGCACAATCACCAGAACAAAATGGCACCCAGGAGGACGAGGAAGCCCAGGGGGTTGCAGGAGATGCCCTATAGCAAACTTCTAGTTGTGGTATCGACACGTCTGCATGAGCGTGGGGTCCTTGGAAACAAGTCAAGTGGTCTTCACCTCTTCCCCAGCTCCAGTGGCTCTGGCACAATGATTATTGACTTTTTTTTCCCCCCAAAAATGGTAATATATAATTTTGTTCCAAGAACTATGTGCAAGAATCATTTCTCCAGGTGCAGTGAAAGGAGGGCAGACAGGAAAACACCCTTCCCAGGGCTGGCCTTGTGACTCGTGCCCTCTCCTCACTGACACCAGAGCCCTCCCCAGCAATCCTCTGTGGCTTTGCCTTCAGCGAATCCCAAACAGGTTTTACAGAAAAAGAAGAAAGGGAAAAAAAGGTATTGCTGCTTCTTCTTGTAATATTTTCCCTCTCTTTCTCCCCCCTCTTTCTCCTTAAAAATGTTTACTTTCAAAAATTCCATTCCTGCAGAGATTCCTCCCGAGCTCTGAGGTCTCTGCACTCCACCCTCCACTTCTCCAGTTAGAAAAACTGAGTCTTGATGTCTCTTTGGGCAAAAAAAAAAAACAAAAACAAAAACAAAAAAAAAATTAAAAAAATAACACAAACAAGTAACACACAGCCCAGTATGATCCCATTCCACCCCACGGACGCCTGATGAGAGGGTGTCTGTGGAAGAAGGAAGCATCAGAGACGAGCTGTCTGCTCTGGAAGCTGAGGTCCCCGCGCCACCCCGCCGGCTCTCCTCCTCTCATACGGTGGTGGCTGGCCCGTACTGGAGCACCAGAGGGGAGGTCTCCTTGATCCGGACGTAGAACTGCCCCTCGGGCTGGCTGGTTTGGAGGGACAGAGGCAAGAAGTCATCGGGAAGCCACCGCTCGCTCTCGTCGGAGGCGAACACCAGTCCGAAGTGCTCCAGCTGCTCCTCGCCATAGCAGACGGCGGCCGAGCTGCCCAGCACGCCCCGGGAGATGCTGTTCATCTCCAGCACCACCAACTTCACCACCTCCCCGGCGGACGTCTGGCTGGTGATGTGCAGCTGCAGAGAGAGAAAGGTGGGAGAGATGGGTGGTAAGGGGGAGGAATGAGGAGGAACCAGGGGCCAGAGACAGCACACGGCTTTGAGGAATGGTGAGGGTGGAGGAATGGCCACCCCAATGGTGCCTGCTGGTGCCAGGGCCCAAACCCACAGACTGCTCTCTTGCCTTCACTGCAATCTCTGAGTCCTTACTGCTCAACTCTTCCACCGACAGTTCCACTCAAGCTGCTCCCAGCTGCAGCTGAAGAGGGACAGTCCCAGCCTTGCTCTTGGCATCATGGAGGGACCTGTGCAGAGTCCCTCCTGTGATCAGAGTCCAGACCTTCAGACCAGCTGGACAGCAACAGCTCTGCCAAACTAGAGCTGAAGGCTCTTTGGGACACAGAGCTAAATTTCACTCCATTTACAAGATTGGGGTTCTCCCACCAACAGCTCTCCTCCCCCTCCACTTCCCTGGGGGACAGCTCTCTGAATCCCAAATACTGTCGAGGGAATGAGCTCATCGGGGCTCTGGCTGCTACGGACGCCGGGAGCCACCACTTGGCTTCAAAGGCCAGAAGGCAGGACATCCATCCTCGCCCGGGCACGGCGATGGTTTCCTTTGGCACATCTGTGAGGGCTTTCAGAGCGCCGGGAGCAGTGCCCTGGCAGGGTGGTCCAAGCCCTCGGCCCACGTGAGCCCTGCCAGCTCTGCACAGCCATGGCAGGGCTCAGCTGATTTACGCCAGCCGAGGAGCTGTGCCTTTGAACTCGGCTTTCTTCGAGGAGAGCATCATAAAATGCTTTCAAAGCAGGCGTGTCCAGAGCTTTGCAACTTCAAAAGCCACGTGGGCAGCCCGCCAGGAACCCAAGGGCTGTGCTTCAGTTCCATAGAACTCTATGGGCAATCCTCAAATGGAAAAATTGTACAGCGAGGCAGAGTTCTCTCTGCTGGGATGTCCCTGCTGGGTGCAGAGACATCAGATATCAAACCTCCCCAGAAACAAACTCATCAGCCTGGTGGCTCTGTCCTTCCTCTGCCATTTCTTTAGGGCCTGTTTCAACCCAAACCATTCCATGGTTTAAGGATTTTCTGCTCCATCATCCTCAGCCCTGGACACCAGGAATGTTTCAGAAGGGAAAGTTCAACAGGGGAAAGATCTCCATGGCTGAGACCAAAGGAGGCCGTAGAGCCAGAGGGGGACCTATCCAAGATGTGTGTCCTGGGGGATGTCCTCCATGTGGGATCTCACCTGGAGCAGGTGTGAGTGATCAGAGCTGGGGGAACATCAAAGGCATCAAAGCCCTTGCAGAGAGGACCAAGGTCACACAAGCTGCTTCTGGAGAGCCTGGAGCATGGAGGCAGCACTGCCTGCTCAGCCAGCTGGGACTGAAGTGGGTCCTGCCTCTGGAGTTGCCACAGGCTGGAGACAAGTGGCTCCTGCTCTCCTTTCCCTAAAGGGGAAGGCTGGAGCCGGGAGCACGGACCTGGGGAGGGGAGGCTGTAGGAGGGATATGGGAGGAGTAGGGAGGTGATGGCTGGATTTCAGCCGGGGAAGATGATGTGTTTGAACACCAGGATGTAGCAAGGGAAACCCAGCAATATGTTCTTTGCTCACTGCCTGCCCACACTGGGCGACACCAATCTACTGTCAGCTGCTGAACCACAGACCGAGAGCTGAACCTCAGCCCCACCGCCCTGTCCCCCCAAAACCCCCAGTGTGTGGCCCTGGCTCCTTCTGCAGCAGTGGCTGCCGCTCCTGCAGAGCCACAGACCCCATCCCACCAGGAGCCTCAGCAGGAACAAAGGCATTCAGGGCAGGAACGCTGTGGGTCTCCAGGGCACCTCACCCCTGGGATGGTGGAGGATGGGGAGGGCAGTGCCAAGTGTGGGACATGCAAGCCCCGCTGCCTGTGCCCCCATCCTGCCAGCCCTGTCCCTCTGGGCATGGCAGGGCTGCACCACTGCCCACTGTGGGCTCCAGTACCTTGACACTGGTCTCTTTGGAGAGTCCCGTTTCGTACTGAGGGCAGACCCTCAAGGTGACAGAGCCCGGCTTCTTCCCTTGGTCGGCCAAGCACTCAGGCTGCTCTGGCTGCTGTTCTGGGAAGTTCTGAGTCCACTCATCGGAGCGCGTCCGGCAGACGGGCTCGGAGCCCTGCCCGCCCCGGCGGCGCTCGAGGCTGCCTGTGGAGCCAGTCCCCAGCCTGAGCTGGCCACAGTGGCCCGTGGTCCTGCTCTCCGTCGGGGAGCTGTCCACGGAGCCGGGGCAGGACTTTCGGGGCGCCTGGCAGTGGGGTTTGGGGAAGTCCAGGCTGCTGGTCCGCACGCAGTACGCCTGCCGCTTCTCCGTGATGCGCAGCAGCTCGATCTGCCGGCTGGGCAGCACAAAGTCGCTGTCGTAGAGCTCGGAGGGTGGCCGGGGCTCCTCCGGCGGTGGCGGTGGCGGTGGTGGGCTCTTGAGCTCATGGGTCTGCAGGACGTCCGGGGCGCTGTCCCGCAGGGCGCGGGCGACTCTCCGGCTGCAGCACTCGGGCCCCGAGGACGAGTACACCAGGTCGAGCTCCTTGGGGCTCTGCGCCCGGCTGGAGTCGTAGTCGCTGTCGGTGGCCAAGAACACCTCCGAGGAGCCTTCCTCATCTGACAGCCTGTGCGAGTCTGAGAGGGAAGGGGGTGAGAGAAGCAAAGAGGGGCTCAATATTAGCATGGACAACCCCGGCTGAGGGTTTGCACCAGGTGGAATCCAAGGAAGCCCCCAGGGTTTGCCCCCTTGTCGTACACCTGTGCTGCGCTTGCCACGGCACAGGCAGAGCAGGTCCTGCCTCAATGGAGACTGACTCCCTTGCCCTGCTCCCAACTCCAGGCCTGCCTGTACCCCGGGTGCAGCAGCACCTCCAACCCACCGAGCACAGGCAGCCCCCCGAGCCCCCCAGGGCAGGAGCTTGGCACAGCCAGGTCCTTACCAGAGTTGAGCTTGCGGCTGGTCTCTGGCGAGGGCTCCGGGGAGGGAAGGAAGTCGAGGTGGGACGAGGAGGATGGGGTTTTCTCCTTCATTGCCCCTGCGGCCTCGCTGAGGAAGCCGCTGAGAGACACCCCGCAGGAGGGCTGCTTGTAGCGGGCGTGCTGCAGGGCGTCCATAATCCAGCGCATCTCACGCCAGATCTCCTCCATTTGCTGCCAAAACAGGAAAGGGAGGTTCCCTTTCAAACAGCAGCAAAAAAAGCCCCATGGCAAAACATGGGCTCTGCCCACACACCTCTCCCAAGAGCTCTGGGGGAATCCCTAAGCCAGGAAATCCCAAGGCAGTGCTTTCAGGTGGGAGGGTGCTGCAGCTGCTGGTTCAGCAGGACCTGTCTGCTGCAGGGTGCTGGGAACAGTGTGGGATGCTCTTTTGCAAGTCTATCCCAAAATGCACTTGCAGGCCCTTTTCTAGCAAGGAGGAGACATGCAAAGCAGGAGGCTCTGGCTCTCTCCTTGGGATTTTTAATGTGATGATTGCAGTGAGAAGCTGCTACGTAAAGTAACTGGAGCCTGGAGAAGAAAAGACCTTAGAGGTCCTTTCTGTGCCTAAAGGGGCTCCAAGAGAGCTGGAGAGGGGCTTTGGACAAGGAATGCAGTGACAGGACAAGGGGCAATGGCTTCACCCTGACAGAAGGCAGGATTAGATGGGATATTGGGAAAGAATTCTAGGCTGTGAGGGTGGTGAGGTCCTGGCAGAGGTTGCCCAGAGCAGCTGTGGCTGCCCCAGCCCTGGAAGAGTTCAAGGCCAGGTTGGATGGGGCTTGGAGTAGCCTGGGCTAGTGGAAGGTGTCCCTGGTCATGGCAGAGAATGGAACGAGATAAGCTTTAATGTGTCTTCCAACCCAAAACATTCTAAGATCCTATAAAAGCCCAGCATGGTGCTGCCCATCAGCCACATCAGAGAAAGCCCACAGGGCCACTGCCACCAAGGCCAGGGAACAGCCCCCAGAGCGGGTGCTCCTAAACGACTCTCCTGGCAGGTTCCAAAGGCACTGTCAAACCTGGCTCCTACCCCATACCTGGATGTAGTCCTGAACCTTTTGGTGCCTCTGCTTGGCGGTGGAGAGCTCAGCATCGGAGAAAGCCTCCCTGAGACTCTGCTGAGAGAGGAGGGACTCCAGCTCCAGGAGGGCAGACACCTGGCAGTACTGGGTGATGAACTCACGGTCATACGTGAAGAAGTGGACTGTGGAGAGGAAAGAAGAGAGAGGGGATGAAAAATGTCAGGTCCCTTGCTGTGGATGTCCTACAGGCTCCTCTCTATCACCCAACACAAGGATGAGGCAACGCTGCCTGCTAGTCCAACTGGACAGCCCTTCAGGGAGGTGAAGGAGCTCCAGCCCACCAGACTGCCCAACCCATCTCTCAGGAAGTCTCAGAGGACAAGTGGACCAGCAGGGTTGGGTTTTGGCATTCCATCTCCTCACCCAGCTCGAAGATCTGCAGCGGCAGAGTGAGGAAACCAGAGCGAGGGGTGTAGGGGTTGTTCTGGCCTGGGGCAGTGCAGACATCATCTGATGGAGGCAGCAGCAGCAGGAAGGAGACCTGATCCCCAAAGTCCAGCACCTCTTGGCTGTACAGACGGAAATCTTTGGCCTGCAAGAAGACAGTGAAGGTAACAACTGCAAACATCACCTGGTGGACCACCTGTCAAGTCCTCATGCAGAGAGGGACCACCTGCAGCCAGGGGGCACAACGAGAGGTCCCTTGCTTACAGTGTAATCTGCACTCCTTGCTTCATCTTATTTCTCCTAACAGTCTTCAAACTACTGGTCAAAGTCACCATACAGGATCTCAAAGAAGAAGTGCCACAGGATGGGCTCAGTGCCGGGAGGTGCCCTCACAGCTGCCCAACTAGAAGCATGTGCCCCAGCACTGGGGCTGTGGGGCACCTTCCCAGCAAATACTTGGCATGGTGGAAGAGGGTTTCTTTCCATGCAGTCTGACCACAGGGGCTGCAGCTTCAGCCCACCACTGACGAGGGACCAGCCTGCTTTGGAGGGGCAGAGTTGGGCTCATCTTGCGCTCCCAGGACCAAACCAGTAATGCAAACCCAGATTCACTGTCCTTGCTTCGGAGGTACAGGTGAGGGAAGGGCAAACAGCTCCCATGAACACTGTCCCTTGGGTGGCAGACACTTCAGACTCTGAGTACCCATCACTCACCTTCTATTTGCACAGGACTAAAACCTTGTTGGTGTTTCAGTCCCCCAAGGAGGGCTCAGGCTGTGGTCCCTGCCTGCTGCAGTGACCAGCCCCATGTTCACAGTCCCTTCCCCTCCTCCCCACACCCCGGCACCTGCCTCTACCTCATGCAACGGGATGTTGACCAGGGTCATCAGCTCCTTGATGGCCACTTGGAGCTCATGAAAGAAGGGGTTCTGGGGGGTGTCAGCCTCTGGCTCTGCAGGAACAGGCTCCTCCACACTAGTCATCTTCTGCAGCCATTCCCACTCTTCCCTGGAGGACAGAGACAGACAGGTGAAGGAGGGAGTAGCTTGGAGTGGACCTGGACACACAGGCTCTGTGAGTGCTGCGTTTGCTCAGCTGTTCCTCTCCCAGACAGTGCAACATCCAAATGGATGTGGGAACTGTGGAGGCAGAGAGTGACCTTGCTTTGCTCCAGCTCCAGGCTGAATCACAGAATATACTCAGATGGAAGGGACCCACAAGGATCACGGAGTCCTGCACAGGATAACCCAACAATCCCACCCTGTGCCTGAGAGTGCTGCATGGCAGGTGGTGATGGTGCCACCAGGCACAGAGCAGCCCGGCTGCCCCGGCTGAGCTGTCCTGCAAGCCCCACCTGGAGATGTTGGGATTGGAGCGAATCTTGACGTGGCACAGGATGTTGGGAAGCTGCTCCGGCACCAGCACTCGGATCTGATCCACGGCACTGCAGAGCTTCAAGTAGCCCAGGTAGAGGCCCGGGGAGAGGGCATGGCTGCTCCGCTGGTGGTAAGCCAGCTTGTCCTGCAGAGAAAGGCACTGCTGGACTGAGTGAGCCCTCGCAGCGTGGCTCTTGCCTGCCTTTGTGCTGATGCTACGGCACAGCCAGCCCAGCTGGAGGAGGGGAGTGGCAGAGCAAGACAACTCGGTGCTGCTGGGATGAGTCAGGCATCGATCTGATGCCTCCCTTTGAAATAACAGGATTTTTGGAGGCTGGCTGGACTCTGCTCCCCCTCTGCCCACAGCCAGCATGAGAACCCTCATGGCCCAGGCTCTGCCGTGACCTTCCCAGCCTGAGGGGGAGCAGGGAGCACTGGTGGTCCCCGATGGAGCCCACTGCAATCCCCTGCCCCAAGGGCACCACCACACACCTGGACGGAGATCAGCAGCGTGTCCAGAGCAGTGGGCTCCTCCGGGGAGGACACAGACTTGCGGCTGGTCTGCAGCTTGCAGATGGGAACCCAGCGGACGCTCTCGAAGGTTTGGTTGGTCTTCACCTCCTTCAGGGTGACGATGAGGATGTTGCCCTGTTTGTCTTTGATGGGCTCGAAGAAGACCTGCCCCAGATCCTGGATGCCCAGCAGCCCCTGTGCAAGGGTGTGGGAGGGCAGGAGAAAGCAGAGTGTCAGGGGACATCCTGGAGGCACAGTGCTTGCAGGTTATGCAGCTGGGGTGTGACTGCAGCTGCTGGAAACCAGCCTGCCCAGCAAAGAACCCTGATGACACCCTACCCCTGTGAATGAGACTGCCATGGCACCCGGCACCTCATTGTCCCACAGCTGGGGTCCTGCCAGAGAGGACAAGGCAGGGACACACAGTCCTGCCACAGACCATGACTGGGTCTGACCCAGGGTTCTCCTGGCTGTGGCACACCCGTGTGCTGCTCCTAAGGGAGCCTGGCCCCCAGTGCCCCACCAAAAGGGCTTGTCCCCCACCCCGGCCCGCCCTCACCTGCATCTGTGAGATGGCCAGCAGCATCTTGAAGCGCGTCTGCAGGATGCAGGAGCAGGACGACTGGGACACGGTGACACACTGCCGGAGCCACAGGATCTCATCCCACATGCAGGACACCTGCAGCACACAGCACACCCAAGAGCATCACTGCCACAGCTGGGTCACACAGCACCTCCCAGCAGGGGTGCAAACCCTGTGCCACAGACACCCCCAGAGGCCTCCAGGGTCGGTACGCAAGGGAAAGACCAGGCCATGTCCACTCAGATATCCATCTTCCTCTAGGACCGAGACCCTAAATTTGAATAGAAGTTAACCGTGGGCGGGAGGGAGGGAGAGAGAAAGCCTCCTCCATCAGTAGATAAGAACCATCCAGCAAACCCCTTTGACCCTGAGCTGCCCACATGCCCTTTCCCTAATGTGCTGACAGTGGAGGACGCAGAAGCAGCACCCTGCACATCCTACAACAGAGACAGGGTTGCTGTGGCAGGATTCTGAGGTGAAGCAGGTCAGCAGCTGAGAAGCCACTGGCACTCCTGTGGAGAGGCAGTGCCCACCTGTCCTGGCCAGCCTGCCCAGTGGGGCACTGGTCCATCGCCCACCTTTGGTATTCCAGGGGCTGGGATGAAATGCCATCCCTTGGTGGTTTCCTGGTCTGTGATGAACCCCAGCAAGCAGCAAGTCCATGGGCTGCCTGCACTGCCAAGCCCCATTGCCTGGCTTGGAGGGAAAGTTGCTTCCAGCTGAAGGCAGTGATAGTGCCTGATGCCCACTTGGGTCACCCTGGCACTCCCAGCTCTCCCCGCACAGGGTCCCTGGGGCACCCACCTTGGTGAACCAGAGGAAATCCTGCATCAGCAGGCAGGAGTAGGTGTCATCAATCTCCACCACGGGGATCTGGTCTTCGTGGGTCACCAGGATGTTGTCGTCCTTGTAGAAGATGGCTGTCAGATAGAGGCCCCTGCATGGGAGGGAAGACACACTTCAGTGCCACCCTCAGCTGCCAACTTCATCTCCCAAAGGGTCTCTCTCCCGAAGGAAGAGGAGGTGGTCAGCCCCAGGTCTCTGCTTCTCTCCAACAGGCCATGGCAGAAGAGGTCGGTGGCCAGTATGGGAGCAGGAACAGCAGATGCCACGACCAACGCCCTCCGGGCACAGGAGAGGGTGATAGGGCCAGCCTGTTGCAGGGGACACGCTGGAGTGCCTGGAGGCCAAGCACAGGGGTGGGCAGTGGGAGGGTGCTGGGGTCTGGAGGAGGTGGGTGCTGGGTGACGCAGGGATGGTGCAGGGATCTGAGTATCAGCACAGCTTGGCCAGTCCAGACGGAGACACCAAGGAGAGTGTTTGATCTCAGCCACGGGACTCATCTGCACTGACACCACCAGCTCTCTCCAGGTGAGGGCCCACCCCTGAGCACCCTCAGCCCCCAACCTGCGGGCACAGCTCCCGGTGGCACCCGGGATGGGCAGCCCTACAGCTCCGGTGGGAGAGGGGCCCCCACAACCCCTGCACCAGCCTCTCACCGCTTCAGCGTCTTGAGAAACTTGCTGCCAGGGTGGAAGAGGTGCTTGAGGCTCTTGGAGACTGAGTGCTTTCTGCTCTGGGGCTGGTTCTTGCAGGGCTCTGTGGAGCAGAGAGCAGAGGATGCTGCAGCAGGAGCTGAGGGTCTGCAGCCTCTGGCACACCAACCCTCTGGGAAGGCTCTGCGAAGGTCTCCACTGCCTGAGCTGCCTCCCTGCTATGCTCATCCGTGGTACAGACCTATTCCTGGTACCACCCCATCTCCATGGATCACGCCACAGCCCTGGGGGACTCAGCTGGACCCCCCACCCCAGCCTCCCTGCAGCACCGTGCTGTGGGCTCACCATGGCAAACGCAGTGTTGGTGGACAGTCTTCACCTGGCCCAGCAGATGGTCCAGAGCTTCAGCCTGTCCCCTCCGCCGTGGGGCCCGGCCGTCGTACTCTCGCCAGTCTGTGGGGGACAGACTGGCATCACCCCCAGCACTCCTTGGCCTGGGGGGGAAAATGGGTTCCCATCCCCTCCTCCCTCATCATCCTGCTGTCCCCCTGGCACAGTAATTGGGGGTGCTAGGATAACCCAACAATCCTGGGCATCTCTGGGTGTGCTGGGCTTCGGGAGATGCCCAGGTTTGTGCCACTCTTCCCAGGAACACCCAGCTCTGCACAGCTCCCTGTGGCCATTGGCCTCCCCACAGCGTGGGGGGGACACGGCAAAGGGAAGGAACAAGGTCCTGTCTGTTGCTGCAGCACTTCCCTGGCCTTAAAAAATAAAATTCTTTCCAGTGTCTTCCTCCAGGTCTTCCCCAGTTTCTCCAGGAGAGTGCTAGGAACTGGGCTCACCTCAGCAAACAGATAAATAAGCTCCTGCCAGCTCCACCCATTGTGGGACGGCAGCAGGACCAGGAGCAGGGTCAGGGACCCGCCGGCTTTTCTCCTTCAACTTTACATTAATTGCTTTAAACACCCCCTGTGTCCTGCCCGCTGCTGTTTTCCATGGAAAGTTCAGCTCTGTTAACTTTGGCTGGAACTTGCCACTATTTTTAGTAGCTTTAAAAACACCCAGGGAGGTGCCTGACTATATTCTGCTGGGCCAGGGAGGGATCTCTTCTGAAGGGAGAAATATTAGCAGAGATAAAAATAAATAAACTCCACTCCTGTCTGATTCACTTCAGCCACACTCGATTGATGCCGCCGGGATCTCGGGCATGGGGAATGTGACCCACGTGGGGTGGCAAATGGGCTTTAAAGTGGGACAGGGTAAAGCCAGGGCAGGGCAGTGCTGTGCCCTTACTATGGGCATTCCTAGACATGCAAATGGATTTCTGGAGATTTTCATACCAGAGCTATGTGGATCTGCAGCCAGAGCTGCTCATGGTGCTGCACCTCTCTGACCATTGCAGTTCACCTCCACCTGCTCATGGTGCCCAGCTCTGCTCCCTGGGTGCCTGGTGGCAGGGGACATGTCCCCACCACCTGCTCCTCAGCACAGGCTCAGCCTCCCATGGGGCTGCTCCTTACTCATTCACAGCACTAATGCCATAGGACCACCCCACAGCAGGGACCTATTTTGGGATCAGTGCAAGGGACAGAGGCCATCCTGGAGCTCCCTCAGCACTGAGCTTCACCATTTGAGCTGCTCCTTCCAGCGCAGTCCTCCTGGGCTGCCTCTGCCCAGCACCTCAGGGTGCCTTGAGTAACACTGGGTGGTTGTTCCCCACCACTTTTCCTGGTGCCAGCATGGAGAGGAGAGCGCTGACAGCCCAGGGCTGGTCTGTTGGGGCTCAAAACCTCCATCCCAGCTCGGTGCCAGGGAACACAGGTCCTTGGGGCTGGGCTGGATGGGGTAGAACACATGGTGGCACAGGAAGGGCTCCAGTCCACTCCCACCCAGGACCAGGACACTCTGAGTCCAGCGTTTGGCCACCTCCTTGGCACGAGCTGATCCAGGTAGCCTGAAGCAGCTCAGCCTTTCCCAAGTGGCAAGGAGAATCTAAGGTTGAAAAATTACTATTTGGCAAAGCTCCTGTTGGCTGGAGGCAGCATCCCAGAACCCCCTGCCTGATCTGAGACCCCCAAAATTCTGCCTCTGCTCCTGGGTCCACCAGCCCCCCTCTTGGCAGCAAGAGGGACCCCCAGAGGGCATCTCTCCACCGACCCTGCAGCTGGTGCTGGCTCCCGTGGGTGTTCCCAGTGGTACTTACTGGAAGGGATGGCACATGGGGGCACGGAGGCTTGCGGGGGACCCCAGCCCTTCATGTTGTAGGCAGACACCCGGACATAATACGCCGTGCCCTGCGAGGAGGGAAGCCCCACTCAGTGTGCAAGGGGAGGATTCCTCCCAGCCCAGCACACCAGTACACCGTGAGGAGTACTAAACTGGGAGCCCACAACCCAGGTCACAGGCTCTTACCTCCCCCTCCTGTACCAAGCCCTGGCTATCAGACACTAGAGAATTGCCATGGCCTGGATGGGTGGGTTTGGGGGAGGCAGAGGAAGGACTGGCCATGGCAAACACCCCTTGTCAGAGATGCTCCAGCCCCAAAGACCAGGTGCTTCTGTAGGTCAGGGTGCTGCTGTTCCTCTGGGATGTGCAAGGATTTGGCCCTTGGAATCAGGGAGCTGGCCAAGCACTGTCAAGGGTTTGTGTCACTGCGACAGTGATTAAAGCCTCTGATTAAAACCCAGTCAAGCTGCCAGATGTTACCAGGCCTCCAGGCACTCCTGGAGGTGGACAGGAGCCCGGGAAGCAGCTCTGAAAGTGTGATTGATGGGCTCAGACCAGATCCTTGCAGCAACACTGCTCCGGGCTCCTCTTGATCCCTCTCCTGCTGCACACCAGGGCAGCTCTCCTGCCCTGACAGCTCCTGAGCTCCGGCACTTGGCTGAGCCCTCTGACTCCACTAAGGGCATTCCCCTCTCCTTGGGTCAGTGGTACCTGCCTGCTGACCCCATCTATCCCAGCATATCCCCGTGTTCCCATCCTCAGCTCCATCCCACCACAGTCTCCAGCCCATCCCTTCTCCCCACCACTTGCCCAGTGCGTGCTGGGGACCAGGTTGGCAGCCCTGGGGACCAGGTTGGCAGCCCTGGGGAGGGGACAGCTGACAGGCAGCGTGGCTCTTCCAGTTCTTAGGGAGATAAAACAGCAGGGAGCCACAGTCCCACCAGCCCGTGACCTTGCTGAGCTCCTGGAGATGGAGAGGGGGCCAGTCCCCACCTCAGTGAGTGACAGGGCTGGTGTGAGGGGTTGGACTGTGCAGGTGGCAGAGGAACAAGCCCCTGATTTGTTGCACAGGAAGAACCCGGGTGGAGGTGGGAGTGGGGTGGGGGACAGAGGATAAATCAGGCGATTGGTGAATGGGCCCATTCTGCCTGTCACTCCCCAGGCACCCTGCACTGGGGGTTCCCCATCAGCAGTGGCTGTGGCCATGCTGGGACAGAGAGATGGCTCTCCCAGCCCCACCACTCTTCGCTCCGCCAGGCTGTGCCCATGGTATGCACTGGGGCACAATCTTATTGTTCCTGCTCCAGATGATCACAGAAACAAAGAATCCTTAAGGTTGGAAATGATCTCTAGGATCACTGAGTCCAACTGTTCCCCCAGCACTGCCAAGGCTGCCATTAAACTGTGTCCCCAAGTGCCACATCCATGTGTCTTTTGAACACTCCCAGGGATGATGACTCCCTGAGCAGCTTGTTCCAATGGCTGATCCCCTCCCCACAACAGCTGCAGGGAATGACCCCATGGGCTGCACCATGGCCAGTGGCTTTTCCCAGCTGTGGGCTCTCCCCACTCATCCCTGACCCCTGTGGGGGAACCCCAGGGTCTCACCGACACCAGCCCCCTGATGGTGAAGTGCAGGTTCTTCAGCTTGTCGACCACGGCCTCTCCCAGCGGTGGTGAGAAGGTGGGGGAACAGCTCCACTCCACTGCAAGGAGAGAGAGAACAAGGTGTTGTGTGGCCCCAGAGAGGGGACAGGCCACCAGGGCTAGGGCAGCACGTCACAGGCAGCAGCTGCAGAGGGACCACGGGCAGCACAGGAGCTGGAGGCAGCAGAGTGAAGGCAGGGAAAGGAGGGATTCACAGTGGGGGGAATGTCATGAGGAGCTGAAGTTCTTTCACCAAACCACATCAGATGGGGTCAGCACCTTTAATTGATGGGTCAGAAGTGGGTGATGGAAGAAATTCTTCCAGAAGATAAAAACATGGGGTTCAAGTGGGTGAGGGGCACAGGAGAGGCAGGACAGCAAAGCCCTCCTTCTGTGCAGAATGAAGGGGAAGCAAACAAGTGGCACCCCAAGTTTTGCCTTGGTGCAGGGTGGTGTTTGGTCTAGCTCAGAGCATTTGGGTGGTGGCCAGGCTGTCCAGCAGCCCTGGCTCCTCCTGAGCTCGAGCACAAAAGTGGCCTGATGGGGGGCTTGGCAGTGCTGCCAATGGCTCTGCCACGCTGGCACGGGGTGCGAGGCACTGCCGTGGCTGTGACACCTCTGCACTGCTGCAGGGAACCCAGCCCTTACCTTTGTACTTGGTGACAACAGCCGAGTTGACACTCAGGGGCTCCCAGAAGGTCACCTGCACCGAGGAGCTGCTGGCCACCGAGAGCTGGACGTTGGTGGGGGCGTCTGGCACTCCTGGGGACAGAGAGAGCAGGGACCACTACAGCGAGGACAGTCACTCTGAACCCCTCAGTGTCCCTCTTGGGCCTCCCCCAGGGACACAGTCCCTCAGTGGAACATGTTCTCCCCCCGTGCACCCATGGGGTGAGCCCTGCTTACGGGGTGCGGGGACACTGATGGGTGCTGGCACAGCCCCGCTCCTTCCCCCAGTGCAGGGGTTGCCCCCCAGCCCCCCCAGCCCTCCTGTGGGCACTCACGGGCGTGCTCAAACCCTGCCTTCATGCGCTTGTAAAGCCGGAACCGCCACTCCCAGGCCTTGAGCTGCTTCTCCTTCTCGGAGCAGTCGGCGTTGGGCGCCTCGTTGACCACCTGCGCCGTCAGCTCGTTGACGCGCTGCTCTGCCTCCCGCACCAGCGTCGAGAGGTGCAGCGAGCGGCTCTCCAGGCTCACGACTTGGGGGGTCCAGGAGGGGAGGAGGGAAGAGGGAGGAGAAGGTGGTTAGGACAACAAATCCCCACTCTGAGACCCCATCCTCCCCTCTGTGTCCTGGTCTTGCGCTCTACTTGAGGTCATGGCCACTCTCGAGCCCTGCTAAGCCTTCACCAGTCTCCCAGAGCCCAGTGATGGCTTGGCCACCCACATCCCCACTGCCTGGTGCCCTGCTCCGCCAGGCTGGAGACTCAGGTGATGGGCACAGCACAGCTCCTTGTCCCAACTCACAGTGTGGGCTCTCCTTTGCTCCCGCCTGCAGCAGGGCCCTGGCGATGGGAGCGTTGTTGGTCATGATAGCGATGTCCAGGGGCAGCAGACCCTCGCTGTTGGGGGTGTTGAGGTCCAGCTCCTCGGGGCTGTACTGCTTCAGCAGCTCCTGGACCCTGTCGAGGTCCTGCAGCTCCACAGCCTCGAAGAGGGCAGCATTGCTCTGGAACTGGGTTGAAGGAGAAAGCAGGTGGGCTGAGCATGGGGCACCTTCCTCCACCCCACCAAACACTCTGGCTGCTCACCAGCACCCCACGAACCCAATCAGGGCGAGGGTGCCCTGGTTCCAGGGGCTTGGGAGCGTCAGCTTTTTGCAGACATATTTGGATGATGCCAAGCAAACACCTGGACCAGCTCCAGCTGAACTTGCTTCAGGGAAGCTTCACTTAACACACTCTTGGGCTTCCACCCGGGTGACAGCATCACCCACACAGGGACCCTCCGCCCTCCTGGACCCCCTGCCCCCACCTGGATGGACCCAGCAGGGACTGACCAGGTAGGACTTGCGGAGCTTCTCCTTCTCGCCACGTCCCACCAGGCTGCCCTCGTCGAAGGATGTGTAGTTGACGCGGAATTTCCCCGACAGGTTCCGGTAGAGCCTCTTGGCCGCGTTGGGCGAGGAAGGACCTGGTGGCTTCCTGGCCTGTGCCAGCTGCAGGTCCCGCATCTGCTGCGTCATTTTAGGGGAGGATGACCTGGGGAAAAGCAAGGAGGCATGGGGACATCAGGCATGGAGAGTGTGCCAGAAAGGCAGAGGAACATCTGCAGCGTCGGGACAGAGACACGACTCGGGAGAGGCAGAGCAGTGCTGGGCAGCACCAATGTGGGCGGCTGCAAGGTGGATGCCAGTGCCAGCACTACCCTCATCCATCTGTTATCACCTCAGGCAGGTCTGTTTCTCCTCCTCACCACTGCTACTGGTCCTGCAAGGGTCCCAAGGGGATCGTGTGAACTCTGCAGGTGAGACATTTCCTTCCAGACTGAAGCTGGGATGTCCAAAGCAACCTCAGGCTGCTCAGCTCTGCAACTGGTCTGGATGCACCACACCAGGGCAATCTCTCCTTACTCCCAGTCTCCATCACCCAGCTCCTACAGGGATGGGCTGCCCAGATCCCCTCGATATGGAGGCTGCAGAGATAGACAGCCCCCCAGCCCCGTGCTGGGTGAGTGCTGTCCACCACACTGTTGGCTTAGGACAGCCTCACGCACCTCTCCATGGACATGGAACCTGTGTCCTGCACCTTCCACCATCCCTCAGCCCTTCCCCATATGTGACTTTCCTCAAGATCGTTATTCCAGCAAAGGGCACCCTCGGAAAGTGAAGCGGGAGCAGGGAAGGGACAAGGGGACATTTCCAATGGCATCAAGACAATGCCAGGTCCTGATGGGGACCAGTGACCCCAGTCTCCTGCTCACCAAGAGACCTGGGCTCCACAGCTGATCCTCACCTTCTCCATCCACACTGATTAAGCTACAAAATCTTTTCTCCATTCTGATTAGAGAATCAGAGACTGGTTTGGGTTGGAAGAGACCTTGAAGATTATCTGGTTGCAAACCCTTGCTGTGGGCAGGGACAGGATTTTGATTACTACTTTAAATAGGCAGCATCTACAAGCCACTAGGAAAGCCGGTGTCCTTTCTGGGGCTTGCCAGAGTGGGAGCTGGCCCTCTCCCTGCAGATGGGACCCTCCTGTCTCCCTCAAGACCTCATCCCACCAGGCAAAGTCTCCAGCTTTGGTGTGAGTGTGACCTCATTGCTGCAAAGGGCTTTTGCCCATGAGTCATCTCTTACAGCACGGAGGGTTTCCACTGGCGTCAAACATCTGATCCCCTTCTTGCCGGAGCCCTGGCACAGCTCCCAGACAAGGAGCATCAGGTCCAAAGAGCATTTAGCATGACTCCACACAGTTTCTCTCAGTTTTGACCCCATAGCCCTGTGTGTAAGGTCAGATATTTAGGGGCAAGGTCTTCCCCATATTGCTTTATTGGTTAAATATCAAGTGTGATAAAAGCATGACATTTGGCTGAAGGTCATGCCAAAAAGGCTGTGCCAGTGGTGATGATGTTTATAAAGCCATCATCAGGAGACAGGATATTAATAACCACCTCGCTCCGTGCTCTCCGTCGTCCTGATTTCAGATGAGGCAGCATGGGCTGCAAAAGGACTTCAATAATTTTACCTTTTATTGCTGAGATATTTAAGAGTGGAAAACACTGGGGAGGCTGTCTCCTGGCAATTATTCATCTCACCAGCTTCAGCTTATGGATTTAGAGGTCTCCAGTGTGGCCTAAGCCACGGTGTCAAGTTGCTGCCCTGGGTTGCTCCAGCAAGTTCTGGGCAGCAGGGTCCTGCTGGTTCTGGTGGTGGGGAAAGGGATCAGCACCCACCAGGAGGGTGTCACCATGCAGGGAGAGACCTGCACAAGGCACAGAAGAGCTGGAGAACCAGTCCTGGGATCTTCTGGACACGGAGTCCTCAGCTTGCAGCCTGAGCACATTGTGCTTCATTGTGGACATGAAGCAGCTCCTGGCATGGCCACTCCTGAAGGCTCCTCATGCCAAGGGCTGGCACATTCTACGGATGGCAAGGAGAAGACCTTGGAGATCACAGGAGCGGGGAAGCACCACACAGCTCTGCTGTCACTGGTTGGACAGAGACTAAGAGAAAAGCCACCCGTGCCTGAGCTGGCAGAATGTTCTGGCAGGAAAAGGCAGTCAGGAAGGCATGTCTTGACCCTTGAGCAAAGCTTGAGACGCAAAGTGCTACCTGAGGTATTTAGGAAAGAGAAATAACTGACTCAAGAGGTTCTCCAGCAAAACCCTGCCCTTTCTCTCATGTTTAAGAATTCCCTGCTGCCAAGTCCTCCTCTCTCATCCTCCAGCTGCTGCTCAGAGGTGAAGATGTTGAGGGTCCTCAACAAGGTGTCTAATTCCACTGCAGTTCCTCTTCATCCACGGAGGTAACAAGGCTCTCCCAAATGGAATGCTCTTCCCTCTACGGAAGCTGAAGCACACCCTGTCGTATCAGATCCCTGCTCCATCCACACCAGCAGAATCAGGGTCTAAAATGAAATGGTGCTTTGGAGCAAAAGCCCTCTCTTCTGCCAATTAAAATATATGGCAAACGACCCAGTACAGGCAGACGGCAAAATTGGGAGGAAGATGGTACAAACAGAGGCAACAAAGAGAAATTTCTCTGTTTCCCTCCCTCTGATTTGCTTTTAATGAGAAGTAAAGAGATGGAAATTATTCAGTGCTCAGGAGTGAACATCAATCTATATTAAACTGGCCGCCCCAGAGATAAAAGAGTTTCCTGCCCTGTGGTTATGAGTCATCTGGACTCAGTGAAATAGTCTTGATTTATCTAGAGCTAAACTTTGCCCTGGAGCAACTGATAGCTGAAAAAAACACCCACAGATGTCCTGCCCTCAGGGGCCGACCTGCCAACACCAGCTCACCCACGGCAAAGGCCCATCCTGCAGAGAGGTGTGGGAGGAGATCCCACCTCCTCTGCCTGTAGAGTCTCAGCGCAGCCAAACTAAATTTATCACAACCTCAATCACTTCCTGTTGCTAATTATTGTCCTACCTTATGCAAGCAGGGGATGGGTGCTTTGCCTGCGCCAGCAGTTCAGTTCTCTGGCCATGGGGTGTGCTTGTGACCATCAAGGAGGTGGTGTGGACATCAGGTCTGAACTGCCATAAATCCATGTACCACCAAACTCCATCACGCCCTACATAGAAGAGTCTGAGGTCCTGTAGAAGGATGTGTTTGGGCTGGCCAGATCCATCTGGGGTCAGATCTGGGTCCCTCACAACCAGAAAGAGTTTGTGGGGCTGGAGTGTGTCCAGAGAAGGGAACGGAGCTGGGGAAGGGGCTGGAGCAGCAGGAGCGGCTGAGGGAGCCGGGGGGGCTCAGCCTGGAGAAAAGGAGGCTCAGGGGGGACCTTCTGTCTCTCTGCAACTCCCTGACAGGACAGGGGAACCAGGGTGGGACAGGACAAGAGGAAATGGCTTCAAGTTACACCAGGAAAGGTTTAGATTGGGTATTGGGAAAATTCCTTCACAGAAAGGGTGGTCAGGCCCTGGCACAGGCTGCCAAGGGGACATGATTTAGTGGTGGCCTTGGCAGTGCTGGGTTAATGGTTGGACTCAATGATCTTAAAACTCTTTACCAACCTTAGTGATTCCATGATTCTTTCTCATGAAAGCAATGCAAAAGAAGAGGTTTTCTCTTTTTTAAAGCACAGGAGGATGGATGTGCATAAGGCACCTTCATTTTCTCCATCTTTATGCATCAAACAGAACCAAATCCTCTGGGTAGTACATGAAGTCATGGTTTCTCTAGGTTTTAATGTTTCCAACACTGCAGAACTTTGCCTAGTTAAAGAGTGCTAATAACCATTGCAATTCCATGATTTTAAGTGTATTTTGTTGAAGGGTGTAGCCTCTCTGAGTCTCCAGCAGAGAGCCAGTCCCTGTCAGACACGGCTGCTCTGTGCCCCTGGCAGAGCCCAGAGCCCAGCCTGGCTGAACCAGCCTTGCCCACCCCAAGCCCAGAAGGCACCTGGACAAGCAGGGAATGACCATCCTGTCCAGAGGACACCAGACTAGACATAAGGAAGAATTTTTTTTATGCTGAGGTTTGTCAGGCCCCAGCACAGGTTGCCCAGAGAAGCTGAGGCTGCCCCATCCCTGGAAATGCCCAAGGTCAGGCTGGACAGGGCTTGGAGCAACCTGGGATAATGGAAGGTGTCCCTGCCCATGGCAGGGGAGTGGGATGGGATAAATGATCTTGAAGGTCCCTTCCAACCCAACACAGTCTATGATTCTATGATGTGGCTGGTGAGGACCATGGTGGCCACCCCACACCTCCTCCCACCAGTGGGAGTCTGAGCTGCGAACAGGCTCATGTGCAAGCGATGGTCCTGCTGGTGGTCATGGCCTTCCAGCCAAAACCTGAGGCTGCCTGGCCCCTGCTGTCCCCCACGCCAGCCGTGGGAAGGATTAGCTCATGGGAGCTGCCCATGCTGGCAGCGAGAGGGCAGATTCCAGGCCACAGCACAGACGTGAGCTCAGTGCTATGCTCTGGTCCTCGGGGTCAGCGTGAGTGGCTGTCACTTCAGGGAGCTGCTCCCCACCATTTGCAGCCTGATGCAGCAAAGAGAGAAGCAGCAGGGCTCTGTGCATGAGAAAAAGGGAGCCTGAAGGATGGAGGATAAAAAGTGCTGAAACTTTCAAAGGACAAGACTTGCTGTGGGGAGGAGAAGAACGACCGGGTCTCTGCAGAGCTTGTTGTAGCCTGGTGGCACTGTAAAATCAGTTGTACATTAGCACAAGCTGCCAGGGATGGTCTCCTGAAGTGTGGTCCACTTTAGTCCTTACAGTTATCCAAGGCAAAGGACAGGAGAAGTCTGAAATCCAGTTATTGGGGACAGGCAACCCAACCCAGCCAAGCTCACCCCAAACTCAGAGCTCACAGCAAGAGATGACCAGCAAGAGTGGGCAGCAGAGGAAGGGGAAGATTCTGCCCCTCTGCTCCTCTCTGGTGAATCCCCACCTGCAGAGCTGCTTCCAGCCCTGGGGTACCAACATCAGAAGGACATGGAGCTGCTGGAGTGAGTTCAGAGGAGGACATGGAGACGATCCAAGGGCTGGAGCCCCTCAGCTCTGGAGACAGGCTGGGAAAGCTGGGGGTGTTCACCTGGAGCAGAGGAGGCTCCAGGGAGACCTGAGTACCTTCCAGTGCCCAAACAGGTTGAGGAGAGAGACTTTGGACAAGGGCCTGGAGGGACAGGACAAGGGGGAATGGCTTCCCACTGCCAGAGGGCAGGGTTAGATGGGATATTAGGAATAAATTCTTGGCTGTGAGGGTGCTGAGGTCCTGACACAGACTGCCCAGAGAAGCTGTGGCTGCCCCATCCCTGGAAGTGTCCAAGGCCAGGTTAGCCAGGACTTGGAACAACCTGGTCCTGGACATGGCAGGGGGTTGGAATGGGATGGTCTTTAAGGTCCCTTCCAACCTAAACTGTTCCATGATTGTGTGACTATGAGAGCGGCAAGATCAACACACAGGCTGTTTCCAAAGAAATCCGAGTGTGAGGGGTCTCTCCTCACCTGAGCACACCCAACCAGGATCACACTCACCCTTGTGCACACGAAAGTCACGCGCTATGGCCACGGACATGTGGACACTAAACAGTGAATAGAGGAGCCCAACACACAGAGCAGCTCCTCTCCAATCATGGGGACATGAACCAGAAGTGCAGTGTCCAGCGTGAAGAGGGGCTGCTGATGCACTTGCATTTTCCACTCTTTTTGCCCAAGCACAGCCAATTTTTCATGACTGGCAAAATAGAGACTGGATCCAAAACGGAACATGAGTAAGGGGGCCCTTCCAAAGAGTGGGATTTCATAATCCACCAAAAGGCATACTCAAAACTAGGACCAAATGCCATGGTCAGCATCCCTGCGAGGCAGCAGGACTCGCTGGAGCAGCAGGCACAGCAGTTACCCACCCTGTGTCTGTGGACCACCAAGGTATTTAGGTATTGTGGAGTGACCCGGCCATGCAGAGATGGAGCAAACCCCTCCTGCTCCGCAGAAACATCTGCGTGCCTAGAAAATGCACTTGCTTATTGAAACCCTGGTCCAGGGAATGGCACCAAAGCAGACTTTGTTTGTTTGTTTCCTCCAGCTTTTCTCTTTTCTCCCCACTTGGCAAACCCGCTGGGTTTTGTTTTGAGTGGAGCCGAAGCGAGCATGCCTCTTTTGTTTAGCAATAACAACTAACTTATATAGACGCTGCTCTTGCCAGGACATTTTTGTTTGAGGTCCAGAAGCCCAGTGCTGTTATAGCCCAATGCTTGGAGGAGCCCAGTGTGGTGCAAGGCTCTGGGGTCACTGCAGAACCTCCCAAGCACCACTGCTGGTACAGCTGCACATACAGATGCATGTCTGCATACCGGGCATGCCACGGTGCATCTCTGCTGCTTGAGGAGCTCATGGCCCAAGGCAGCAGAGAACAGACCCCATGGACACCCAGCCCACCACACCACAGCACAGCATTGGAGTGGAAAGCTGACTCCCAGCACGCAAATGAAAAGCACTTCCCAGATGAGATCCACAACACCCACCAGTGCCCAGCATCCTGAACCTCTGCAGGGGAGGAAGTGGAGGATTCCCCTTCCTGCTCCAGAGGGGGTCAGTGTCATGCCACACTGTCCCCAAATCAGGAAGCTTTTGTGTCCCGTGGGGAATGCTTGTGCTGGGAGGGCATGGTAAGGGCCCCCCAGGTCCAGTCCTCACCCAGCCACAGCAGAAGGGACTCACACAGGCTGGATACACAATATCCCACATCATGGGCCCACTGGGACTTAGTGGTGTCCTCCCAAGGCATGGCCACGTCCCCTGGTCTGTCACAGCAGGGAAGAGCCTGCCTACACAGCTCATCCCCACTGCATCTTAAATCACAGCCTGAATCTGGGAAAGATGGAGACATCGGGACTCTGAAGGAGGTTCAGAGCCAACCAAGTAGATCACTCGCTGACAGTGTCCCATAAAACACTCTTGCTGCGGGCCCAGCAGTGCCTTTGGGCGAGGAAGAGAGCAGAGAGGCGCGAGCAAATTCTGCCACAACACAATAATGCTGCTGCTTCTTGCTTTTCTTTTTCTTTTTTTTTTTTCAATTGAGCATCCCGATTGCTGCTCAAAAGTGAGCCCAGAAGGACCCTGTGGGTCAACTCCCACTAAAATATACCCAAAATCAGATTTTCAGTTCCTGTTGTCCCCTGTGACATCTGCCACTGTGGTCAGGGCTGGTGTCAGTCACACACTGCCATCACAGAGTGTCACCATCCCAGCCATGCCCACACATGGCATCCCTCCTGCACCCACACCTCACGTGCCAGGGCACGGGGGCACCTCTCCTTGGGGTCGTGCTGAGAGACAGAGCACAATGACTGACTCCTCGGCCAAGGCAGGTGATGCTGTCCTCGAGCACCATTCTTAGGTTGCTGTGAAGGGGGAACCAGTGGGCACAGCCTGGCTCTGGACATCCCAGCCTGGCTCCAGCCACCCCAGCCTGTCTCCGGACATCCCAGCCTGGTCCTGGACATCCCAGCCTGGCTCCAAACATCCCAGCCTGGCTCCGGACATCCCAGCCTGGCTCCGGACATCCCAGCCTGGCTCCAGACATCCCAGCCTGGCTGGGGACATCCCAGTCTGGCTGGGGACATCCCAGTCTGGCTCCAGGCACCACAAGCCATCCCTTGAGGGAGGAGATTCAACATCTCCCACGTTCACACACTCTCCATCCA
Organism: Grallaria varia; assembly: GCA_013396735.1. Lineage (NCBI taxonomy): Eukaryota > Metazoa > Chordata > Aves > Passeriformes > Formicariidae > Grallaria > Grallaria varia. The sequence continues at coordinate 246,100 of VWZG01005386.1, read as the reverse complement.
CAGACCTGGGTCAGGAAGGAGATGCTGGAGGTTTCTGCACCCACTCCATCTCCCCTGGCTTTACTGTTTCCATGAGGATTTACCCCAGCAGAGCTCCCGCCTGTCCTGCCCGGAGTCTCCCTCCTAAAAAAATCCACTTTCCTGCTTCTGCGCAACCAAATTCCAGCGGGGACGGAGCCGGGCGGGTCTGCGCAATACGGACCGAGGGTGTCTCTGCCCGGAGGGGTTGGGGACCCTCCGCTCGGGGTGCAGCTTTCCTCGGTGATCCACACACGTCCCTGGGGCACCTCCCAGTGCCAAAAGCCCCTTCCCACCAGCACGGGCACCGGGGACGGCTCAGCCCGGCGCTCCCACCGCCCGGCCAGGGCAAACCCTCCTCGCCGCCTCCCCACAAAGCCGGCCTTTAATTGCCGCTTGACATTAAGTATCTGAGCAAGGAAGTCTTGGGTAAATGTTCTTGCTTATGGGAACACACAGTGCTGAGTCTCTTTAATTACATTGTTTTTGTTTGGCTTTTTTTATTAGTTGTGCTGCGGCTTCCCCTCCCTGACGGGCCAGCGGAGCTCACGCTAAATAAGGCCGGGTTTAAAGTCCGCCGTGAAACCCGAGCCGCGGCACCAGACTGGCTGGACGCGGTGCAAGCCAGGGTTACGCGGGACACGCATTCCAGCCCCGCGCTCCAGCTCCGGCCCCGCGCTCCCCCCGTCCCGCTCCGCCATCGGAGCCGCTCCGAGCGCAACCACCACGCTCCGAACCACCCCTGCAGCCTCCTCTTCCTCGCCTGCTGGGAACAGCCTAACCCTGCCTGGGCTCCCCAGGCTGCCCCGTTTCCATCGTAGCCATCACTTCCACGCCGACCCACATCTCTGTGGTACCCATCGACCCCATCTCCATCACACCCATCGCTTCGGTGCCGGTCCACATCCCAAACTGTCCTGCCCCACACCTGCTCAGCCCACCTCCAGCCTGCCCCTCGGGGCCAAAGAGTGTTCTTCCCACCAGCCACGCTGCTTTCATCTTCCTCTGCCCTCCTTGTTATTTTAAAGGCATTCCAGAGGATGCTGTCAGGCTTGGATGTGGTTTGGTTGGGTTGTTTGTTTTCGTACTGGAGGTTTTATGATCGCATTGGGAACAAGCCCTAATTGAGCTGCAATTCGAATTGCAGTCCGTGGGTATTTGTTTCATTTTTGGAAGGGCTCAAACGGCTGCGCAGCTTAGGCTGGAGAACGCATTTGGTTTTAACTGGAACCTGATGGAGACAGGACGGAGCAGGACAGGCTGCCCCGAGCCGTGACCGAAGCTCCTGGGAAAGCCCAGTGTGGCCACCCTGGTGCCAGGTACCCACGGCAGCAACAGGCAGCTCCGGTTGCAACCACAGCCCTGCGACCACCCAAAGCTCCTGGCATTGTCAGGGAGGAGGCAGATGGAGCCAGAATTCCCGTGCCAAGAGCCAAGCGTGCAGCCCTGGGGCCTGGCTCCACGGGGGCTTGCAGCCACCCTGCAAACCCCTGTCCCCTGAAAAACTCTATGCCCTGCAAACCCCTGCCTTCTGCAAACCTCTGTCCCCTCCAAACCTTTGTCCCCTGCAAACCTCTGTCTCCTACAAACCCCTGTCCCCTCCAAACCTCTGTCCCCTGCAAACCTCTGTCTCTTTCAAACCCCTGTCCCCTGCAAAACTCTATGCCCTGCAAAACCCTGCCTTCTGCAAGCCCCTGTCCCCCAAAAACCTCTGTACCCTGCAAACTCCTGTCCCCTGCAAGCCTCTGTCCCCTGCAAGCCTCTGTCCCCTGCAAGCCTCTGTCCCCTGCAAACCTCTGTCTCCTACAAACCCCTGCCCCCTCCAAAACTCTGTCCCCTGCAAACCCCTGTCTCCTCCAAACCCCTGTCCCCTCCAAGCCTCTGCTTCCTTCAAACCCCTGTCCCCTGACAACCCGTGTCCTGCAGCCTCTGCACTCTGCAAACTCCTGCACCCTGCAAACCTCTGCACTGCAGGGTTTGTGACCTTGTGCTTGCCCAGCCCCCCCAAAGAAAGAACCCAGCACCCCAGAGAGGGTGCTCAGCACCACTGCTGGCTGCTCCTCAGAGTCAGGAGCTGCCTCCAGACTGGAGCTGCTTGCAGAGAACTGGCAGCAGAAATGGGCAGGACCTAAAGGTCAGTGCACAAACCGCCCTTCGTGGGACCTACTCTGGCATCACCTTCTGCTGCCCATGTCCAACGCTGACTGCCAGGATCAGTGTTGAGCCCCACACCCAAAATGTGCCCCACGCTTCTGGCACCGCTGACCAGCCGGACCTTTGCAGGTAGGGATGGAGGGACAGACAGATTGCCAAAGCACAGAGGGACCAGGGGGCACCTGCTCTGCTCTGCTGTGCTCCCATCCTTCCAGGATCTCAGAAACCCTGGTGCTGGAGCAGGTCAGCAGAGCTCTGGAAGACACCTCCGACCTGCTGGCACCACCTTGGCTAAATCAGACTTCCGTGTGTGAAAGGGGATGAGCAGTGGGGACTCGCTGCCCCTCTGTCAGGAAGAAATCCTATCCCGGGCTGGCCTGCCAGGAACGAGCAGTGCTCGGTGCCACAGCCACATGTGTACAAACCCTGCTCCAGGGGATCAAATGCAGGAGCTGAGTCATACGACGCCTGGGCTCCAAGATCGCTGAAAGCAAAAGGAGGGACAAAAAATACCCCTTGGGATTCACAGGGGCCCAGTTTGGATCCAACCACAGCAGAGGGTGGATGCTCAGCATGGGGTTGCCCAGGGCCCAGCTCCATGCTGAGAGGAGTGAGAAGAGATGGAAGGTCACATCATCCAAGCCTGGTCCTGTCCCCTTCCTGGAGCCGACACTCACTTTTGGGAAGGGAGCAGTGCAGAGACATTGGTGGCAAGCCCATGGGCCAGAGGCTGTCCCAATGAGACAAGGGGCCCCGAGGGCTGGGATGACACTGCCACATCTCCTCTGAAGGCTCCTGCCATGTACCTACAACCCAGTGAAATGTCCACGACCTCCCAGGGGCCAGGAAGAAGCACTCACCTGTTTTGCCCCAAGATGGCTTGAGCTCGTGCAGGAGGGATGTCGTGTGTTTCACCACGGCCCCACCTCATGGTGAAACACCCCACACTGCCATCTCTTCACCCCTACTGACACCCCCAAGCCTGGCTCCTCTGCACCTCCCCATCCTGGGAGAGTGGGGGTCCACACCCAGGCCCCCCGCTCTGTTTCCAAGGCTGGCTCAGCTCCTGGTTCTGCTGGAAACAGGGCTCCTGGGAGCCGCATCCCTGGTGCCTGGCTCTGGGACTGCAGCTTGCCCTGGCATGGAGACACAGCTACACCACTGCTCCTGGTGAGGGCTGAGACCTGCAGACTCATCACAGCAGTGGGAGGCAATGGATTTGCACCCCGACCTCTGCAGAGGACAACCAAATCCTTTAACCTCCTGCGCCACCTGGTGCCACCAGGAAGAATGTGCCAGTGGGATCCGGCTCTCCTCGGAAACCACTTCTTCTCCAAAACCATCAGATGGTAGAAAAATGGCCCAAGAAGGACTTCTGCAAGTCCCCTGAACTTGCTCTGCCATGCCTATGGCTGAGTTCCATCCTCAGCCACCTACATCCTACCTGGGCTTCTCAGTTCCCCAGGAGACCACCCCATTCCATCACCGGGATGTTCCTTCTGGTGGAAACCCACCTCCAGTCCATCATCCCACCCAAGCCATCCAGCTAGATGGGCCTAAGCCTCCCGATGGAAACCAGCTGAAGACTTCCAGAGCTGCACCCAAAGGGGTTACAAAAGGCAGCCCACAGACATTGATCTCGGCAGGGAGGAGGAGACAACGGCCAAGACACAATGGAAGAGCAGACAAATGCACACACCCGGCTCCAGAGCTGCTGCCCAGCTGGTAAATGTTACTGGAGTCAGAAACCCCCTTTCCCGCTGGAAGGCAACAGCAGGAGCCAGCCGGCAGTGCTGGGCATGCTGGTCAGTACCCACACACTGTCCCTGGCACTGCCACCAAGAGCAGCCACTCCCCACTGGGGATCTCCTCGGACCGCCGCTTGCATGTCCCAGCCTGGCAAAGCCCTTGCTTGGCACAGCTTTGTATCAGGATTTGCTCCCACCTTGCTCAGGACCAGCTCCCTGCCCAGCACCCACTGAGGTCTTCTCCGACCCACCCACCCCACCACGTTGTCCTGGAGCTGGTCTCGTGCACAACACCAGAGGAACTGGGTCCCTGCTACCCAACTACAACAGCACTCACGCATGCCAGAGCTGACCTTCCTACTGTGCATCTCCATGCAGTCAGGGTCCAAAGCCTGCAGTCCAAGGGGGAAAGACAGTTTTCCCCACCATTTTGCAAGAGAACACCCCAAAAGAGCTCGAGCGCTCTTGTAACAGCACTAGCTGAGGAGAGGTCACCACCAGGCAGGTCTCCGTCCAGCTGGGGTTTGCCTGCTCCTCCATCACACCAGAGGTTTCCCACATTATGTGTCATGAAAGCAGAAAGCTTTGAGATACCATCATGTGGAGAAGCTCCAGCTGAGGATAATGGAGCCTGTGGAGGAATTGCCAGAGCCCCCAGGACAGCAAAGAGAGAAGATTTCCACCCTAATACAAAAGAGCAACTTTGAAAACCACAGCGATCACCAGGTCCAACTTCTGGCCACCAGGACACTCACTTGCTGGACTTGACCTTGAAGGTCTTTTCCAGCTGTAATGATTACGTGATTCTGTCCATCCATGCATGGATGTGATGTGCTGCTGAGCTTACCCATGGGACAGGCAGGCCTACAAACACCCTTTCCCAGGTCTCAGAGGACATGGGAGCAGGGAAATGCATTCTCCTCTCATTCAGCATTGTCTCAGTTTCTCCTCACCTAGACACCCTCCCAAGCTGACCCGAGCTCTGCTCCTCCCTCTGCCAGTGTCTCAGTTTCCACGCGTGGGAAATGCAGACAAAGGCAACTTTGTCTTTGGAAAAGTGCTTTGAGGCTCATCACTGAGGAGCAGTTTGGGCTCCTTCAGCCACCACCCCTGACCTGGACTCGCGTGGGCAAAGGGGTGCCCCTAGAGAAGGTGTCAGGAGGTGTTCCGTGCAGCTGGTGAGCAGTGGGACTGGTAGCCAGAGTATCTCTGTGTATGGGGACATCAGCAGCTGGCCCCAAAGAGCACCTCCAGGCACACCCAGCCGTGGCACTTTTCAGTGGCAAACGCGTTTGACCAAATCCGTGTGGATTTCCAGCAGGAATGCATCATCCCTGCCAAATTTCAAGTCTCTTTTTCAAAGAGTGGAGACACCAGAAGTCCTCAAACAAAGAGTCAGGAGGAAAAGGGGAAAAAAAAAAGTTGGCAAAGCTACCATTTTTTCCTCAACCTTCTGCTGAAACTTGGGAAAAATAGGGGGAAAAAAAAAAGGAGAGAGAAAGTTCAGCCTGAGGCAGAGAAGCACAGAACAATCCAGCCCAAACAGTTAAAGCCTGGCAAAGGTAAAAGCAAAGCAAATCCCTCTGGGAAGTTACACAGCCACACAGGGACGAGCTCCCTGCGGCACAGAAGAGCAAGAGGTGGAGAAGAAGAGGTGGCCCTGGAGATTGGAGGCAGCAGTAGGGAGCAAGGGGAGACCACTCTGACCCCAGCACCTCAGAGATCTCTCAAAGCACATGGGAGATCCCTGCTCACACCGAGCAGGAGCTTTGAGCCACATACAACCAGGCTGGGCTCCTCCATCACCAAGAGGCTGGGAAACATCTTACAGAGCTGATGGCCCCACCACATGGTGGGTGCAGCTGTCTCCTTCCTCCCCATCATCACCCTCTGAACAGAAAGATGAAGGGTGGAGACACCCTCACATTCCTCAGATACCTGGTCCTCCCACCATCCTCCTCCCCCTGCTTCTCCTGTGGGCTGCAAGACGCTTTCCTCTGGACCAAGATGTCCACGGACCCAGAAAATCCCGCTATGTGCCCACTGCTTCCTGTCACGTGCTGTCCTGGGATGCCACAGCTCGTCCCTGTGTTAACACGGGTGGCCCAGGCTGCAATCACACCTTGCTCTTTACTGAGCCAACAAGCCCTCAGCCCTGAGGGTCTCTCTTCCTCCATTATCCCAGTTTTGCCAGTGACAGACCAGAGTGTGAACACAGAGTGAACGCAGAGTTAGCAAGAGTGATCTCCAGGGAAAGTGTGGGAGAAGGACAAGGCAAGGGCGTTTAACTCTCTCACAGACCACTTGGGTGACCCTGAGAAGGTCACTAAAGCCCTGGTGATGAAACAAGGTGCCCACCACTCCCCCAAGACCAGGGAGAGCAGCAGTTACAGCAGCATGACCTGACAGGGACAGCTCTGTCCATCTGCTGGGGTTTCTACCTGGGGTGAAGAGCAGCTGCTAAGGCAGCAGACACCCTGAGTTACAGAATCATCCAGAGTTGGAAGGGACCCACAAAGATCACTAGTCCAGCTCCTGGCCCTGCACAGACACCCCAACAATCCCACCATGTGCTGACACTGTTGTCCAAATGCTCCTTGAGCTCTGGCAGCCTTGGGGCCATGACCCGGGGAGCCTGTTCAGTGCCCAACCACCTTCTGGGGAAAGAACCTCACCCTGAGATCCAACCTAACCCTCCCCTGACACAGCTCCAGGCGTTCTCCTGGGTCCTGTTGCTGGTCACAGAGAGCAGAGATCAGAGCCTGCCTCTCTGCTTCAGAAGGATGAGCTGAGCATGCTGGTGCATGAGGAAGGCAGACTTGGGTCCCTGCGCAATGCAGCACCCTGATCCTGACCTGTCTACATCACCACGAAAGGAAGCAGCCAAAGGAACTTCCCAAGTTCATGTGAAGTTCATCCCAGTTGAGCTCTGCTCCATAAGCAAAACTTTCCTGCCTGCCACGAGCCTTCCAGAGCTCATGACCGGGGCAGAGCAGGGCCAGGACTGCACTGGGAGGACAAGATCTCTTGGCAGCATCTGCCTTCCACTTGCAAAGAAATCAGGGAAGTGCTCTGCTGGGATATCCAGCTCCTTGCTCAAGGAGCTCCAAGGGCACGTTCACAGCTGAGGTTCCCTCAGACCCCACTGGGACAGCAGCAGGACATTGGGCCCAGACAGGGACAGCGGGAGCACTGACTAAATGTCACAGCAGCAGCTTATCTGTGTCCAGAAGGAGACGTCTTGATTCCCAGGATTAGTCCCGGGACTTTGCAGAGCACAGGAAAGCTGCCCCAGCTCTCCTGCCCACACGCACCCCCCTTGCAGGGGCACAGCAGGACTCAGGTGCAGAGCCTGGCTCAGAGCAGGGAGGATGGAGCAGGAGGTGGCACATGACAGGGACAAGGCACATGTTAGACCTCAGATGAGCTGCACCAGCAAACCCAGGCCTTCAACCACTCCCACCTCCTGATGAGGTCCGGAGGCAGAGCAGTCCCTCCTGGCACCACAACCCAGCCCAGACTTTCCGGGGGTCTCTGCCCTCCAGGCTGGTCCCTGGCACAAGGCAGCAGGGACTGATGAGTCTCCGGTGAGTGTCTCCTACAAGGCTTGTGTCCTCTGACACCAGCCAGGTTTGCAGAGGCTGATGGCTCCATCACCCTCCGACTCCAGGGCCCAGTGTGCAGGGACATTTAAACCCAGAAGAATTTGGTTTGAGATTACACCTGCCTGGATCTTCCCAGACTAGAAAGCGTTGTCTGCTCACCTCTGCTCCTGTTCCTGCCTCTGAGCACAGCAAATGCAAAGACACTGAGGAATGAGAACTTGGGGATGAGAAAAACACACTTTTTTAGTACCTGCTCCCTGGGCAGAAGTTCCAGCCTCGCAGGACACCACTGACATCACAGAAACCTTGATCTTGGTGCTCTTTGCTGTAGTGCCAACACAAGCTGCCAGCTCCATATTGTGGTCCCAGATGTACAAAACCCACAAGCAAAGCTTGACCTGCCAGCCCTGAGCTCGGAGCAAGCCCGTATCTCATCCCTGGGTCTGTGGAATAGGTTGGCCAGCAGAAGATTCCAGCTGCCAAGTGTCCTGGAGCAACAGTAGATCCTTGACCCATGGATCTCACAGTCATAGAGTCCTGGAATGGTTTGGGTTGGAAGATACCTGAAAGATCATCTCGTTCCAGCCTCCTCCATGGACAGGGATGCCAAAGTGCCTGAAAAAGGGGGTCAGCATTGCCATACTCCTTTTAAAGAGCGAGAAGCTGGGGGACAAAGAGGGCCAGTTTGTGTCCTCAGTTGCTCAATGGGCCAGGGGAAGCCAGGTACCACATGCCCAGGCCACCACTTCATCCCTGCCCCCAGCCCAGGCCAACCTTCTCTTCAAGAGGCGAAGCTCAGATGCTCTGATACCTCAGTCTGGGTTCTGGCCACTTCAGTGCTTAAACGTGGAGCCTGGGAGTGGAGAGGAGAAGCAGGACTAGGGGAAGAGCAGAGTAATCTTGGTCCTAGGTCATCCTGCAGTCCCTGCCTTCTCAGAGGCTGTGACAACCACGAGCTTTGAAACCTTCAGGGTTTGTGTGGACACCATCTACTCAACAAGGCACAGAGTCCCACCAAAGGTGACAATGGCTCCTTTTGGGGCAGTGGGCCAGAGTCCATCCTGATAACACCAAGAAGAGATGTTTCCTGGAGCTCTGCTCATCTCAGCAGCTGCCCTGTGGCCATGCCTAATAAACACTGCTATGTAATGTCATATGTTCATTTTCCAAAGCTCAGAAACCACAACTTTTTTTACAGCAAATCAAGAACACAACACAAGAAAGACACAGACTTGTTGGAGAGATTCCAGGAGGCCAAGAAGATGCTCCAAGGGCTGAAACCTCTCTGCTATGGAGACTGACTGAGAGAGCTGGGGGTGTTCAGACCGGAGAAGGCTCCAGGGAGATCTCAGAGCCCCTTCCAGTGCCTAAAGAAGGACTGCAGGGAGGCTGCAGAGGGACTTTTTTTCAAGGACGTGCAATGATAGGACAAGGAAGAATGGCTTTAAGCTGAAGGAGGGTGGATTTAGATTGGGTTGCTCAGAGAAATTGTGGCTGACCCACCCCTGGAAGTGTTCAAGGCCAGGCTGGATGGGACTTGGAGAAACCTGGTCTAGTGGAATGTGTCCCTGCCCATGGCAGGGGGTTGGAATGAGATGATCTTGACGGTCCCTTCAAACCCAAACCATTCCATGATGGTATGATTTGAAAGCTGAGGAGAGCTCGGACCTCTCCAGTCAGGGCAGGGATAGGCAAAATGAGGCCCATTTCATGTTTCTATGATTGTACGAAACCATTAATAATGAGCCCACCCTGACTTCAGGCAGGAGATTTGCCTACCTGGTGAGCCCTGAACAGACCTAGAGGGGGCTCAGGTGAACCTCTGCACCATGGGAAGAGTGAAGACCACATGCAGTTCCTCATGGAGACACTGCCAAGTGTCCAGTTCCACTTTGGACAAACCAAGGCATGAACCTTGCCTTTTCCTGGCCTGAAAGTGGGAATTCTATCAGATCTGCACTGTCTGGCACTGCCTACATGGGAAAACCTCCTCCACATTACACAACACTTCCTTGTGACAGAAGATCTTCATCCCTGTCTGACCTTTCGTGTTTTCAGTGAAATAAAGGCAACAAAGGCAAAGTGGGACAGGGAGAGGAATGTCCCTGGGGAGGGAGCTGCTGGCATAGACGGATGGATAGATCAGTGTTGGGGAGAAAGGGAGAAAAAGTGGAAGTGGGGATGGAAGGAAACATAACTTCTTCTCCGGCCTCCACCAGGCAGGAAGCTCAGCAGACGTGGCGGTCACTTGGGCTCAGACTTCCCTGAAAAGCAAGTCAGCCCACAGAGGAGAGGTGGGTATGAGGGATGGGGAAGAGTTAGTGTGCAGGAAGACTCCAGCAGAGGTGAGAAGAGGACCCAGAACATCCAAGGACCTGGTCCTCAGTGTCCCAAATGTCCTGGGCTGACTTCTGCCTCCCATTTGGCTTCCCTGCTGGATGCTGCCCATCCTGCCAGTGGCCAAGCCAGTAGGTCCAATATTGACCTGGCACCATGAGATGCTCTCCAGGAAGATAAACAGGAGGTTCCTGAAGCTCTGGCAGGCGGAATTGTCTCTGCCAGAGGAAACTATCTAAGAGCAGAGGAAACCTGCCCAACAGCGACCGCCACTGGTCAAAGGACAAGGAAGGATTACAAGTACTGGAATACCTTGGAAGTGCTGGCTGTCAGGATGAACTGGATATGTCCATGCCTCCGTGTCTCCTGACCCAGTGTCTCCAGAAGCATCAGCAGCAGGACCAGGGATGGAGGGAAGCGCAGCCTGGCCTTCCAAACCCGGAGTGGACTTCCTGGCTTGCCAGAGCTGCTCCAGACATGGCTCCTCCACACTGCCCTTCCCCAGGTGCAAACTGCCTCATGGAGAAGCCAGGTTCAAAGCTGGAGGTCTGAAGATCTGACCACTAGTAGGAAATCATGACTATTATTGCTATTCCCACTAAAAGAAATACATTGAAATATTTTTGGGTGCTGTATAAGGGGTCTGGGAGAGCCAAGACCCTCCAAATCCAGCGCACTGACACTACGTGGTGATAGAAGAAGAGGGAATGGCTTTGTGCTGACAGGGTTAGATGGGATACTGGGGAGAAATTCTTCCCTGGGAGGGTGGGCAGGCCCTGGCACAGGTTTCCCAGAGAAGCTGTGGCTGTCCCAGCCCTGGAAGTGTCCAAGGCCAGGTTAGATGGGGCTTGAAGCAACCTGGGCTAGTGGGAGGTGTCTCTGCCCATGGCAGTGGGATGGAGCTCGATGAGCTTTAAGATCCCTTCCAACCCAAACCACACTATGATGCCATGGCAACACCAGCCAGTGAGGAGGATCCAGGGGTCCATCTGGAAGGGCTTGACTCACATTAAGATTCAGATTCCCATGAGATTCCCTTTCATACCAAGGTTCTCTCTCTCACACCAAGCACTGCAACACCTCTGCATGTGCCTCCATTATAACCATGAGGCTTGGGCTGCCTGCTGTAGAAATCCACTGGCACCTTCCAGGCATGGAGAAGAACCAGTGGAGATCCTGCAGGATGAAGAGCATCCTCCACACTCTTCAGCAGAGACCAAGGCATCCATCCTGCTTTGCAGATCCCAGCCACTGGGAAATGGCAGAGGGATGATGACAATAAAGCAAAACAAATCAGGCAATTGGGCTATTGGAGAAAAATTAAAGTGTGCTGAGGTTAATGGACTGAGAAATAATCTTATTGGGGCTTGGAGGTATCAGCTACCAGCAGAGGGAAGTGGCCAGAGCACCATATGGGCACAATATTTTATATTTGTCTTCTAAATAAATGTTGTTTTCTGCCTGTGCTCTCAGTGAGGAAGGGATCTGGCTGAGGGCTTTGGTCCCAGACAGGGAGAACCTGGACATCAGTCTTCTCTGAACATTTTCCTTCTATTGCTTTCCCAGAGGGCTCAATTTTTCCCACTGAAGTGACATGAGAAACAAATGCAGGCAAGAGCACTGGACCTGCTGGAACCAGAGCCTGCGGCAGCACATGGAGAGGGTCCAGCCCTCAGTCTGCTCCCAACCTCTCCAGGCTCATCACAGCCATCAGCTGAGTTGCCTCTCTTGAGACAAGGAGGAAAACTGGGCAGACAGAGGTTTGTGGCATCAGGAGGGGAGGCACAAGATCTCTCCTTCCCCATCTGCACCCATAGGTCGTGCTCCCAGCACGAGGCAGCAGAAGCAGAGCTCCATGGACCATGACTCCTTTGCCACTGCAGAGCCCTCTCTGGGCTAAGGACTGGCTGCAGCACCACATCAGTCCCACCAGGACCAGCAGTTGCCCTCGAGCCTCTGTCTGTCTGCCAATGATTCAGGAAACGAGGATAAAAAGTGATCATCCACATGTAAATGATTCCTTTGCAATGCTTTCCTGAAGGCAAAGCCAACTGTCTGGGAGGTATTTGGAGGGCTCACTGCTTCCCATCCCTCACAGTCACCGGTGAATTGCTGTCCCACCAGCTCGGTGGGGGTGAACTCCTGCTCCCCCCACACACCCAGAGGCACCAGCCATGGTCACTGCTTCCCATCCCTCACAGTCACCGGTGAATTGCTGTCCCACCAGCTCGGTGGGGGTGAACTCCTGCTCCCCCCACACATCCAGAGGCACCGGCCATGGTCATTCCCAGGATATTGGGGACACTGCAAAGCTCTTGAACCACATCACTCCACGTGAAGTTCAACACCAAAAGCTCTGGGGCTCCCTAACTGGTGTCCACTGGAGAGGTGCACTGGGACAGGGAGGGATGGCAGCCCCAGGACAGGCAGCCAAGCCCCCAGCCTGCCCTGAACCAGGGGCATCTTTGCAGACAGAGCCCGCCTTGCTCGCTGGACCTGCAGCTCCTCTTGCCCACATTTATCGCCTCTAAATGAACTTTCCAGCATCCTGCTGATGGCAAAGTCCATCTGCCCCACCGGGGGAGAAGTTCGGGCTGCCCAGAGCCCCTGGGCGAGGGGCCCTGCTGTGAGCCCGGACACCAGGACGGGGTGGAAGTCCAGCTCCCAGCCGGCTAATTCAATAAGTCACAGATACCATGACTTCATAAGGCACAGAGGCTCCACAGCTATTAGGGGAATTGGGAACGGGGGGGAGGAGGAGCTGAAACGGAGAAGGGATGGAGACGGGGAGGGTGGAGAGGGGGAAGCTAAGACAAGCAGCAGAACAAAACATCTCATAAATCATGAGGAGCTGCTGAAATACCAGAACAAATGACCCCATAGCTTGGCCATTGTTCCCGAGCGAGGGCTTAAAGCGCTCCCAGTCGAGACAAAGCGCCTCGCGTTTCGTTTCAACACCGCGCCGGCCCGGCCAGGACCTGTGCTCGGCACAGCCGGGCTGGGGGTGGCTGAGCTTCACCCTGGACCTGTGGCTGGGACCGGTGGGACGGGGCAGGCGAAGCTCTTGGCAAGGCTGGTTACCCCCCAGCAGCCGGTGCCAATGCGGAGCCCGCAGCTCAGCCTGCCCTGAGCATCTCCCTCCTCCCAGATGCCCCCACAGCTCCCTGGCTCTGACATTCCTCCCTTTCCACTGGAAGGCTCAGGGCTTCATTTTCCTTCTCTTTTTCCCTTGCTCATGTTAAGAGCTTCCCGGTCTGGGAAGAGAAAGGGCTCCAAGACTTCTTCTCTGGAGTAAACCAGCTGGAGTAGGGCTGTGAAACCTGGAGGAGCCCTGAGCCCGCTGCTGCCGTGGTGCTGCTCCTCTTTGCCTCCCCAAAGCTGCTGATAATTCACTGCGCTGGCTGGCCCTGGTAAGGGGACAAGTGCCACGCTGAGAGTCCTGGGGATAGTCCCCCACGGCCATGGACTGCTGTGGGAACTGAGCTGTGCAGTAGCAGCCGTCCCATGCACTGGGTCAGGAATGGTCAGACGGATCCATGGGCAGCTCAGCACCTCCTCCAGGCCCTGCAGCCCCACCGGGACCATGGCACCCATGTGCCAGCAGGTGAGGAGCCTGGGCATGGGGACGTGGCATCCAAGCCGCTCACCCACCTCGGCCACAGCAGCAATGGCAGGAGGCTGAGCAGTGCCAGGCACCTCCACAGCAGGGACTCCATGCCCAGCAAACCAGGGAGAACTTCCACACCACGCGAGACCTCTTAAAGGGAAAATATTGTACTATGAAATTTTAAATAACTTTTGTGTGGGGTAGACTTCAGCTGGCCTGAAGTCTCTGTGGAATAGTTAGACTATGCTAGAAACCTTCTGCACGCATCAGGGTGATATGCACGGAAGGAAAGGCTGTAACACCTGGAACAGAAATCCGGTTTCTAAAGTGATGAGTCCTGTTTACTGACATGCGTGGTTTGTGTGTCCAGTTAGGAATTATTTATGTAGAGAGAAACCAATGGTCCTTGGACATGTGTCCAGACTCAGGTCTATAAGAATCGCAGCCTCTGACACAATAAAGTTTTTCCTGTTCCTGTTCAAGTTCCTGCTTTTGGAACAAGACGATGTCGTTTCTTTGACCTGCCTCTAACTTCACAACGACAAACTTTCATGAAAACAGTTTCCTTGTAAGACTTTTGCCTTAGAACCAACCCCAAAGCAGCGGGCAGAGGACGGCAGCACCCTCGTGTGCCACCTCTGCCAACCAGGCGGTGCCGGCGCGGTTCCTGCATCCAGCGGCTCCTGCCCACTTGGCACCTTCCAACTGGGCCCGTGTGGTCTGCCCCGGGCGCAGTTCCCTGCGCATCCCAGTTTTCGGCGGCGGGGAAGCTGAGGAGCTGGGATTCAGCACCATGCCAGGGGGTCAGGCAGGAAAACAAGCTGCAGGCAGGGCTGAGCCGGAGGCAGCCGCCTGTCGCCAACCACCAGACGCGCCGCTGCCAGCGCGGCTCCGGCGCCCGCGGTGGGCAGCCAAGGAGCAGAACCGAGATAACGGGATGGGAGGGAAGGGAGGAATGCGCTGCATTTTTCCTGAACCATCATGGGAATAGGCTGTTCCGAGCGTGGAGAGCGGGGAGGCTGCCTGACAGGAACAACTCCAGGAGCACAAACAGAGAAAAAAAAAACCAGCCAGTAAGCAAAGGAGAAGAATAAAACAGAAGGAAATCAGGGGGAACGAGAGGTGAGTACAGGGAAAGGAGCGTGGGGGGAAGGCAAGCAGAGGAACAAACGGAAGAAGGAAAACTAGAGCTAGAAGTGGGAAAGGAAGAGACAAAAGGATGTCAGGAAGACCAACCTGCCAAGGCTGAGACTCCCGAAGAGCACCCAGAGCTGGAAGGATGCGAGAGGGAACAGAGGCTGCCAGCTCTGCACACACAAATGCAAATCAGGGATCACAGTCCTGTTATTCAATTAAGCCTCACTTAAGAGGGAAGATAACTGTGGAGTGTATCTCAGGTGACAGGCATAGGAGGAGAGGAGGCCTCAGTCCACCCTAAGTGGGGAGAACAGGGATTGCTGGAGTTTTGATGTTGCTACAGGACAGTGTGAGGTCTCCACAGGGGTCATCAGCTTTCAACTTCTTATCCAACTTTAAGTTGGATATTAGAAAAAAATTCTTTACAGAGAGAGTAATCAGGCATTGGAATGGCCTGCCCAGAGAGGGGGTGGATTCACCGTCCCTGGAGGTTTTTAAACTGAGATTGGACAGGGCACTGAGTGCCGTGATCTGGTAAACTGACTGAAGTTGGACCAAGGGTTGGACTTGATGATCTCTGAGGTCTTTTCCAACCCAATCAATTCTACGATTCTATGATTCTTCTCCCCAACAGCTGAAGGTCATGGGCTTCAAATCACAAGTAGCCTTGTGCTGTTTAGGTTTGGGAACTAGGTTAAAATCATAGGCCAGCAGAAAGCAGAGCTTTAATCAACCAGGCCCCAAATCCTTCCTTGTTTTAATTACCAGATTTTGCCTCATTTGGAGGACACCCTGTGAGCCCCAGCACCCACCATCCAGCAAAGAGGTGAAGCAAATCCAGACAAAACCAAACATGTGCAGCCCCCTGGTTTCTCCCTCAAGATTGGGAAAGATCCCTGCAATCCTTCTCTGGGGGTACCTGCAGCAGCAGGACACCAGTTCATGGGAGCAATGGGCTGAGGTGATCGGGCACATTCACAGCCCAAACACTGGGGACTTTGTGGGGCTGGCTTTAAAAAAAATACCCTAAAAAAAGCCTAATAATGAAGTATTTCTTTCAGTAAACAACATATGAATGAAAGAAGTGTTTTCTCAGTACTTCACTTTTTCCCTGCCTTCTCTCCCTTCCCCCCCAGCAATTTTGTTTTTAATAAGTGGAACTAACGAGGCTTCGTTCGCTGCCGGCCGAGCTGGGGAGCAGGAGCGTGCTCCACTCACCTGGTGCAGCACGTGAACATGTGCCATGGGAATAAAGCCTCCCTTGTGCCTGGGGGACACACGACCTGTGGGCACATCCCAGCCCGGGAGATGTGTTCTGATGGACACACGGACTGCCAGACCTGCCACGGGAGCATCCCTGAGCTTTCGGGTAGGCAGCACAGCACCTCCTTTATTGTGGCAGCAAAGAAACTGCATCTCCTGGCCCAGGGACCCTGGCCCAAGTTGTCCCCAGGGACTGGGAGAAGGGCCAAGGGGAGCTGAAGGCATCTGTGTCCCATCCTACCTGACTGTGCTCAGCGCAGGAACACGGTGTCAGGCAGGTACTGTGACATGTATGGCTCCTTCTCTTCTACAACCTGGCTCCATCCAGACCTACCTAAGCACCTGAATAACCGGGAACACTGGAAAACAGGCTCAGCTTGCCCTGTGTGGGGATGGGTTGTACTGCCAACGCTTTGGTCGGAATTTCAAGCAGGAAACACTAATCACTGCCCCAGACTGACACCCAGCTTTTCAAAGCAAAGGGCACTGATGATCTTTGGCTTCTCTACCTCCTCCTTGGCAACAGGTAAGAGCAGGCCAAGGAGGCCTCCCTTGCCTTCAAGCCTTGGGGTTATGACGGGCAGGATCCTCAGGAGCTGCTGATTTGGGAAAATTTAGTCCACTGCTTTTCCATCTCCCTCCAGCCCTTGTTTTCCATCAGCCACAGCACCCAACAGCCTCACCTGCAGCCCAGGATGGTTTAGAGAGACCATCTAAGGATGCTGACCCCACTGTGGTGGGCACAGGTCCCTGGTGACATGCAGGGAACACAGAGAAATGCTGTTCATGGCAGGGAAAAGGCCAGGTGAGCCCTTTGCAGGTCATGGCTGAAGAGGAGGCTGAAAAAAGCCTCCGAATGCCTCTCCAAGGAAAAGTGTGGCCACCACTGCTCCTGGATGCCTGTTTAGCCACGGCAAGGGGGAGAGGAGGAGGAAGAAGCACACCGAGATGGTTGGGAGCAGGCAGTGGGCAGGGTCCCCTCCATGTCATGGTGACCCCCCCTCTGTGCCCTGCCAGCATCCCAGTCCCAGCACCCTGACCCACCCAAGCCTGGCTGCCAGGTTGGGGATCTGATCCAGCTCAAGGTGCCTCCAGGCACGGATAAAACCCACAGCTGCAGGACCACCCATGCCAGTGTCCCCACAGGAGAGGGGACATCGGGTCCATCTCTTTCAGGCCTCACAGCCTCCAGCTCCAACACGATGGCACGTGGCAAACCAAAGGCAAAGGTGATCCCTCCTCACCCAGAGCTCATTTCCAAGCTGGTTTATAAAATCCTCCTAAAAGAGCATCATCTCCCGCTGTTGCGAGTTGCTGCTGCACAAGGTGCTTTGCCAAATGCAAGGCAGATGGTTCCCCCAGGAAAATGCCATGGAGTGAAGGAAAATGTACCACAAATAACCCCCGACAGGGCTAAACTGGGATCTGGGGGCTTCAAAGAGACCTTTAAAGGGAAGAAAGCGATTTGCTGACTTCTCATGATTCTTCGTTATGAACAAAGACAAACTCTGATTGTTTTTAATGAGCTCTTCTGCTTGTTTTCCTATTTGCTACATTACAAATCCACATATTTGTCTATTTCGGAGACAAGAGAGTAACTGCAGACCAGGTTTCCTGATGACATCATCTTAGCAAAGAGAAGAAAGTTGTGTAAGTGGAGAAGAAAGCAGCCTGTCCCCAGAGATCCTGAATTCTCCGTCTGGCTCATTAATACCTGCTGAGGGTTGATGCCCAACGAACCTCACAGATAGAGGAAGCCTTTGAGGAGGGTTCCACAACCTCACACTGAAGTGTTAGAACACACAATAAATGCCAGAAAGACCTCCAAAATAAGCAGGGAAAATGAAAACCAAACTTGAAATTCTTGCAATTTCTAAGCTTTTTTGTGTTTTTTTTTAAAAAGTTTTACCCTCCTTTATCCATCTAAGGAAGCAGAAAGCAATGCAATTCCCAGCTCTCTTAAAAATCCTTAGCAGGTCAATGCTAACACTGGGCGGGTTGACTGTGATCTGCTTCCAAGACTTGCATCAGAGCTCAGAAACGTGGGAAGGGAAGGTTTGGGAAGGTTTGAGAATGGAAGGGAAGGTTTGGGAAGGTTTGGGAAGTAAAGGTTTGGGAAGGGAAGGTTTGGGAAGGTTTGAGGATGGAAGGGAAGGTTTGGGAAGTGAAGGTTTGGGAAGGCAAGGCAAGGCAAGGCAAGGCAAGGCAAGGGCTAGGGGTCAGCTCGTGGGGTTTCCCTCAATCCCCTAAGGAAGGAGCTTCTGGGGCTCCTCTCTGCTCCTTGCACTGGGACAAGGGGGGATGTTTCGTCTTGTTACCCTGGCAGAGCCTCTGCAGCAGCTGGATGGTTTTGTCCCATGGGAAATGGCTTCGACAAGGACAGAGAGTGGCAGAAGTGGGGAAAGGGGACAGGATGGGGACTGGAGTGGCAGGAGGTCTCTCCTCCAGCCCTGTCCTGCAGCTCTTACCATTCAATGCTCAGAGACCTGGGCCGGAAGGCAGACAGCTCGGCCGAGGCATACTCAGCTTTCCTTCTCTTCTCCTGCTTCTGCTTCACCGACAAGCGGTGGGCAAACCTAGCGAGGCTGCTTTCCGACCTGGGGAGGGGAGAGGAAAGGCATTAATGGCACTGAAGTGCCCGGCTCCCAGTGGCAGATCCCTGGGACAATTCCAGGAGATGCTCAGCGCTCAAAGGAGGGGTCTTCTGGAGGGTCACCAGCACTGGGATGGGGTGGGAAGCAGAGGAGCAGCAGGTTTAGTGTTCCTTGAGGAGGCCAGGACCAGCACAGGCCCGTGGTTGCCAAACTGAAGGTGCAGCCTGGCAGGCTGGAAGTGCCAGGTCCTGCTCCCTCTGCAGCAAAGTCACCTCCCCAGGCTGTCCATTCCTGTTCAAACTACAGCCGGTGATGGCCAACGCTGGAGAAACACCCAGGGACACGCTGGCAGAGGGAATCAATTCTGTCACGGCCACACCTGAAACCCTGGAGCCCCTGTGGCCTCCCAGCTGGGGCTCCCAGACACCGGGACAGCTTCTCTGAGGAGGACTGACCTGGAAATCAGCCCACATTGAGAGGCTTCAGTGAGGAAACAGATATGTGTGGGAGCAAACGGGTTCAACTGCAGGACCTGTCTGGGCCGACAAAACCCCTGCCCACCGGGTGGGATCCTCCAGTGTCGCTCCCAGACCGTGGGACCCGGGAAAAGAGCATCAGCAGGCTCTGGGAACATGCTGCACACACCTCTCCACTCCGGCCCTCTCCAGAGGACATCTGCACTGTCCCCAAGCCAAGTGGCACACAGAGAGCTGGCACTGGATTTGCTCAGGAGTTGCCTGATCTGCAGAGACCTGCATCCCCCTGCTGCCCTCTGCATCCCCCTGCTGCCCTCTGCATCCCTCTGCTCCCCTCTGCATCCCCCTGCTGCCCTCTGCATCCCCCTGCTGCCCTCTGCATCCCTCTGCTTCCCTTTGCATCCCTCTGCTCCCCCTCTGCTTCCCTCAGCATCCATCCTGATCTTCCTCTCTCCTCTCCTCTCCTCTCCTCTCCTCTCCCTCAACCAAACAAACTACCTCCAAAAAAAGAAAGGAAAAAGAGAAGGTATTTCTCAGAACCGAGAGCTCCCTGCCTCTCCTCACAATAATTAAACCAGCCCCAGCCAGCTAACAGTTTTTTTCCCTGATACATTTTAAACACAGACATCTTCAATTCATTAACTCTGGTTATTGATTTATTTTTCAGCTTATGAATTGCTGTTGCTGGGGACGGGGTGGAGACAGCTTTCTGGAGAGGGCTCTTGTCTCTCCAGCCACCGCCGGCAAAGAGTCGCTCAGACCTTCCAGGGTCATTCTTTACATTCTTGAGAAGAAATCCTACTTTGATGTAAAGGATGAGGTTTGCCTTAAAAGAAACCCGGCAAGAAACCCAAACCCCAGCTTTGCCCTGCTCGCAGCCGGAGGACGAGGTGATGAGGAGGAGGGACCCGGGAGCCCAGAGAGAGGAGCCCAGCACCACCAGCACCCCCAGCCCCTCGCCCTCCTTTGATCTGGGTCAGAGCCCAGCTGAGATGGACAAGATCCCCGTTTATGGGGGGGTGAGGGGTGGTCACTGAGCCGATGCTCTGCAGCAGCTCCGGGCACGGTGTGGACTCCAGGGTGAGCAGGGCTGACCCAGGGATGGGGTTGGGTGGTGGGAACAGGTCCTGCTGTGTTCCTGTAGCACCTCTTTCGTGGCATTTGACTGCTCCTGCCCACTTCCCAGCTGCCCAGGAGAGGCTCCTGACACCCTGCAGGGATGAGGGCTCCAGCCTCAGCTGAAGGGATGCCGGGGGTGTTGATCTCATGAGATCTGGGGACTGCCTGGAAAATGCTTCCCTGTTTGCTGTGCTTGCCCCATCCTCATCACGCTCCCTGCACCATTACAGCCACCCCACCCAAACTGGTCCCCAGCAGGGATGAGGGACTAGGAAATCCCAACCCCAGGAGCCTCTGTGGTGGCAGTGCGTGCCTCTTGCAATGACCACCACTGGGACAACAACACACTCAGGAGGTTTACCTGGATCTATCCACCTGCCCAAGGGGAGAAGCGGGGAAGGAGCAGCAACTGCATCCTTCAAGTTGGATAGAGCCACCAGCATCTGCCAAGAAGAGCCGGTGAGAGGAAACAGGGGCAGGGATGAAGGGGAGTTAGTCCTGGGGGCAGGGTGTGCTGGTGGGGCTGGAGAAACCATCTAGGGGCTCAGGAACATGTGGCCTTGCTGTGACTCTCTTGTCATGGCATAAAGAGGAAGGCACAAGGAGAAAGGTGATGGGTGTCCAGGGCAGGTGCTGCCTAGATCTGCCTGACACGGGACGGACAAGCCAGACCTTGTACAAGCCAGAAGTTGACCAAGAATCTCGGGGTGCTGCTTTCACCCCCCAGAGCAACCTTCCAGCCTGCCAGTCAGCACCTCCAGCTGCTCACAGCCTGGTGAGAGGAGACGGCTGTGAAGGTTCTGACAGGCCACCGTCTCCCCCTTGAGAGCTGTCAGCAACTCATCCAGCCATGAACCAGCCTCCTCTCACCTCTGCCAGCCCCAAAAGCTCCAGCAGAAGCATCACTAATTAGAAGCCAGGAGCACATTACAGATCATCTGGCTATTTATACAGAGCTGCTTTACATAAACCGTGCTGCAGAAGGGGGAATGAATCATACCTGCTCTGCTGTGACTGCAGCCTGCTCTGCCCCTCTCCCCTCGCCCCACTGAGGCCCTGCTTGTGGGTCAGCCCTCCTGAGCCCCTCTGCTGGGGCTACTTCCATCCCCCAGGATCAGGGTGCTTCCAGGTCAGGATGCTCCCAGGGTGGGGATGCTCCCACGACTCTGGACATTGTGCCTGGGTCTGGGCTCTGCAGTGCTGAGCCTCTAACATGGGACAAAAGGTGCTGCCAGGACCACACTTCTACTTCCCAAGTGCTTTCCAAACACTAAGAGATGCCCCCGTGCCTTGAGAAGGATCAGCATTTGGGATTTTAAGCAGAAGCAGGGAAACTGAGGCATGGAGAGGCTGTGCAGGTGAGACAGGCTCCCTGTGGTTGGCAGCATCCGTCCCCTTGTGTGCTTCACCCATGGGCAACATTTCTGTGCCTTGCCCCATCAGTACCACACACCCAGCAAGCACCACAAGCGCTGGACTGGGGGACAGCCAGCCCCAGGGGAGCCACTGTCACCTTGAATCAGCTTCGTGCCAGCCATGGGACGGGGACAAGGCCAGCACTGCTCCCTCAGCCCTGCCCCTGCACAGCACTGCTGCAGGTCCCGCCGGGCAGGATTTGGGCTCATCTGCCCAGCTCTCCAGCAAAAGCAGCATCTCTGCAGCAGCTCAGCATCAGCACCGTCAGGGCTTGGCGGACCCAGCTGGCACCTGCCAAGGCTCTGTGGCTGTCCCTGCACACCGAGGGGACACGCGGGAAAAGCCATCAATTGGAACATCAACCGCAGCGCCGCGGAGAATTGTCTCCTGACAACCAGAGAAGGTTGTTCAGCTACTGTGCTGTATCATAAATCACACCTCTATGACTTGCCATCTGTCAGCCAGATTACACATGTTCAGAGTCCCGTGTCAGCGTTTAAGTCAGAATACGGCATCTTTTTCCCAGAAATAATTATCGGTGCTGAAGGCTCTTGCAGAAATATCCATCATGAGCCCTTCCACCCAAAGCTCTGGACAGAGCAGAGCTGGCATTCCCTGAAGGCAGGACCACCGCTGTGGGATGGGGATGCACACCCTCCATGTGATACGTTTTGTCCACCCCTAAACCCACTGGTTTGGGCACAGGCAGGGCAGCAGGGTCTGGCATGGCAAACCCCCCAGCCTGGCACCAGCCACGGCACCCGCCACGGCACCCAGCGCCCTGCACAGAGCAGGCAGGGGCAGCCAGAGGAAGAGGCTGCTGCTGAAGGGAGATGGGGACAGTGCTGTCCCCAGCCTGGTGTGCGTTGAGGGCCCCAGAGTGACCAACCAGGATGAGCAAAGGGGGCCCAGAGCAGCACTGAGACCCCAGCCCGGCCAGGGGGAAGAGTCTGGCTCAGCACAGGGCACAGCTCCCACTGCCCCGATATGCTGTGTGACACCAGCCTGTGCCCAGCCCTTCTCCCCACACATTTTCTGGGAGTTTAACCCCAGGATGGGCGACTGCCAATGCCCCTGGCCCACCATGGCAGTGGGAACACGGGCAGAGCATGGACACAGCAGGATGGCAGCCTGTCCCCATCCTGCCCATGGCTCAGGCAGCTCCCTGGGCCAGCACAGGGCACAGCACCCCAGCAGAGAAATCCCTCAGCTGCCCATTGGGATGAGGACAAGGGCCACCCTCCACCCCATCACTGGCCAGGCAGATGAGCAGTGACAATTCCCAGAGCTCAGCACAGAAACACACAGGGACAGGATTCGTCCCTCCAGCTTCACCCTCCGGGCACAGGCATGAATCCGGCCGGGGGATCGCAGTGCGTCGCTGCCACATCCCCCACGCCACAACTGGGAAGTGATGACAAGCACAATCCTGGTCCCCCCCGGCTCTGCATCCCTCCCTCCTCTGTGGTGCCCCTGGAGGAACATCGTGGGCTGATCTGCTAAAAGCCTTTCAGCAGTTTGCAGCCGGCGCAGCGAGCGGGTGCCTGCGGAAGCCCAGGGGTGCCAGGGTGCCACCTCACCCACCACTGGCACAGCAGGACCCTGCCGTGCCATGGCCAGAGCTGCAGGGAGACCATGGTCCTGGCAGGCATGGCTGCACCAAGCCACGGCCGAGGTGTGACCAAGGTCACCAGAGTGCCAGTCCAGGCACCAGCACCGCCAACACTTCTGCTCCACCAACTCACCCAGCCAAAGCCCTCCCCACCACACGGGCACCCACCAGCCCTTCCACAGTGATGGAGAGAGCACAGCCAGGCAGGAATAGCTCCCACTTGTTGCACTCCTTAGCCTGAGACTCGGGAGCCAGCACGTGCCTGTGTGTGGCTCTGAACTAACCCAGCTCTGGGCAGGTGGGTCTTGGTGCCTTCCACCAGCACAGGCAACAGTGCCGGGATGAGCCGTGGGGTGCTGTGGGCAAGCAAGCAGCGTTTCAGCTGGTCCTCCCTCCTTTGGGAGCACCCATTGCACAACCAGCTTAGAGCAGGGCTTATCCCCACCAGCATCCTGGCGGCAGCCGGCCTTGGGAAGGTGGCTGTGCCTGGGGTGAGCAGGCTGGGGACACACAGCCCTGCACTCCCTGCGGCCACGGTGGTCGGCTCCTGTCAGAGTTCTATTTGCACAGGTACAGTTAGGACAAAATAGAGGGAAAATAATCAAAGCTGGAAAGGTGCTTCCGAAGCAGGCAGCAGTTTTTTGGGAGAGAAGGGGTTGGGGAAGGGAAGACTCATGGCCACGAACATGCAGTCACAGCCTCCGGGCAAGCGTCGACCGCGAACACGGCGCCGGCGGACCCTGCTCACCCACAGCACACATCCCACTGACCACGGCTCTGTCATGAGTGTGTCCCCAGAGCAGCAGCGGGGACAGGACCCCGGTGAGCCGTGCACAGCCGTGCCGTGCAGGGGCAGGTGCCCGGGAGCCGCGCCAGCGATGCTCACTCACCTGCACAGCCTCCGCTCCCTTCCCTCCCGGCTCTGCGATCACCCGCTGCCGGAGCAGCAGCTCTTCCAAGAGTGGCTCTTCGTGACAGTCCCTGTTGTCCCCTCTACGCACACTCCCATCCCGGCCGGGGTCCACTGCTCCCACCCGTCGTCCGACCTTCTCAGCCGCCACCTCCGCTTCCCTCACCCATCACCTCAGGTTTCTCATTTGCTCTGTGCTTGGCTCTTTTTTTTTTTTTCCCTTTTCTTTTTTTTTTTTTTTTCCTCCCAATCTTGTTTCTATAGAAACGAGATTAGCAGAGGGGGAAATAAAACAGCCCCATGTGACTCAGATTCCGACACTGAAGAATCTCCTGGTTGCGCTCGCCACGGCTTTACATAACCACGAGCCTGCGCGGGCTCGGACGGGGACCAGGCTGGGGCAGGGGGACCTGGCTCAGTCAAGGGGGACAGGGCTCAGTCAAGGAGAGCCACGCTCACAGGAGAGGGGGATCAGGCTCAGGTGAAAAGGATCAGGCTCAGGAGAGAGGGATCAGGCTCAGCTGTGGAGGGTCCACCACGCAGAAGGCAGCAATGCCTCACCTTTGCTGCTGCTGGGCTTGCTGTGACTCTCCTGGTGTTTAACATGACACCAAACCCCGTTGGCATCCCCAGAGGACACCAAGAGCCCCTGTCACCCTGCATGGTCCTGCTTCGCTACCTGTTCCCATTGAGAAAGGGAGAAAGCAGAGGTAGGGATGCTGAAAACTGCCCCAAGTCCCACCAAAATCTCCGGGGTCCCCAGGTAAGCTTTGGAGAAGGAAGACCCAAGACTCCTCATGCTGTCAGGCCGTCCTGCCCTCACCACTCAGGAACCTGGATTTGGCCACTGGTTTCTAATCCCCATGGACTCACAGACCATGCAGGGAATTTGGTGAGCTGTGGGCAGCCACATACTGCACTCTCCAGATATTCCTCCTTCTCAATCTCCCGAATCCATGAGCAGTGTCCATGGTTAGGGCACACAAACTGCAGACTGAGCTTTCCCACCGCTGTTCTAGTGACCAGCACAGCACAATGACCACAGGGACTTCACAAACCCAAGGGATTCTGCACACCAGAGCTCCAGGTGGGCAGGGAAATGCTGAGGACCCCAACTGAAGCCATTCCCTCCGTGTTCCCCTAGCTCCAGGATGGACTCTGGCTGCACATGGCCATTGCTGCCTGCCAGGGTCACCCACCCAGGGCCTCTGCCAATGATTCACCCATGTCTGTTTGGGACACTGTCCTTCTGCTGCATCTCTGGGGGCTCATCCCCCCCTCCCCAGGTGCTGCCCAGGGCTAAAAAAGAAGCAGAGCTACTTTTGACTTAGTCAGACGGTGATAGGGCAAGGGAAAAACGGTTGTAAACTAAAAAAGAAGAGATTTAGATTAGCTTTTAGGACGAAATTCTTCCATGTGAGGGTGGGCAGGCCCTGGCACAGGTTGCCCAGAGAACCTGTGGTTGCCCCAGCCCTGGATGTGCCCAAGGCCAGGTGGGATGGGGCTTGGATCAACCTGGGATAGAAGAAGGTGTCCCTGCCCATGGCAGGGGGCTGGATTGAGATGACTTTTAAGTACCCTTCCAACGCAAACCATTCCATGATTTCTATGGTCCTATGAAATGGGAATCCGGCCTGATGTCCTGCCAGAACACAGCAGGGAAGTGCCTTCCCCATGGAGCAGCCCAGGAGATCAGCATCTCTGCAGGTTTGGCTCCTCACCCCAAGGGCAGGGCATTGGCTTATTCGCAGCTTCTCCAAGTCCCTGGGTTTCCTTTGGGACCTGAGTGTCCCACTTCTCAGGCTGACTCAGCTGGGATTAGTTGCTGAGCTCTGATGCTGTTACAGCCCCAGGCCTGTCTGCGGGCTATGACAAGAAACCTCTCGCCCCTGGCCATGCTGGTGTTCAGCAGGAGCTGATTTACCTCCCTGACAGGCTCAAAACAGATCAGACAGTGGGACAGAAGAGCTGCGGGCAGCCCCGGTTGGAGCAATTGATGAATTTGGACATATCCACCCAGCCAAACTTTTCCATGAGTTATCCCACCGGGCTGGGGAGCTGCATGATGTGCCGAGGTTGGGTGATGCTGCAGAGAAGGAGCCAAAGGCTTGTGGAGTGCAGAGGGGACGAGCTCCTGCAGGGCGCTCACCCAGGGCATGGCTTCACAACCCAAACCAGCCAGTCTGGTGGGACCCAGCCAAGCTGGAGATGCCTGTTGTGACCCCATAAGGAAGGTGCTCAAGGGGAGGACAGCTGGGCAGCAGGCTGAGGTTTCCCGAGGCTGGGGAGAGAGACCATGGGGATGCTGCAGGTGTGGAAAGAGTGGCAGGAGTTGCATGAGAGGGTAAAGAAAGAAGACAGAGGTCCCAACAAGAGGGAACAAGGGGAGATGTCTGATAGTCCTGGGACACAATACTGCAGCTCTGGAAAAGTTGATCCAGAGACCCTGAAATGTTCCTGCCTGTGCCATAGCACAGCTCAACATGAGCTGTCTCTTTGATTCCCCAAATGCAGTAAAGGAGAGGCGGGTCAGAGCTGCAGCCCCCTGATAACCACAGCCCAGGGCAGTCCTGCACACCAGGCCAGCTGAGGTCACCAGGGACTTGGAGAAGGGGATTTTTTGTAACAGCAAACCTATCAGTGGTCACTGACATTTGCCAGATATTGGGGAGCATAATCAGTGCCCAAAGATTGTCAGTGAGTGCTGCTCTGCCAAGCCTGGCTCTTCACAAGCTGAGCAGGCACTGGGACTGATGCTGGGCTGGTTTCCCTGGGAAGGGCCAAGCTGGGCTCTGCAGGACCTGGCTCTGCAGCCAGGAGCCAGGCAGAGCAGACGGGATCCTCTATTTAAAGTATGATAACAGGGTCACAAAAACTTCCGCCAGCAAAAGCGCTTGGATACCTCCATCTAATTATAGCTGGCATTATCAGGCTGCATTACAATTAGCAAGTCAGCGGCCAGTCTCTATTTCTGGTCTGCAACACAAGGCGGGTCGGTATTCCCAAGGATGAAGGAGAAGGGAAGCAGGGGGAGAAGGACGGAGATACCTCTCGGTGTGTTTCAATAAGCAGCACAGCTGCTTCCGAGTGCCACGGAAAGGCAAGTTTTATTTGGAGGGTGTTTATGTGGAAGGCCACGGAGAGAAACAGAGCCCAACCCTCCAGCACAGTCTCTGCCCTCTCACTGCCCTCACCCTTCAGGTGGGCTCCGAGGTCCCACCAGACCTTGGAGAAGAACCCCGACCTGACATTTCGTAGAATTAAGGATGGAAAAGCCCTCCGGGGTCAACCAGCTCAACCATTCCCCCAGCACTGCCAAGGCCATCCAAGTGCCACATCTATACTGTTTTTAAGTCCCTCCAGGAATGGCGACTCCAGAACTGGCCTGGGCAGCCTGTGCCAGGGCCTGATCCCCCTTTCAGTTATGAAATCTTCCTTGATATCCAATCTAATATTTGCTGAGCTATTTAGAAGCCAGGTTAAAGAAGCCTCCAGTCAGGAACCCAACCACACATCCTACTTGAATCCCACAAATATATTGCCATTGATCTGTTCAGCACCAGGCCAGTCACTTCAGGACAGTGGAGACAGATGAAAGCACCAAGAATCCCTGGAAATGGATGGTGGTTTTAGAACTTCTTTTTTGTTTTCTTTGAAAACCAGTTGTTTTTTTTTTAAACTTACAGCATTGGTTGCAAAGAATGTGATACTAATCCAAGCAGAAGGAACCATCTGATGAGCCCCAAATTAAAATGTTCCTTTGTTTTGGCTTTCAAACGTTGCATTTTAATACTAATGCACACTCCAAATGGAAGGTAAATTTGCATGTTCTTCTTTCCCTAAAAATTCTCTGTCAAAACAATAATTTTATTCATTTGCATTTTGACAATAACAACTGTCCCCCCTCTGACCAACATCTGTGCAGTGACAGAGATGCTGGGCACGTGTGCCACAGCCTGGTGAGTCACACTGCATCCCCAGTGTCCCTGTCCCACTGGGGGGCCTGGCACCTGCATCAGCATCAGCATCATTTCCCTCCCTGGGCACCCACCCTCCAGTTGGGAACACCATCCCAAGTGGGTACAAGCCAAGGAGGCAGTGGGACATGAGAGCCCACTGATATGAACAGGGCCCGAAAAGAAGCTGCAGGATTTTGGAAAGGGTGGGATCCTGAAGACAATGTAAAATGATCTGGAAGTTTCCTCTGTCTCCTGATTCTAAGCAATATTTTGGCATGTCTGCCACCTTGTCACATCAAGATCCTGTTGTCAACATTTGGTGCTGTAAAACAGCTTAAAAGAAGAGAAGGATTGGAGGTGTTGGTGGGTGAGAGGCTGGACATGCCCAGCCGTGTGTGCTGGTACCCAGAAACCCCCCTGGGCTGGTCCCACAGCATGGGCAGCAGGAGAGGGGGGGATTGTGCCCCTCTGTCCCCTCAGGTGGGACCCCACCTGCAGAGCTGCCTCCAGCCCTGGGGAACAACAGCAGAAGGATGTGGAGCTGCTGGAGCGAGTCCAGAGGAGGCCACGGAGATGCTCCGAGGGTTGGAGCACCTCTGGTATGGAAACAAGCTGGGAGAGCTGGAGGTGCTCATCTGGAGAAGAGAAGGCTCCAGGGAGACCTGAGAGCCCCTTCCAGTGCCTAAAAGGGCTTCAGAAGAGCTGGAGAGGGACTTGGGACAAGGGATGGAGGGACAGGACAAGGGGGAATGGCTTCCCACTGCCAGAGGGCAGGTTAGATCGGATATTGGGAAGGAAGTGTTCCCTGTGAGGGTGGGCAGGCTGTGGCACAGGTTTCATGGAGAAGTTGTGGCTGCCCCATCCCTGGAAGTGTCCAAGGCCAGGCTGGATGGGGCTTGGAGCAACCTGATCTAGTGGAAGGTGTCCCTGTCCTGGTCATGGCAGGGGGGTGGAATGGGATGGTCTTTAAGGACCCTTCCAGCCCAACCCATCTATGACACTATGATTCTATGTAAGCAAAGATCTTTTACTCACTCCCAACTGTAAACCAGATCATTGACAAGCACCATTTCATGACTAGCACATACCAACATGCTTTACCCTCAAAATCAGCATGATCTATTTTAAAACCAAAAATCCACCCATATACAGACAGTAAATAAATAAAACCTACAAAATAAAATAGGCAAAAATTCCTTTCCTTGGGCAAAATCCCCATCACTTTGCTTATTTTTAAGAATTCTGTAATTTCCCTCTGTGATTGTTTTTAACGAAGATATCTATCGCTCCTTCCTGAGCAGCAGGATGGAGAGCTTGGGCTCTTCCAACTGGGCTGCGTGAGCGTGATTGATTGTACGTGTGCCAAGGCTGAGGGATGCACAGACTCACTCCCATCCTGCCTGGGGCCAGGAGCTCTGGTAGCTGGTTTTCAGAATTCCCCCACTACTGATTACAGCTTTTATCCTAATTAAAAGGTATCAGGGAAAATAAAGACATTTGGTAAATAAAAAAAGAAGAAAAAAAAAAAGAGAAAAGGACAAAATCCAACAAATCCCTTTCCTCGTGTGCAATCGGCAGGGATGGGCGAGTCGGTCCCTGGAGGGACTTAATCCTCTTGGGACCTTCATCCTCCTCCGTTCACTCTGGCTGAGCCCACGCAGGGTGAGGCACCACCACACCATCCTGGCATGGCCACCCTGCCATCCCCGTCCCGCCCAGCAGCTGTGACTTCAGCCCGGAGCCCCTTTGCGGGGGGACGAACCGCCGCGGGGGACGCGCCGTTGTTTAGTCTGAGCACGGCGCTGGCGCTGGAGCCGCCTCTGTTTTCCATGGCCTCGTGTCCCACGCTGCGAGCAGGAATGGAAAACCTTGTTATTCTGGGCTGCCGGGCGGCCGGGCCCTTCCAAGAGAGGAGAGGAGTGATGTGGTTAACGCGGGCCGGCCGCAGGGCCTCCGTGGTTGTTCCTTCTGGCTGGCACCCGTCCCCTCCAGAGGACCACACTGCCTGCCACCATCGCCCGCTGGAGGGACGGGCAGGTGACAGCAGCTGCCACACGGGCTTATGTGCCCAGGTGTGCTCAGGCTGGGTCTGGAGGGAGGGGGAAGGATGGAACAAGGGTGACAGGGTGGAGCCCAGGCTTCAGAGGCACTAGGACAGCTGCCCAGGATGGTCCCATCAGCATCCCACTGGCCTCACTGCTTTGGAACAGCACAGAGCAGGACCAGGACAGGTCCCACTGGGTGACGGAGCACTGGAACAGGATGCCCAGAGGGGTTGTGGAGTCTCCTTTTCCAGACACTCACGTGGACTCGACCCTGTGCAACCTGCTGTAGGTGACCCTGGTTTAGCAGGGGTTGGGCAAGATGATCCCCAGAGGTCCCTTCCAACTTCAGCTACCCCATGAGCCTGTGACACACACGGCCTGACCCACGGCTCTGCTGCATCCTGCAAGGTCTGGGTAGTTGGGGGTGCTGGTGGAACGCCCCAAGAGCACCCAGCACCTCCGTGTTTCGCTCACAAAGCTCCTCAAACTGGTAAAGTAGCACCTACTGAAGAAATGCCTATTGAACTCCAAGCTATGGAGGATCCTGGGCTTTTTTTTTTTTTTAAAGAAACCAAGGGGAAAAAGGAAACAGGCAAAATACCACAAGTCTGGCTATGAGCTATAACACTGATGTTCACCAGCACCAAACGGGAAAAACTCATTGAAGAATTTTTTTGGTCAGAAGAACAACGCCATAAAATGCCACCACACTACCACAGCCCTGCTCTGCCCTCTGCATTCCCCCTCCTACAGAGACTAAGTGGTTATTAGGGGCAGCTGGGGCCATCCCACAGAGCCCACCCTGCTGCCAAGCACCTCCTGGTCCCAGGATGGGCAGTGGGAAGATGCAGAACTGTGAGGGCACAGCATTCCTTGTTCCCTGATGGAAGGGACAGGGACAGGTTGCAATTCCGGCCACATCTCTCCATGCTACATGAAAACGTCCCTCTTTGGTTTTCCCTTAGGACTTGAGAGCACGTCAGGAATTAAACCCCAGTGCTGGTCACTGGACTGGTGCAGGAATGTGCATTTTTTTCTCCTCCCTGCAGCCCAGTTCTTCCCAGTTCAGAGAAAACCCCTCACCACCCTGCCTAAGGCACTTCAACGGCGACCAGGAGAATGGGAAACACATCCCTACGGACAAACCGTGATTCACCCAAACTTCCTCCCAGCCCAAAATTCCCCTTGGAAAGGCACGATTTGCAAAACCCCCTCTTGCAAAAAGAAGGGGAGAGAATGCAGGAAAGAAAAGCCCTTGGCGTGCCTCCCCCCTGCCGGCTCCAGCCCCCACGGCTGCCCCACGGCGGGGAAGCTCCACGGAGGGTTGAGGGACTTGAAGGGATTTGCGACGCAATAAAAACATTCCTGCTTGCAAAGCATGAAACCCCAAAAGTTTATGGGAAACCACTGTCTTCGGGATGTCTGCATATCTTCAGGCATCCTGGGAGCTGTAGTTCAAAGAAACCAAGAAAAAGCAAGCGGCCGATAATGATGGTTTCTGGATGGAGGTTGTGTGACTGTTGGCTCCCACATGAAAGCCTGAATTTCTGGGATGCTGAGCCCGTTTCTGCAGCCAAGTGAGAGGAGAGTTCCTCGGCGCCTGGGGCACGAGGGACTCCAGCAACACGGGGAGGCAGAGCGAGAGGCACTCGGAGCCCCAGGGAAGAGCGACCCAAAAAACCAAGAGCTGGTGACTGGGAGGAGGGATGCTCTGCAGTGGGAGCCAAGAAGGATGGGCCAAAGCCTTCCCAGGGCTGGGAATCTGGCTGTGATCTGTCAGTGGCCGAGGGGGGATCCCCAGTGAGGGACTGAGCATGGGAATGGTCCTTCTCCAGGTCAGGCTTGCAGGAGGGCCCAGGGCTTTTGTCTGGTGCTGTGAAAATCAGAGGCCACCAGCCCGGGCAGCACAGGCTCACCTGACATACAAAGCCTCTGTGCCTCAGTTTCCCTGTTATGTTATCCACCAACCCGCAGGGGCTGCAGGGGTTGGCCTTTGCTGTTTGAACACCCACGGGGTGCTGAGCTGTCCACATTGCACCAGCAGCATTAAATCACCATCAGGCCCATCTCCTCCAACCCCACAAAGGATGGCTGTGCCAGCCAGGCCAGTGAAAGGCACTTTTACTTCAATATGAGAGACTCTTCAAGCAAGAGTCACCTCCCAGCAGGAGAACCAGCAGCATGGAATGTCCTCCAGATAAGGCACTGCCCATCAGCAGAACTCCCCCACCTAAAATGCCCAAGGGCAGTGGTGGGGGGAAAGAGATGTGAGAGGTTGTGTATCATCCTGGACTAAGACTGGAGCAATGCAGGAGATGAGACCCTTTCATTTCCAACCAAGGAATCCTGCAGCAAAGACCACAACCACTGGGCAAAGGCAGCGCTAGAGACATGAGCCATGGCAGGTGACCTTCTCACCACCTGCCTTTCATTTTGGGCTTGGGCTTCACAGGTGAGGCCAGGAGACTGCCCCATGGCTGTGCAAGGCCCTCTCTGACACTGGACAACATCTGCCCACCACGATGCAGAATCACAGGGAGAAACCCGTGACGTAACACTTTGCACAAGCTGACTTTTAACCCCAACGTGGTATGTTCTGCTGGCTGCTGGGAGCCTGAAGTCCTCAAAGGTGCCTTCAGACACGTGGAAAGCAAAGAGCCAGCAAGGAAAGATAAACCACCACAGAGCCTGTACTTGGTAAAAAACCTTTAGTACTGAAGAGGTGGACTATTCATGCTGGCAACAGCAGCACAGATGCTTTCCAGGTGTCTCATCTTTTCCCCCTGGCGCAGAATGCATTGCAAATTGTTGCCAAAAACAGACCTCAGTGCATGCCAAATGCTGCCCATGGGGTGGAGACACCATGGGAGGCAGATGCCCAAGACACAGCACTTGTCACACCTTGCTGCCACTCCATCCAGGCTGTTGCAGATCAAGGTGGTGTTGGGTCATACAAGGTTGGGTCATAGGTTGGACTCTGCGACCTCAGAGGTCTTTTCCAACCTATTTGATTCTGTGATTCTGTGAAGGGCTTTCAAGTCCTCAGGGCAAACCACCTCCTGCTGTCACCAGGCAGCAGGTCCACAAGGTGCTGTAGCCCAGAGTACAGTTTCTGGAGGCTCTGCAGAAAGACACCTTGTTTTTATGGTGCTGAGCTCTCTGGAGAACAGGGTCTGCAATGTTTCTGGGCCAAATGTGGCCTTCACAGGTGTGGAAAATGCACCCCTGCAACGTTTAAGGCCATGACAGGTAAGCTGGGAGACCTTCTCTTCAAGGTTTAGGACATCATGCTGGTGCCTCTTGCTTCCTTTTCCTCGACTGCCAAACTGACACAGCAATCCTGATCTCCTCTGGAACTAAATCATGGATTTACTGAAACCACCCAATGGACACCACCATTTCCCAGTTCCAAGATAATTCAGTCCCACCTGGTACATGTCCCTCCTCCAGAGGGAAAGGTCCCACCAGGTGGTCTGTCTCCTGACTCTCCCCAAACCGGCAGCAGGCTCCTGACCTCCAGTAAACACCTGCAGGCCTTGGGACTTGGGAATGGGGTGCAATGCCAGCACTTGCTCCACCTCTCCCAAGGCAGGAAGCCTGGACCATGGTCTTGCAATGGTTGTTCTTGCTTGCTTCAAACCTCGATTGGGAGTCCTTGGTCTGTTCCTCAGCACTCGTAAAGCCCAACTGAAGATGGTGGGGGCTTCAGGAGCAGAGCAGATGTTCAGAAAGCAGAACCACCTCCCAGCCAACCCTAAAACACAGCACGTGCCTTCCACACCCGCCTCTTGCACCTTTAGGACTTCTTCTGACCACCCAAGCCTCTTAGAAGGTTTTCACTGCACCACAAGCCTTAGCAATGAGCATCTCCAAAGCAGAACCTCAGGGAGAGGAGGGAGGAGCTGTTACAGCCCATTCCTAAAAGGAAAAGCCGCCATCTGGGTTCAGAGCACCTCTGAGCAACTCAGGGGAGCACACACACACTGCCGTGGTTTGAGACAGGTGGGCTCAATGCTCCCCAACATGTACCCTGGGCCTTCTGCTGCCATTTCCCTTTGAGTTGACGCCACTTTTCAGATCTGCTCGGCAATGCTGACGTCCGTCTATCATAGCAGGACTCGTTCCCAAAGCTACTGTCTCTTTTTCCAAACAAGTCAAAGCAGCAAAGGGTTATTAACCAGGCAGACAGCAAGGACGGGGTGGGAACATGCTGTTCTTCGACAGGAACTGTGCTAATGAACATCATAAAATTAAAGATCAGCAAAACCTCAATGACAACTTCAACACCAGAAAAGCTGCAGTCAGACCCCAAGCGAAACAGCCGAGAGAGGAGAAAGTCCACTGTGGATTCTGGGTCCACATTCCAAACCTTTCACTTCCAGCACCAGCCTGGTCTGTTAAACCAGAGTCTGACATTAGGCTCATCACAGAGGTATCCCAGTCCCCTCTGCTGGTTCTGGGAAGAATTTAAGCCAGCTATCACCTGATCCTGACGAAAAACAGTCAGGTGATGGCTGAAGAGTGGCTTTGCAAGGCACCCAGAGCACCCCTGCAGGCACACATCCCTGTCTTTTCCTTCAGCACGCTCCACAACACATTCCCTGGGGACATGTGGTCCTGGTGGCCTCTTCCCTTACTCCTCCTTGGAGCCGGTTAATCCACGGAGAGGAAGAGGAGCTGCCACACCATGATGCCTGTGGCCTTGCAAGTGGCTTTTAGATTTGCTTGTATGGTTTACTTGAACACTCGAGTGGTTTTCAGGCTTGGGCTCCCTTGGCTGCTTTTCCAGGACCGAGTCCAATCCAGCCCTTCAGCGTGTGCTCATGTCTCAGGTAAGGGTGGCCCGTGGAGATCGGGGCTTCAGAAAACACACTGCCCTGGGTCGGGGCTGCAGGGATGGAGCTGCCAACACCAAAGCCCTGCCTGAACGGGACCTCCCCGGGCTGCCTCTCCCCAGGAAAAACAGCAAACCTATACTCAGTACCAACCTATATTTTAGGTGCTTAAAAAGAAGCAAAGCTCACTCTCCTCTACAAAATAACAAAAAATCCTGGAATAAACAGAGCACAAACTGTACCTTCACACATCCCCCAGGGTGAGCAGAAGGAGGCTGAGTCCAAAGAGAGTCACATTTTCTAGGGAACATGTTAGTGCAGCCCTGGAGCTGGTGGTGACAGGTAAATCCCGGGCTCCCAGCTGTGCTGGGCTCGGTGGGAGACAGGGGGCTGGACCCTGGCAGGAGGGATGCTCAAAATTAGGAATGAAAACATTGCCCCCCTGCTCAGCAGAAGGGTACACTCAAAGTGAGCCCTTGTCTGGGACAGCCAGCGGGCGAAGCTCTGCCGGAGTCCAAAATATACTCGCAACTTGTTTTGAATTAGCTTATGCAGGGCTTTAAAAAACGCTGAAAAATTTCCACCCAGCCTGGCTGAGGAGCTGCAGGAGGACCCCGGGGTTTGTTGCCACGTACGGTGATGCCGATCCGAACTTCTTCCCATGGGGAGTGAAAAGGGAGAACTCTTGGGGAGGGCAGTGCTGAGAAGAGTGACTGGGACAGGAACCACCCGGTGTGCTCTGACAGGGGCTTTGGGTGCACAGCACCCACACCAGCAGCTGCAGATGGGAGCAACGCTCCCTCCCAGGGCGCCCTCACCCCACGGACCCATCACCCTGAGCTAGACCCACAGAGAAGCAGCTCCACGAGCACGGCAGAGCAGCCCCCAGAGCCGCCGACGGCTCCTGCTCGTGGCTCAAGTCAACACGGCTCCATCACAAACAAACCTGTGGGAGGGAGAGGGAAAGAAAGAATCCC
This sequence comes from Grallaria varia, assembly GCA_013396735.1. Classification (NCBI taxonomy): domain Eukaryota; kingdom Metazoa; phylum Chordata; class Aves; order Passeriformes; family Formicariidae; genus Grallaria; species Grallaria varia. The sequence goes on along the minus strand of VWZG01005386.1, from coordinate 210,288 downwards.
TCGAGGAATCTGCAAGGCACTGGAGGAGCTAAAAATAAACACCGACAACAAGTCAATCTAGAAACAGAAAGCTAAAATCCTGAATAATACAGGGTTGCCAGGTGGAGGAGGGAGATGCCCTGGCACCCTGTGCCCTGGCTCTGCTCACTGAGGATCCCGGGGAGAGTGGGGGAACAGGAATGTGGGACCGAGGGGGCACTGCTGCCTCTGACTGCCCCCAAGAGAGTCCAGTTCTCATGCAGAGAAACTTGGCACTTGCTGACCCCAAGGAACCAAGGTGCTTGCATCAAACTCCCCAATTCCTCCTCCATTCCAAGCTCCAGAAAGGAAGCCAAACCTGGTGCCCTTTCCAGTTCCGGTCACCGTCTTTCCCACATCCCTCAGATGAAACCAATCCAATCTCAGGACTCATCTCATCAGTGCTTGGCTCTGCTCTTCACCCCTTGCCAGGCCCCTCCAAGGACGTGCATCCTGATCCAGGCTTTCCACCCCCTGAATATGTGCCATCATGGAGAGAAACTTCAGAGTGTGGGCCATGATGATCTCACCACTATAAGGTAAGAGAAACACTCTTGGAAAGTAGATAAAAGGCCCTGGATGGCAGTTCAATCACAATGTGAAATTCAAATGTGAACTCTGGGATTTCACAGGACCAGAAAAATCTGGCTTGGATGTGGTTGTGGTAGGTGAGAAGGGTGGGTTTATCTGTCACGCACACACGAGAAATCTCAGTCTGCTGGAAGGGGCCAGCACATGGGCAGAGACCTGCTCTTGTCCTCCATGTCCCCAAGGCCAGCAAGAAAGAAAACGCATCCCCAGGACCACTGGGAGAGCCCCCCGAGTTGGTGCCATCCCAATGCTGCCGTCTGCAACCATATCCACAGCCCAGCAGGGATGTGCCACGGATGGATTCACCCATCCATGGTCAGGGACAACATCCTCTGTCTGTCTGGCTGTCCTGGCACAGCCAGGGCTCCGAAGGGCAGAAGCTGGAGGGACATGAGGCAAGGACAGGTCCCCTGGGAACAGGGGGACAGGAGCAGGGGGAGGAGGTAATCCGATGACTTGCACTTGCCTCCCCCATCCCGGCGTCAGGCTCGGGTGACTAATGCTCCAGGAAGGGGATGCTGCTCTCCTGACACGGTACCCGCTGCTAATCCCGAGGGTTTATCTGTCACTTCCGCGGCTGTTGTGGAACCAGCACCATCCTGCCCGGCTCTCTGACCTCTCCAGTGGGAATTGCACGGCCCCAGCTCCCACCCGGCCCTGCTCTCCATGTGCCTCCTGGCCTCCTGATCCCCCATCCCGGCTCCCCACTCCCCCTTTTCCAATAAAAGCTCTAAGAGGGGAAAAGGGGTGTTGACAGGGCGTTTGTTAAATCGAGTGCGCTGGGAATGAGTGGGAGCCTCATCAGGCAGCGCTCCCAACTCTCCTGCCAAAAATGTAATTCCCTGGACAGGGAGGGGAGAATAGGACTAGACTGGGGACAGGGACCCTGAGAGGAGCTCAGCTGGTTAAAACTTAGTGCTAATAACACCGAGGTCACGGGTTCAATCCCCTGCATGGACCATTCCCTCAGGAGCTGGACTCTGCTTTAAAGCAGCCCTAGTGTACCTTAAAACCAGACCTCTTGCTAGACTTTGGCTCCCAATAGCAGATTTGCCATGTCCAGCTGTGCATTTCTCCCTGCTTTAGTTTCCCTAATCACTTCCCTACACATTCTAATTTTTTGTTTATATCGACCACTCTGTTCTGCACTCCATGAAAGGAGGTGGTAACCACATGACCCTTAAAGGTCTCTCCCAACCCAAACCCTTCCATGACTCTTATTATTTAACTGCTGGCTCTGTGAGTCTTCTACTGTGCAATTCCCAAACCCAAATCCTTGAGAACACATTCTTTCTAACCCATTGTGAACATGTATTTAAGGCTGAGCTCCTGCAGTCCTGTGCTGGCTCAGGTAGGATGTGCTGTGCCTCCTTGCAGTCCTTGATGAGAAGGTAAACCTGTATTTATTCAAGCAACGACTGCGAAAAGATCTGTAATTCTAAAGAAAAACATATAATGGGGTGTATTGTAAGTGTGCAGTGCCCTCCTCTTCGATCCTGTGGGTCCCTTCCAGCTCAGAATATTCTGTGATTCGGACTCACACCTGGGGCCAATGCTGTGAGGACAGGGAGCCATGGAAGCATGAGGACAAAGTCCCCAGCGACCACCAGTCCTAAGTGCCACCCTGTCCTGCTGCCCCCCAAAGGGACCCCGACAGCGCCCACTTCCAGGGACCAGCAGCTCCTTCTGACCTGCTCATCACTTGCACATCCAGCACCTCACCTCTGGCTCCAAAGCAAGAGCTCTGGACGTGTCCAGAGGGATCCAGCAGGGTCACAGCCCCCAGACCACTGGTCCCTATGGCAGTGCCCACCACACCAGCACCAGCTTTTGCCCAGGAGCCCCACAGGCAGATAACCTGCCACCATGGGGCATGTGGCTCGGCAATAGCCCAGCTCTCCAGCTCAGGAATGTCCAAATAAATAGAGAAATACATAAAAAGGCCATAAATAAGGTTGCCTGAGATGGCTGTTTGTCTCCTGCCTGGCCAGGACCCCCTCTCCCCCACTGCTGTTTGCCTTGGCAGATGACAGCTGGGTAATTTGTTTCCATTGCAATGAAGTCCCAATTAACTGGAATAAACTTTTTACACTAAGTGTGTTTGTTTAACAAACTGGCTCTTTCAGAGCCTCACCGAGACCTGATTGATGCATTTGAGGGGAGTGGAAACACGCTGGGTGCTTGGACATTAAAGCTGCAGTGTCTGAGCAGGCCAGGGCTGAAAGGGCTCTCTCTGTGTTTGGGAAATCAAAACTGACACCTCTGATGTCTGGACCGGGATGGGGATTTCAGCGTGGCCTTTGTGTACAAATATTGATGGTTCCACATTCGCTGTGGCTGACACCCCCTCCAGTGTCCCTGCTGGCTGGGAGATCCCTCAGGACCACACTCTGCTCTGGTGGGAGGAGGTGGGATCCACCAGGCTGGACTCAGCTCATGGTCCACCCTGGTGACAGGGCTGGTGGCTCCAGCCAGCCAACAAAATCCCAAAGGTGAGACTGAGTCCACAGGACACCCTCAGTGAGGCAGGACCAACAGCTTCAGCATCAGCCACACTCCTCCTCCCAGCCTTCAGAAATCAACTTCATGGCTTGTGAAGTCAGTGATTTACAGCAGCAAACCCAAAAGATGGTTAGAAACCACTCTGAGATGTTAGAAACTGGTTGGGAGTCTGAGACGCTTTCTGGTTCAAACAAAGAGTTTTCAGCAAGACTCTCCAGCTGTGGGGAGGAGGAGGAGGAACACAGAAGCTTGACAAAAGCCCAGAAGCAGAGTCCTCCTCATCCTCAGAGCTGGGATGGAAACAGCAAAGGCAAGTGGACAAACTGCAGAACGTGAATCTGGGACAACTGGAACCCAGTGCAGGCAGAGGGGCTTCCTGGGAACATCTGGAAACAAGGGAAACATCTGGAGGCAGCAGTGCTGTAGCTCCTTTGGGAAGATTGCTGCTGAAAGGACCCTCACGACAAGCTAAGCTAAGTCCACACACCTGCTGAATGGTCATCTAGGATACAGGAAAAACCCTCGGGCCAAAAGAGGAATGCAGTGGGGAAAAGATGACCCAAACACCACTGATACGGGTGCCCAAAGGTGGGCACCAAACACCACTCTGGTGGCTCCAGGATGTCCCTTGAGGAGGGAGAAGCCACAGCACTGCACGGCAGAGCCCACGCCAGGACCAGCCCCAGGCTGGATCTGTATTCCAGCTGCCTGGTGAGACACCGTATGAATAATAAGCACTTCTGGAAAACAAAGCACCTCTGACATCCGAGGGGAGAAGGAGTGCAGCTGAGCTTTCTCTCCCTGTGTGCTTTTCCCTTCCTACCTCAAACTGCTAAGAAAAACCTCCAACAGCCCCTGCTTGAGATCTGCCAGCTCAGGAGGCTTTCTTGAAGCATTCATTGGGAAAAGCTTTTCTATTCCAAATGTAAAAATAGGAATCTGCAGGTCCTAGGGTTCCTTTCGTCTCCTTACCCAGCCTGTCTCCTCACAGCACTGCACACATTTCCATTTACTGTGGGCACAGCAGTGTTTTCCTGGGGCTGGGGGTTGAGCTGATCTCCCACAGTCCCTCAGTAAAATGCTCCAAAGTCTCCCCAAAGTCAGCCTCCCTGGGCTGTCCACAGCTTGGTTCAGTCAAGCCTTCAAGTAGGTTTCAAAACCCATTATTCAGGGTCTCAGGTCCTGGCACAGGTTGCCCAGAGAAGCTGTGGCTGTGCCAGCCCTGGAAGTGTCCAAGGCCACGCTGGACAGGACTTGGAGCAACCTGGGCTAGTGGAAGGTGTCCCTGCCCATGGCAGGGGTGGAATGAGATGAGCTTTAAGGTCCCTTCCAGCCCAGGCCATTCTATGATCCCATATTTCTTCAGGAATTATTATCAGCTTCATGATGCTCTGCACTGGCTGCCCAGGCTCCCTGTGCAGTCCCTGGGGAGATGAGGCACTTCTGAACAAGGAATTAATCTTCCTATCAATTAGGTGGCAATGCTGGAGGTGCCACCTTTTTACACGATGTCCCAAGTCTGAAGAGACAAGTGAGCACCCTCACCCTCCTCCCTTCCCACCGTGCATCTCCCAAGAGCCGCCACGCTCCTCTAAATCTGGTGTCTGCAATGCCAGGAACATGTGGGAGAGCTCAGAACCTTGGATCACCCTTCCATGCACACCATTTTGTTAGGATGCAGGAAAGACAACACATTTTCCTCCTTTAACACCCTTAGTCACACTTCTCCCTGAGCAAATCAGCACTATCTCCATGTCTCCCCACAGTCTGCCCAATTCCACCCAGTTATCCCTCCCAGAGCAAAGAGCCAGAGGACAAACACCAACCCCAAAGCTCCCAGAGACATGTCTGGTTGCTCACAGGGCCAATGATGCTATTTCCACCATCACTGGAAATTTGGGCTTCTCAGGAGCTCAGAGGCTCAGAGAGGGGCTGCAGAGCCACCACCCACAGCACATGGCGTGCGCTGCACGTGGTCCTGCTGAAAGGAGGCAGGAGAGGACCATGAGTTTGGGAGGACCATGGGTTGGTTTAGAAGGACCAACGCAAATGGCCGCTCTTTCCCAGGAGATGCTGCCAGTGGAGCTGCTGGAGCAAGTCCAGAGGAGGCCACGGGGATGATCCAAGGGCTGGAGCATCTCTGCCATGGAGACAGGCTGTGATGGCTGGGAGGCTTCAGCCTGGAGATGAGAAGACTCCAGGGAGACCTGAGAGCCCCTTCCAGCGCCTAAAGGAGCTCCAGGAGAGCTGGAGAGGGACTTTGGACAAGGGTCTAGAGGGACAGGACAAGGGGGAATGGCTTCCCACTGCCAGAGGGCAGGGATAGATGGGAGATTGGGAAGGAATACTTCCCTGTGAGGCACAGGTTACCCAGAAAAGCTGTGGCTGCCCCATCCCTGGAAGTGTCCCAGACCAGATTGGATGGGGCTTGGATTCCCCTGGTCTATTGGAAGGTGCACCTGCCCTTGGCAGGGGTGGAATGAGATGATCTGTCAGGCCTCTTCCAAGCCAAACCATTCCGTGATTCCCCAGTTCTATGGCCCAGCTGTTCATCTGGAGCTGCAGGTGGGAGCATGGGGAGAAAATACCACAATGGCATTTGAATTAGAAGTCAGATAAATCCATGGCTGTTGAAGGAAATGGTATCCAAGCCCTTGCTTGTGCTGTGCTGAGGGGCGAAGCAGCGAGCTCTTGAGCTGATGTGAGGCAGAGAGGTTGGGCAAGGAGAATGAGGAAGGCAAATATTCCCTCACGAGCAGAAATTTAATGCACTCAACACTCCTGAAACCCGCTACGATGAGGTACGTGATCAGCAGTCTGTGTAGGAGGGTGGCAGGATCGAAGAGGAGGGCACTGCACACTTACAATACACCCCATTATATGTTTTTCTTTAGAATTACAGATCTTTTCGCAGTCGTTGCTTGAATAAATACAGGTTTACCTTCTCACCAAGGACTGCAAGGAGGCACAGCACATCCTACCTGAGCCAGCACAGGACTGCGGGAGCTCAGCCTTAAATACATGTTCACAATGGGTTAGAAAGAATGTGTTCTCAAGGATTTGGGTCTGGGAATGGCACAGCAGAAGACTCACAGAGCCAGCAGTTAAATAATAAGAGTCATGGAAGGGTTTGGGTTGGGAGAGACCTTTAAGGGTCATCTAGTTACCACCTCCTGCCATGGGGGGCAGAACAGAGTGGTCGATACAAATAAAAAATTAGAATGTGTAGGAAAGTGATTAGGGAAACTAAAGCAGGGGGAAATGCACAGCTGGACATGGCAAATCTGCTATTGGGAGCCAAAGTCTAGCAATAGGTCTGGTTTTAAGGTACACTAGGCCTGCTTTAAAGCAGAGTCCGTAGGACTGCTGAAGTGATGCAGGAAAGGAAAACAGAGTCAATATTAACTCTGTGTTTGGGAAAAAAAAGGTAATTCCTAGGAGAGATAAAGCTCTCCTAAAACATTTACATCCATGCTTACAACTAATGTGACCAAACAGCATTAACCAGCCAATGTGTACCCAAAGCTGGGGAGAGATTTCTGGGCTCTGCTGCTTTTTTTGAGCAAAATTCAGGCTGCCACATACAGATGGGAAGGGCTCCTTCCCACCAACATTCCCATCCAGCAGTGAAGATGACCTAGTTAACAACAGAACGGTCAGCATGATATAGGGCCCAGAAGGCAGGGCTCATCTGGAATTAAATTAAGAAATAATTAAAGGATGTAAGTTCTAATTAAAGTCAGCCGGTGTGTCTTGGTGGAAGAGATCTTGTGAGATGGGCCCGGTGTCACTCTTTAATGAACACACGCTTCCAGGAAAAGGCCCCGCGTGCTTCACTGCTGCACAGGCAGAGCTCTAAGAGCTTCCTGACGTCCTGATTTCAGAAGATGGGACCATACAGCAGCAAGAAAGCACATTAAAGAGATTTAGAGCCGTCTGACAGGTCTCACACAGGAGTTGTCAATGGGGAATCATCAGTGAGGCTCCAGGGGGAACACGCCAGTCGATATTTCCATCGATGATCGGGACGAAAATACAAAATCCTCACTCAAAAAAATCAGCAGATGACAGGAAGATTGATGCAATGGTAAATATTGATGAGGAGAGAGGGAAATGTGGGCTGCCTGGTAATGCTGAGCCCATTCACACACTGTACGTGTTAATGCAGCCCAGCACGGGATGACGCAGCTACGGAGAGGGATTTCAGGCCATATTTCTGAACAGGGACCGGATCCCAGACAAGAGAGAGCCTCCAGGAAGGCTCAAGGGTCACCACGGGTGAGCAGCCCAGCACAAGGCTCTAATGTGAGGCTGCAATGAAAAGAGCTGATGCAGCTCTTGGGGGAGCTGCACGTCCTGCACTGCTGGGACTGCCACTGCCACTCCTGCAATGACGGTGCCCACGTTTAAAAGGGGACACGAAAACAGCAGAGCCTGGAGGGATGAGTCACAGAATTGATCTGAGGGCTGCAGAGAATATCTGCCTGGGAAAGATTTGAGCTATATCGAGTTTATTGATAAAAAAAAAAATCTGCCACCCACCTAAAACCAGAGTGGTGCCAACTTGCTTTTATCCAGCGAGACATGCCAAGAGGCAGGGACGGGGAGATGGAGCCCAACAAGTTCTAGCGAGTTTTGGGTCAGGATTAGGTGCCTCTCAGGGATGTTTAGAGGATTAGATAACTCTCAGAAGGCAACCACAACCTCTTCTGGAGCTTGTGGGCAACATTTACATCCCTGCAGAACACAGGAGGCCAAAGGAGGGATCTGAAAGACCTTTTCTTACTTAAATCCCACCCAAAGACTCCCAGGGGATAACTGGTGCTCCGAGGCTAACCCCTGCCACGTGCCAGGGTGCAGACTCAGCAGGTGTGTTGAATGGCTTTAAACTGACAGAGGGCAGGTTTAGATTAGATTTTAGGAAGAAATTCTTGGTGGTGAGGCCTTGGAACAGGTTGCCCAGAGAATCTGCAATTGCCCCATTCGTGGAAGTGTCCAAGGCCAGGTTGGACCGGACCTGGAACAACCTGGTCTAGTGGAAGGTGTCGCTGCCTATGGCAGGGGGATGGAGCAAGATGGTATTGAAGGTCCTTTTCAACCCCAACCACTCTGGGATTCTATGTGACGGCACCAGCCTTGGAGCAATGAGGAGCTGGGAGGCACTAAGCTCCTGGAAGGTTCCAAGCTACGAGTCTGGCTGGTTATGAGGAGTCCCCATCGAGTCTTGTGCCAGAAGCAAAGCATGAGGCAAAGGATCCCTCAGTCTTGGAGAAGCCCCAGCAGTGATTGCTCGCCGAGCAGCTCAGGAAAGACCTCAACCCACTTCTCCCTCTCGGCACCTGGCGGTGGGACCGACGGCTGCTGTGGGCGGGAGCGTTACCTGCCAGGGCTAAAGCACCTCTGCGTTGACTCACTGCAGCAAACGCTTTGCTCTCTTGCTTAGGGGGGGAATGCAGAGTAGGTTATTTGTTTAAAAATGCCCACCTTCCTACGCTCGAGTGGCTCTCCATGATTAACGCCGAGCGCCGCAGTCGTGGTGGGGCTGCAGCTGGTGCTTCGGTGGCTCCTGCGCCGGGCTCGGCGCTGAGCTGGCACCATCAGCCTTCCATCACCAGAGGGGGAGGCAGCCCCGGGTTTGGACAGCTGGGCAGGGAGATGCCACCACAATGTCCCCACCAAAGGCTCAGGGATGCCCAGTGACCCGGCACGAAGGGGCCGTGCCCACTCTGTCCCCCCGTTTCAGAAGAACAACAAAGAAGAGGAACCCCATGGTGAGCGAGGGGTCTTATCCTGCCTGGGGGCGCCACAGTGGGACAGGGGCTGAGCACCTGCCCCAAACCCAGTGGGCATTTTGTGGGGGCAGAATCCCAACAGTGGTGCCGGGAAGGTGCCCAATTCAGGGCAACATGAACTCTTTGATTGGGAACACGAACAGGAAGCGCAGCTTAAAGACTTTTGAGTCCTTGTGTGGCAGTGCTGGAGACCAGGAAGCAGGGGCAGGCAGGTTTTTAATTGGACTGGAATTGAAATTACAGGGAGGGGAAAAAACCCATCCCTGCTTTGGTTAAAAGAAAGGGGCTGGGGGGGATCAGAGAAAAAAGCCCTGCAAGTTTCTATGACAACTGGCACAGTGAGAGCCCACACTGCAACCTCGCTTAACACGTTAAAAGCTGCACAGAAACAATGAAATACAAAACTTATTCTACAGCAGGGCTGGGAGGGCCATTCCCAGCTGGAGAGCAGGCACAGGGCAAGGGGCTGGTCCAGGGGTGCCCTGGCCTGGGCACCCAGAGCAGGGTGAGTTCAGCCAGCCCTGACAACTCCCTCTGCTGTCCCCTGGGCTCCAAGGACCACTAAAACCAAGCAGTCCTTGTCCTGACCTCCCTTGAGCCAAGATAGTTAATTTTGGTTTTCATGGGCATCTGTATCCTGAGAAATCATGGATCCAGAACAGTTTGGGCTGGAGAGGCCCTTAAAGATCATCCAATTCCACCCACTCCATGGGCATGGCCCAGAGGGTGGTCAGGCACTGACCAGGTTCCCCAGGGCAGTGGGCACAGCACCAAGGCTGCCAGAGCTCCAGGAGTGTTCGGATGATGCTTTGGGGCACAGGGTATGATGTTAGGGGATGGTCCTGTGCAAGGGCTGAAGGCTGGACTCGATGATCCTTGTGGATCCCTTGCCACTTGGTACACTCTGTAATTCTGTGATTCTGTCACCTACCAGGCACAGAATGCAGTGCTGCCCTCCCAGGCTGCTTGGGCAAGAGCAGGACAGCTGGACTCTTTGCACAGGGCCCTGCTCACTTCACTGGGTATGAACCAGCACCAGTTTTCCAGCCTCACAAGCAAACAGCAGTATTAGCCTGGGCAAAGAGCCCAGACGCCACAGGGCAAACCAGCGGGGTGATGGTTCCTCCATGCCCGAGCCTCTGCCAGGTCCCTGCCAGTGCTGCTCCTCATGGGGGCTGTGTCCTGCTCCCTCCACAGCCACAGAGGAACAGCCACAGGACTGATCCAAAGCAATCCTCTGCCGTGCCATGAGATATCTCCTGCTGTTCATGCCCACTTTTGCCAGTTCCCCACCTCCCTGCTGCTTCTGACTGCTCATTCCTGCTTCTCCCAGCCCTCTGCTCCCACGCTGCTCAGGGTCAGCTCTGCTCTCCATTCCCAGACTGAAATTTGTTGACTGACCACATTTCTCCAAAATGCCTTTCCAGGATTCCCTTCCTTTCCCAGAACTCCAAGAGGGTTAAAGCCCCTCCACCTGCCTGGAGCTCAGACTCTGAATCCACCGGCCAAACTGCAGGGGAAATATTAAGTTTGCTGTACAGTCCACTGGCTCAGCCCTCCTGCTTGGATACTTTGACCAGCCCTGGAATCTTCTCCAATTATGTTGCCTGTAAAGGAGTTCACTCCCGACTCTCCAGGTAACTGCCCTAGCCAGGATTTGGGGTCAGAAGCAAGGAGCCCATGTTCATAATCCCTTCTGGAGGGATCCCCTCCCCATCAGCTGCCAACCTGCACCCACCCCAGAGACTCCAAAACCTCTCTTCCACCCTCCACCATTCTGGTCATCCCATCCCAGAGACACCGGTGATGGCACTTCATCCTTTCCTACAACCGAAGCTGGGAGGAGAATTCTCCAGCCCTGCAGAGGTGGGTTTGGGGCAGTTTCCAGTAGCGTTGGGTATCCCATGGCTCCAGTAGGGAGAGGTGGACTTGGCATTGCTTCCCCTACCCCACCACTCCCTGGCATCATCGGCATCATCCCTTCCTCCCTATTTTCCATGTGTGTCCTCCTCCCACCGCTCAGCCCTTGGAACCTGAGCATCCCAGCTGAACGACTCTCAGCCACCGCAGAAGGAGTCAAACAGAGCCTCTATGGGCGTGATTATCATCATTGCCAGAGCAATAATGTCTGAGGGAAGGAGGCAACGAAATGAACACCCAGCTCAGGAACACATCACGCTTATTATGATGGCCCTTAATGCTTCCAAAATGTAAATACTGATTTCTAGATCCTTAAAACCGCCACGGTTTTACAAGATAATGATTCAGCAAGGAAACACTTTCATCTAAGTGCTGGCACGGAAAGGTTCGAGCCTGGGAGACGAAATGCTCTGCTGTAAGAGGAGGGTGACAAGGAATTAGCTGCGGAGACAGCGCGGTGTAATGACTGCGAGGCAAAACAAACAGGAGCTGCTGCTTTCTGGGAGCTGGTTTCAAAGGTTCCTCGTGTGTTTACACATCTGAGGCTGGAGGACAGAAGGCAGGGGCACCCTTTAATCTGAGATGGAGACAGATCCACCTGAAAGGGCTGCGGGATTCTGCCGGAGCAGGAACGGGCTCCGAGACAGCAGGGCTCTCCAGCACGGCCACATCCCAAGGGACAGGGGGAGAGGATCAATGGAGAGCGTTTTGTGTCACTACAGCTGTGTCTCTCTTGACACCTCAAAGTGCCTGGCAGATATTCACTGCTCCCAAGTGACAGCTCTCCTGACAGCTGAGCATCGCTCTCAGCACAGGAGACAGCGCGGGGAGGGACACAGGCAGCTCCCACTGCAAATCAGTGACACTTTAATTAAGCTCAGGCATTTCAGCCTGCATTTGCCAGGGGTTTTATGAGTGTTATTACTACCAACAGCTCGTCCTGGTTTGAAGAAACTGAGTTCCAGTTGACGCCTGACACTGAAGAGCAAACATGTGCCTGGGGGAATTAGCAAACACACCGGACAACCTCAGTTCCTGTCAAGACACTTCCAGCCAGCCCTGCTAGGAGAGTTATGACTTCCCGTCCCAGGAGAGCCCATTTCTGTCTCGGAGCAAGGTGTCCCTGAGTCCTCAGCCAGTGGCTCCTTGCTCAGGGAACTGCCTGGACAGAGCAGTCAAGGCCCTCTGTTAGAAGTTTGGAAGAATCTCCGGAAACCTGGAGACTCTAACAGCTATAATGAGCATCTTCCAAAACTGGGGTGACAGAGGAGCAAGCAGCTCAGGGGCTGGACTCATCCCACCTGGTGCTTCTTCCCTGCTCCCTATAAACTCTGGTGAGACCCCAGATGGAGCAGGGGAGCAGCCAGGGCTGCGATGGGGGAGGCACATGCCCAAATTACATCAGATGAGAACTATTAGCTTGGGATACATTAATCTGACATCTGAACAACCTGCTTTGGAAACAAAGGAAGGCATCTGTCCCTGTTCACATGGGATGGCTGGAGCAGCCAGGGTAGGTGCCTGTGCAGATGTTGACTCACAGCTGGACTTCTGGCCATTCCAAACACAGCAGGCTCCTCTCCCAGGTATTTATGCTACAGGAGCAATTTGTGTACCTGTTCTTCTGTGGATGGTCTCTACCCCCTTCAGTTCTCAAGGGATGTAGTTTCTCCTAAGATTAATGCTTCATCCTTCCTGACTTGGGCTGCATCCCTCCATTTAACAAGGAAAAAGGGAAGGTTACCTCCAAGACTAAAAGCCTGGAGCCCCAACTCCTGACACAGGCCAGGTCTTGCAGGAACATCCATAATCATGGTCACTGAAACCCTTGGAAGCAGAAGTCCCTCTCCCAGAGTGGGCAGCAGCAGCGTTTCAGCTCCAGTGGCTCCATCCTGGGCACCTCTGAATTCCCACAGTGGAAATCCACCTTCATTACACCTTTCAGTGTGCTTTCCACTCTGTATTTGAGGCAACCTAGCAGGAGATCTGTACCTTAAAACCTCATGGATGGACTGGGTGGAGGGGAAGAACCATTAAAGGCTGGTGGGTGAGGGTGGACACCTCTCCCTGCCCTTGATGAGCACTGGGATATTCCAGGTGCTTGGGGAACACCCAGCTGCTGGCTGGGACAGACTGATGGTAACTACAGGGTGAGGACAGCATTTCCATTTCTGAGGGCAACAGGCAATAAGGGAGGGAACTCAGGGTGACACGAGGAAACTCAGTTGATGGAGTACTTGATGTCCAGGGAGGAGGAGGAGGAGGAGGGCACCTGACCAGAGAAAGCTGAATGTGTCAGGAATGGAGCAAGAGTCACTTCCAGGACAGGTGCTGCCAAAACCCACTGCTGAGATACCTGGCATGTGTGTCTTTCCATTTTCTATTTCCATAACCCACCCCTGCTGTGAGAAACCCAAAGCCCTGACCTGAGAGCAAGGCCGTTCTGATCCCGCTCCCGCAGCTCAGCTCCTGTGGCAGCTGAACCACTGTCTTGGAAGCCAGAAAAGCAAAAGCAGAGGCACAGTCGAGTTTGCTCTGGCACACAGGAGCTGGAGGACCAACCACCCACTGCCAGACTTGCCACACAGATGTGTCCATGAACCAGCACAGCTCGGCTCAGCTCTGGGAACCAGCTGCTTCTTGTGCTCTGGCTGCTCACCACCACCTTGCCCAGGGCTCAGGGAACTGAGTCTGGGCTGTGGAGCTGCTGCAGAAGAGCTGAGTTTCCCCAAGCCCTTGGCAGGTCCACCAGACCTCTGGCAGTTTATAGGGAGGACAACCAGCTCCAGCTCTGCCAGAGACCAAAGGGTCTGTAAAGCACCTGGTCCAGCCTTGCAGACGGGTTGCAAGGCCAACGGTGTCAGTGTCAGACAGTGGACCAAAAAGCCAAATGGGATGTATTGGGCCATGACATGGCCACAAACTTACCAGTCACAACCCCAAAACAGCCACTGAAGAGCACAAATAGGATGGGCATTAACCAGTGTTGTGATTAGCCAGGTCACTACTTACAGTATCACAAGCTGCTGGGCGAGACCATGGAGGTCCCATGGCCTTGTGGCACAGAGGAACAAGCACCCAGAAAACACCCTCTGTCTACAAGACCTCCTCAACCAGCACTCCTTGCTCTGACCCAACAGCTCCACACCTCCAGCGAGATGGGAAGCCCTTGTTCTCCCACTCAAGGTAGGGAAACATTCCTCATTTCTCAGAGGAGAAACCACAATTGTTGTTACCCATCGCCAAAACCACCCCACAGGAAATCCGAACAGTAAAAGCTTTTTACATATTTCCTCCAAATCTCTTGCTTAAAGCCTTCCCAAAGCTTCAGCTGGAACAGAGACACTGGAGATGCTTCAATCTGTTCTAAGCCTGCTTGTCAAAACACAGACTCCTCACAAGCACACAGCAGCGCTACAGAAAGGAGCACTGAAATCCTGGACAGCTCTTGGGAGAGGTCACAGAAACACAGCGATGAGCCCTTTGCCAAAAGTGGGTTCATTTTGTTGCTGTACCCACAATGACTCCATAACCTCCTGTGATATTCCACTGATCTCCCAGAAAGCCATACGGGACTAAACAGCCTGGGAAATGGCTCTGGCTGTATTTCCAGGAGTTTTTAGCTGCCTCTGGTCTTGGAAAGCTGATGAGCTGCACTGCCTTGTGGTGAGCGGGCAGAGGAGCTCCCTGAAATTAGACTTTTAGATATGGACTAACACTGAGCTTTAAAAACTTTTGGTGGCATAAAGAGGGGCCAGCAGGTAAGAGAAGAATGTGCACACACACACACACACACACTTGCTCTCCCATCCAAGACAGAGAGCAGACAGGCCTGTACGATGCTCTGTGACACAGCCTGCCATCCCTGGACATGCTCCCTCTGATGCCAAGCCTAACTCGGACCAAGGATGCTGCCATGGTGCTCACACTGCTGGGATGCAGCACTGTAGGAACCTTTTGGGAAACAGCAAAGGACAGAAGGAGAGTGATTTTAGAAGAAGAAGCTTCCTCAACCCAATTCCTTCTGAATTTTCCAAAACCATGCTCCTCTGACAATTCTGCCCATCAGAGCACTGTTCTGCAACTCCAAATCCCCCTGTGGTTTCTTCATCAGGTCATAACCTAAAGACCTTCACTCCCTCAGTCAGAGGAGGAGCAAAACAAGGTCCCACACACAACGAGCTCAGCAGCACAATGCCCAAATGAGTGTCAGGGCAGAACCCAACCTCTCAGCAGGGAGAGTCTGCCACTATCCAAAAAAATTATGGTAACAAATCCATCCTTCCAGCAGACACAACCTTCTTGCCTCAAAGGTGCCGTGCTGGGGCAAGGCTCTCTTACCCGGTCCACACACTAAATAACCAAATGCTCATGTTAGTGGGGTGGTTTGCAGCAATTTTGCTCATGTCCACGACTCCCAGGTGCCCCTTCCCCTCCTCTCAGCCCGCAGCTCATCGCGCCGTAGGGAACACGGCGATGGAAGATGACAGCCATCAACGTCAGAGCCCGGCCGTGGGAGACGCGCATCGAGACCAGCCCATTGTGACACGGAGAGAAACCCTTTGATCCACCAGCACAGCTCAGCTGTGCAAACCAGGAGCAGAGGGACCCAGAGGTGGGAAAGGTCAGCCCGGCTCCCGGCTGCGGCCCTCAGGCTCAGCCAAGCTGTCACGGCTCCTTCTGACCTGATTGAGCCATTTGCATATGCCCCGAAGCCGGGATGACTGACAGCCCTTCCACTGTTACCCTCACTTGTGTAATTGCAGCAGCTATTCTTGTACACAGAAATGTCTAATCTTAGCAAGGCACAGAGCTGCTGGGGAATATGGACCAGCCGGGAATTTCCATGCAATTACTCACCACTGCTGCTGGCACTTACTTTGGCTGGTAGAAGTCCTTCTTGTCCGCTGACCCCAGGCTCTGCAAAACACAAAAGACACAAGAATTGATTTTTTTAACCCTTCTCCAAGCAAGTATCACTGATGAGGATGTGTGGGGAGCAGAGAAAGGACATGTCTATTATTCTTCTGCCCAGTGGGTCTGGGTGGGATGGATAGCACAGCTCGGACCTCCAGCCACCCAACAGCTGTAGGCAAAGCCCACAGCAGTCAAGGATGGAAAAACAGAGAGTTAAAGCAGAGGTGAGGGAATGCATTAGATCTGAACCCAATGTATTCAGACGTGTCTATGACTCCTGTCACCTGCAGACGTGTGGCACCTTGTGTCAGGCAGGGTCTCACGTGCTTTTGAGTCTGCTCAGCTGGAAAGAGGACAAAGTGCAGGGTTTTGTGGAGGGGCCAAGCCACTGCAGAGACCCTCAGCCCCTGCCCACAGATCCCCCCAGGAACAGGACCATGAAATCCTTCTGCCAAGAAAACAACATCAGACCCCAAGCATTTGCAAAACTGGGAAGCAGAGACAGCTCCAATGCTCGCTCAGGTTCCCATGTGCCACCAACTCCACCTCCAGCATGGTCCAGCAGAAGTCTGAGAGAACCATGGATGGGCTGCCAGGGTGTCAGGGTCCCCTGGGAGATTCCAGCATGGCTGATCCTCTCCATGGAGACCTGGGGGGCGAGGGGCACTTCACAGACCCCACTTCAGGCGCAAGGCAGAGCACGTGCACAACACACAGAGAGCATGGGGACAGCACCAGGACAGCAGGTGTGCCCCCACACATGTCCCATTCTGTCCCCCAACATGCCCTGGCCCAGCGACACCTGCAGCAAGGGCTGACCCTCGACCCTGCTCTGAGGCCACAGTGTGTGGCACGTGGTCCCTGAGCACAGGAGAGTGCCAGCACCACAGAATGTGCAGGGACACAGAACGTGCTGTGCCTGGCACAGCGAGATGCTCACGGCCCTGGGACAGACAGACACAGACCCACCAAACCTGGGTGTCACCACAGCCCTCTTCTCCTCCTCCACCTCGCCGCGGGGATGGTCCTTGCCCTCGCCCGGTGCTGGCCTGGGCACGGTGGGCAGCGGCGTGTGCCAGGGCAGTGCAGGCTCATGGGAAGCTCGCTCGGGCTCTGGGGAGGCTGTTGTAGTTTTGCTCCGTGGTTGCCAGGCAATGCCGAGCTCCAGCTCGGAACAGTGGGAGCAGCAGGGCCGAATGCTAATCAGGGCAGCAAGAACCATCCCAAAGCCTCCCCTCGCCAGCCAAAGCCACGGGGAGCTCCCATCTTGGGGCTGAAGAGCCAGCAGGGAGAGGAGGGCCCAAGGTTTTGAGCAGGCAGGGATCCACTGTCACCAAAACGTCCTCCAAAAGGGAGCTCTGGCCAAGCCAGCGAGATGGGGACGTGGTTCGGTGGTGGCTGACCCTCACCATGGCACAGAGATGGTGGTTGGTCACTGGCACGGTGAGGGGGCTGCAACCACCCCACAGTGTGGGGTACGTGGGTCTGGACATGTGTCTCCCTTGTGCCCACCTCGGGGCACACACCTGAGCTCTGCCTTTGGACAGGGCTGGGAGCAAACATGGAGCAGCCCCTTGGGGTGGGAAGCTCATCAGGAATGGCTGGAGTTGTGTCAGGAAAGGTTCAGGTTGGATCTCAGGAAAAGATTCTGCCCCCAGAGGGTGGTCGGGCACTGACCAGGCTCCCCAGGGCAGTGGGCACGACCCCAAGGCCAACAGAGCTCAGGGAGCGTTTGGACAACACTCTGAGGGACAGGGTGGGATTGTTGGGGTGTCCTGGGCAGGGCCAGGAGTTGGACTCAATGATCCTCTGAGCAATCCTCACCAGCCGGAGATGGGAACACCATCAGGCTCTTCCTGCAGCTCCCCTGACCTGACAGCAGCAAGAAGCAACAGCAAAGCCCCACAGAGTGATGGCCAAACTGCAGTGATCCAATGCTGGCACAGCCTGCCCAGAGAGGTGATGGAGTCTCCATCCTTGGAGACATCCAAGACCCACTGGACATGATCCTGGGCACCCAGGACAATCTGGGGTTGGTGAGCCTGCCTTGAGCAGAAGGTTGGGCTGGGGGACCTCCAGGAGATCCCCAGATCTCCTAAGCCACTCACTCCATCCATTCCTGAGGCAGCAGAGAAACAAGCACAGCAGTAACTGCACAAGGTGAGTGCCCTGAATGATGAGACCTGTCCTCCAAGGCCACAGCGTACCCGGGAACATCTCCACTCCTTCCAGCACAGCATTCCCATAGGATATTCTCTCACTTCCTTAAACCTGACATCCAAAACCCAGGGTGCTATTTCCCAAACCATGGATCAGTTGCAATAAAGCTCATGAGTCACAACAAATTCAGTTCCTTCTGCTCCCTGTGCTGGGAGATCATGGGGATCACGGAGAATGATGTCAACATTTAAGGAGAAATCACCTGCAAACAGCTTTCTCAACACTATTGAAACAACACCTGGAAAACCTGTACCCCACCCAGCCAGACCCTCCACCCAGCCATGGCTGAGGTCAATGGGAAGAGTTCCAATCAATGCCACAGGCAGTGGAAAACTAAGAAGATTTTTGATAGCTGGGATAAAACAGTGAGGCACTATCTTTGCAGAGAGATTAATCCCTCACACACACAATAAACCAGGTACCGATCACAGTAATGGTGAGCCAAAATTACTGATTTTAAAGCTTAGTGAGAAAGGGGCAAATAAGGAGGAAAAGCAGAATTCCAGCAATGTGTCCAAGGAATTGGGACTGCAGGAAGACCAGAAGCAGGGCTATTGCCCCTGCACAGCCCTTTGCCACCTTACTCCCTTCCCAGAAGGGAACAGGACTGTGCCCAGCAGGTAGATGGAGTTACACAGGTCCATCCCACCACGCTGAATTTCTCTCTTCCAAGCAAGCACCAAACCAAGATGGCCATGGACCCAGAGGTCTCCAGAAGAGTGTCAGGAATGCCCAGTGAATGGAGGAGAGCTTGCAGGAGGCCTGCCCAAGGGAAGGGACATCACAGTATCCTGGTAGGAACTGGTCCAGAGCACCGAGAGAGCTCAGAGCAGAAGCTGGCAAGATCCTCCTAATCAGGTGTTCACTGATGGCTTGAAGAGATTAATGAGGAATTACGTAGGGAATGGGTGATGTGAGGCTGAGGGCTGAGCATGGCCACTGCCTGCTGTGGTGTCACACACGAAGGGACAGCAGCGTGGGCTGGGACAGTGCCACCAGCCACCACTTCAGCATCCCCTGGAGGGGAAGATATGGGAGAAATAGCCAAGGAAAGTGCAGGATGTAAGGAAGCAGGGTGAGGCAAAGGGAACACACACTCTGGATCTTAGGGAAAATGTCCTGGCACTGGGATTGAATGGAGTTCCCAGCAGGAGGGATAGAGCAGGTTTTACAATGCTCATCAGGCAAACCAGCACAGAAGGGACGGCTCCTGGCCTTACTCTGAGCCGTGATTGGCTTTTCTTTCCCTCACTGTGCCTGAAAATCTGGGAACTGAAAGAAGCAGATGAGCTAAAGGTGGCCTGGTGTTTTTTCCCGTGCCTTCTGGGAGGAAAGACCAATTCCTCCTGAACTGAGAGGGGATCTGGAGGCTTTTATCTATGTGAGTAAGCAATAAAAGCTCAAATGCCGGCCTGTGTATGTGCTCTGCTCTTGGATGGTGTCCAGCCTTCCCGGGGAGTGTCTGCTCGTGGCTCCTGTGCAGCAAAGCATAGCTGGGGACTCCAGAGAGGACCTGCTGCAAGTGGGATGGCTCAGCTCCCAAAGAAATCTGGGAGGTCCACAGGCTCCCAGAGACCCTCTGCTGCAGCTCAGGATGTTGGGGAGCCCCTGGCCTTCCTGGGATGGGGGGAGTGGAGCATGGCCCAGCTCAGAGAGTCCCCTGTGAGCCCCAAGCCCTCAGTGTGAGTCACCTCCAGCAGGACCCGCTGCTTCTCGCTTGCTCACTTCATTGATGACTCAGGGTTTAGGAAGTGCCGTTTAAATCCCTTAATGAAATAATGGAGAGAGTCATTTTTGTCAGCCTTTCTTTATAAAACAAACACCTCAAGCATGGCTTGTGCCCATCTCCACCCTTTCTTCCCAAGACACCGTGGGCACGGGCAGCACTGGGGCACCTGGTGGGGCAGGAGCAGCCCCTGCCACCCTCACACGTGGCACTGGGCAAAGCAGATACCAAAAGTTACCAGCCCACCCACTCCATCCCTCTGCTCTTCACGCTGCTGCTGCCAGCAGGGCCAGGAGAGGGAGGTGGGACACCAGGGCACTGTCCCAGATGATGGACATTCCATTCCTGGAAGTGTTCAAAGCCAGGTTGGATGGGGCTTGGAGCAACCTGGTCTAGGGGAAGGTGTCCCTGTCCATGGCATGGCATGGAATGAGAAGGTCTTTAAGGCCCCTTTCAGCCCCAACCATTCCATGGCTCTATGACTCTACGGGCCCAGAACCCCAATGTCTCTGTCCCCAGGCGTGTCCCTCGGAGCACCTGCCCCTTTGGATGTGGCTGGGCATTGTCTTGGATCAGTTTTCTCTGGAGAGAAACCAACCACTGGCACAGAGGCAGCAACAGAAGGGGACACTGCTGCCAACCCCACCACTCCTGGGCACCAGGACATTGTCTGCCAAGGAGCAGGGCCTGCCTGCCAGTATGGTTAGGAAAGTGTCATCTTGAGGTCTCTGTCATTTCCATCGCTATCCTCTGCCTCTCCCCACACAGGAACACAGGAGATGGGCTCACACTGCCTTCGCTGAGGTTGAGGGATCTCTCTGTGTGACGTTCAGAGCCCTCGGCTCTGGCAGGAGAGCCCAACATCAACGCTGGAAGTGCAACCCCACAGAAACACCGGGAAATGCTGTGAGGGAAAGGGAAGGCGACAGGACACCAGCTTACCTGGGGCTTTTAGAAACACAAAATCACAGAACGGGTTGAAAGGGACCTTAAAAGGCATCTCATTCCCCCCCTGTCATATACAGGGACACCTCCCACTATCCCAGGTTGCTCCAAGCCCCGTCCAACCTGGCCTTGGACACTTCCAGGGATGGGGCAGCCACAGCTTCTCTGGGCAACCTGTGCCAGGGCCTGCCCACCCTCACAGGGAAGAATTTCTTCCCAAAATTCCATCTCACACTGCCCTCTGGCCCCATTCCCCCTTGTCCTGTCATTTCAGGTCCTAGACCAAAGTCCCTCTCCAGCTTTCCTGGAACCCCTTTAGGCTCTGGAAGGGGCTCTCAGGTCCTCCTGGAGCCCTCTCTTCTCCAGGTGAACACCCCTGGCTCCTTGTGCACACAAGTCTTTGTACAAAGAGTTAAAGGCATTTGTGGAGCTTTTTCTCCACCTAAAGCATAACCCATGATTTTCCAGGGGCTTTGCAAACCTGCTGGCACGAGTCCAAAGGAGGACACAGGCTGGAGCCCCCTCTGCTCTGGAGGCAGGCTGGGAGAGCTGGGAGTGTTCAGCCAGGAGAAGGGAAGGCTCAGGGGAGACCTGAGAGCCCCTTCCAGAGCCTAAAGGGGCTCCAGGAGATATGGAGAGAGACTTTGGACAAGGAGCTGGAGGGACAGGACAAGGGGGAATGGCTTCACCCTGACAGATTCACACTAGAAGGGTTAGATGGGATATTGAGAAGAAACTCTGGGCTGTGAGGGTGGTGATGTCCTGGCAGAGGCTGCCCAGAGAAGCTGTGGCTGCCCCAGCCCTGGAAGTGTCCAAGGCCAGGCTGGATGGGGCTTGGAGCAACCTGGGCTAGTGGAAGGTGTCCCTGCCCACGGCAGGGGGCTTTAAGGACCCTTCCCAACCAAACCGTTCCTTGATTCTGTGAATCTGGGCCAACACGAGTGCCTGAATTTGTACCCTTAATTTCACTTTTCATGCATTAGTTAAATAATTCTGCTCCTTCAATTCTACATTTAACAAGCTCCGGTTACACAATGTGGATAACCCTCCAGGCCAGCTTCCCTAGGCCAGCTCATCTCCAGAGCCAGCCTTGCTGGTCCCTGGTCAGAATTAGCATAACATGCTGCAGACAGAAACGATGAGCAATATAAAGGAGTGTGTTGAATTCCAAAATTCCGCCAAGCTGGGGAGATAACAGACGCTGGGCTGGAAACAAGGATGCTCACGCAGGGGCTAAGACAGATACCTCTGTATTATTTATTTATTCCTGCCAGCAGACATCAATCCTGTTGTACTTTTTCCTTTCCTAAATGTTGCCAAGCATAATCTCAGCTCATCTTTTTTTTTTTTCGAGGCTATGTCCCTGAGAGAACGAAGTTATTAGCGAGGCTGAAGAAGCCTCATGCAATTATTTAGAAGCTACACCAAAATAATCCCCAAAGACGGGTGGCTGCTCGCAGGTGGCAGCTTTCGAAGCCATTCCAATAAAATCTGGCTCAGTAACTCCCAGTGTAATCAATGCCCACACAAACAAACAGGAGAAAAACTGAGGGATGAGTTATTTTTCTATTCTAGAAGAGGATTCTGCAAAATAAACTTGGGGGCCAGCGCTGGCAGCAGGTTGTGCCCTCTGTCCTGACCTGCTCACCCATCTCAGCACCCCTGAGCCAGGCTCCTGAGCTGGGCTGGGCACATTCCAGGGGGATTTGGGCACACAGGCAGGAGGTGCCTGGCTCCCAGGGCAGGACAGGGTTGGGGCACCAAGGCTGCACAGCCCGTCTGCCCCGTCCCAGCTCCTCCCGCTGGGTCCTGGTGGTTCTGCTCCCAGGCACAGCCTTTCCTCAAGCTCTGTGGATCTGCAACATGCTGCAGTTATGAGTAATCGGGAGGTGATGCCTGACACTCTGAAGGGGAAGGAAATTCAGAGCCTGGGATGTGAGTGATTGTTTGGAAGGAGGAGGAAGGTGAAGTCAGCCCCCATCCCAGTCACCAGCACCCCCAAGCACGGGCTGGAGCAGTCCAGGGCTGGGCACACCATGTTCCCCTTCTCCCTATAGCCCCCTCCCATGGGCTTGGCCAAGAAACCAAAGAGCTGCAGGAGCTCTGCCTCCTCCCTGGCACACGTCGACTTCCCTCCATGGGATCCAGCACCCCTTTCCACCTGTCCCCAGCACTGGACACATCAAACAGCCCCAGCACTGCCAGGGGCCTGGGCTAATACAGCCCTGAGCACCCCCAAGACATGAATGCAGGCCAGAGGAACCCACAAATCCTCAAACCTGAATCAGGTTGCTTTGCCAAAAAACACAGCAATAACTCCTGCCTCTGATGTGGCTCCTAACCTGGAGGGAGCTCCAGGTCACCAGGCTGGTGGCAGCTCTGCACCCTCAAAGGCCAGCCTAGATGGAGAGCAGATCCCACCTGCGTGCTGAAATATGGGGTAGAGACAGGAATGGAGAACAAGAGTGCCTAATAAAGCATCACAAAGCAAAACAAAATCTGGTGGCAGGGGAAGTGTCAGGTGGGGCAGGCAGTGCTGCTCAGGTGGAAAGGACTGGCTTGAGGGCAAGAGGGAGAAGCACACATGTCCCTGGGAATAAGGAAAAGGTCTTTGTTGGAAGAAGGCATTTCAGCAAGGCCAAAGCACTGGTGGACCATGGGGAGGTGTGTGAGCCACCAGCGTGTGCCAGCCCCAGCCTCTCACCATTGTCATCTTGCCTCCTCCTGCCTCAACTACAAAGGCTCCAAGGAGGGGATGGTGATTCCCCCCAGACCCGACCCAGCCAGGGGAGAATGCCAATGGCTCTAACATGTTCATTCTTCTGCAGCCACCTCATCCCAGCCAGCTTTGGAGCGGGAGCCTGGCCCATCTATCACACCTGTCTGCAAACAGCACTGACCCTGTGCACACACAGAGACATTGATGCACGTCCAAGTTGGGCTTTGAGTCCTATGGAAGGTGAAATCCAAGTTGGAAATTAAAGAAAAGGGGGTTTGGACCATTCGGGGGGAAAGGAGAAGGGGAACATGGCTATGCATGCATGGTACACTGAAGTAACCCAGAGAATGGAACCAAAACCCTGCAGCCACCCCCCAGCAGAGCAGCTCAACCCACACCTGAGAGCTGGAGCAGCTCCAGGCAGCTGTCCCTGCCACAGACACCACAGACCTACTGGGGAAGAGGTGACGTGTTTCAGTGGGTCCCTGACACCACAGCCTTGCTCAAACACCTGCCTGACCCCAGCACCTCACAATGCCAGGAGCTGGGAACCCACATTTAGGGGCCGAATGCTCGTCTCTGGTTGCTCAACCATCCTCACATCTGGGACCCAAAAGGGGAGACCTTGGTGTTTTTCTAGGGGCTGAAACACAAATGTAAACTGGGCTCTATGGAAAACGGGGTTCATTTTCCCCCAGAGGGTGGTCAGGCACTCAACAGGCTCCCCAGGGCAGCGGTCATGGCCCCAAGGCTGCCAGAGCTCAAAGAGCATTCACACAACGCTCTCAGGGACATGGTGGGATTGCAGGGCCAGGGATTGGACGTGGTGATCCTTGTGGGTGCCTTGCAGCTCAGGGATCAGGATTCTGGGGTCTCCCCGAGCCCCAGGACAGCAATGGGATGGGCTCTCTGGGACAGCAACCCTGTTACCAGCCCCTCTCTCCAGGGCATGTCTTTGCAGCTCAGCCTGGCACTGCCAACAGGTTGTTCTCCTCAGGGCCAGGCCAAGTTTGGAGCAGCGCCAAATTCCCCAACATCATTAATTCTGCTTCCTCTTCCTGCTCCTCGGAGCTCACCCTTACAGGTGCACAGCATCAATCCGCATACACCTGTGTTGGACCAAGGCAGGAGGGAGCCAGGCCCTGGTGCTGGCAGAGCTTCAGTGATCCCCCACTCCCCAAAATCTCCCCCCACTCATCAGTCAAACCCACACAACTGGTCTGGCTGCGGCACAGACCCCGCAGCGACCTTGGGTTCCTCATCGGCCAGGTAAGGAGGACCAACTCTGTCCCCACCTGCCAATGCCCCTCATTAAACAAGTCCATTTGCACTCTGTCCTCGCCTTCCCCCTCCCTGGCAGCATCCTCCTCCCAGCCCTGCTTTCCCCAGCTGAGCCTCCTCCCGGCCATCCCTCCTGTGCTCACCCGCAGCCCCGCACAGCTCACGCCACACTAGGGCTGACCCGAGCCCCAAAGCATTTCTTCCCCGAGAGCTTGTCCAGGAAACTTTGTTTTCCCCACTGCTCTTGTACCGTCACACGCCTGTAGGAATTCAGCCCTGCACACACACACAGGCGTGCACACACACAGAGGCATGCACACACACACAGGCGTGCACACACAGCCCTGCACACACAGCCTGCACACACAGCCTGCACACACAGCCTGCACACACAGCCTGCACACACAGCCTGCACACACAGCCTGCACACACAGCCTGCACACACAGCCTGCACACACAGCCTGCACACACAGCCTGCACACACAGCCTGCACACACAGCCTGCACACACAGCCTGCACACACAGCCTGCACACACAGCCTGCACACACAGCCTGCACACACAGCCTGCACACACAGCCTGCACACACAGCCTGCACACACAGCCTGCACACACAGCCTGCACACACAGCCTGCACACACAGCCTGCACACACAGCCTGCACACACAGCCTGCACACACAGCCTGCACACACAGCCTGCACACACAGCCTGCACACACAGCCTGCACACACAGCCTGCACACACAGCCTGCACACACAGCCTGCACACACAGCCTGCACACACAGCCTGCACACACAGCCTGCACACACAGCCTGCACACACAGCCTGCACACACAGCCTGCACACACAGCCTGCACACACAGCCTGCACACACAGCCTGCACACACAGCCTGCACACACAGCCTGCACACACAGCCTGCACACACAGCCTGCACACACAGCCTGCACACACAGCCTGCACACACAGCCTGCACACACAGCCTGCACACACAGCCTGCACACACAGCCTGCACACACAGCCTGCACACACAGCCTGCACACACAGCCTGCACACACAGCCTGCACACACAGCCTGCACACACAGCCTGCACACACAGCCTGCACACACAGCCTGCACACACAGCCTGCACACACAGCCTGCACACACAGCCTGCACACACAGCCTGCACACACAGCCTGCACACACAGCCTGCACACACAGCCTGCACACACAGCCTGCACACACAGCCTGCGCACGCAGCCCTGCACACACAGATGTGCCCCCACAGCCATGCACACGCAGTTGCGCACACACAGCCGTGCACACACCGATGTGCACACACACACAGGCGTGGACACACAGCTGTGCACACACAGCCCTGCACATGCAGCCATGCTCACACACAGCCTGCACACACAGCCGTGCACATGCAGCCGTGCACACACAGCTCTGCACACACGCACAGGCTCTGGGGGAGACCTTCCTGTGGAAGGAGCTCCCAGGGCCATGCCGGGGCCAGCACAGCCGGACCACGCACTTGCTGCTTGACACAGCACCTCTGGATGAAAGAACTTGTCAAATCCCTTGGCAAAACCACCGGTGCTTGTGAACGCCCAGCAGCACCCCGAGTGACATGCACGCACAGGCGTGGGCACCCGCGCTCCGTGTGTTCATTAATCCAACCCTGCGGAGCATCAGGGAGGGTGCAGGAGGTGCCGGAGGAGCCACCAGGGCTGCACAGTCACCCGTCACCAGCACCGCCAGTGGGCTGCACACCCTCCCCTCTCCACCTTATTTCTCCTTCTTTCTCGTGATTCCAGCCTGCAAACTATTACAGCAACTCCGGAGCACGTCGGGAAGGAGCTGTGCTTGGGATTAAGTGTTTGCAGGATCAGGGCTGAGCCGCAGAGCTGAACAGGCTGCTATTTATAGCAGGGAGCCCCGAGCACGGCACGCGCTAGAGGGGAGTGTGGACGGGTTTGCATTCCTGCTAAAACCTGGGGGGGGTTTCTTATTTTTGCCCCATTTTGGGGATGTCAGCTGTCTGATCCCATAATTGCATTCATGTGCTGCCTGGTATTTACAAATTTTTTTTGTTAGTTTTTTAAATCTTTGATCACACCAGCTCGTATGATCAGAGAGCTGTTTGGGCTGGAAGGGACCTTAAAGCTCATCTTGTTCTACCTCCTTGCCACGGGCAGGGACACCTTCCACTAGACCAGGTTGCTTCGAGTCGTGTCCAACCCGGCCTTGAATGCTTCCATCCTCCTACATGTTTATACTGGTTTATAGGTGAAGTTCTGTATTTCATCACTGATAGAAAAAATAAAAAAGACATGAAAAGAGGCTGGATCTGAGTAGTCAGCTCACAGCTCCCAGGGCCTGCAGCTAATTACACCCTGTCCTCCAGCGTGTACTTCACACGCGGCCCCGCGCGCCCGCAGCCTGGCTGGGTGTCAGGCAGCCTGACAGCAGCTCTGCCCGCCAACCCGGCTAATTATAGCATGGGGAGACAAGCAGGGTGCCCATCCTTCCCTTCCCCTCCCTTCCCTTCCCCTCCCCTCCCCTCCCTTCTCCTCTCCTCCCTTCCCTTGCCCTCCCTTGCCCTCCCCGTCAGCTACACAGAGGACCCAGGGCTGCAGCTCGGGCTGGGAAAGACCTTCCCTTGAGGCAACCAGGGTGGGCAGCACAAGTTTAAGGGTCTCCAGGAGAGAGTGTCGGGGGGTGTCCAAGGGCCCTGATCACGCCCAGGGCCACCTTGGCAGGGAGCAGACTCACCACCAGCTCCTACTCTTCATCTTACCCCATCACAGAGTCAGGCTGCTGGTCCCATCCCAAGCCTAGCTACTGTCCTTCCAGCCACCCCATCTCTCCTTGGGCTGACCTCTGCATCTTGTCTTCTCCCTCTGCCTTCATACGCCCCCTGCACTGGGCCTGGGGGGACCCCTGCATCCCATCTGGAAACATGAATGATGTTTCAGCAGGGACAGGACAGAACCCAGTCCTTGCTCAAAGCACAGTCCTACAATGTTGGCATGGGCTGGAAGAGACCTTGAAGCCCATCTCATCCACCCCTTGCCATGGGTAGGGACACCTTTCAGTAGACCAGGTTGCTCCAAGCCCCATTCAGCCTGGCCTTGAACACTTCCAGGGCTGGGGCAGCCACAGCTTCTCTGGGCAGCAACATCCATCCAGAGCTCAAAACACCATCAGAGAGCAGATTTCTCTCGTGCTTTTGGCCCTGAAAGTGGCTCCCCAAGGTCATACAAAATCTGAATCAAACAGTGTAAATATGAACCCCCACTCCCGGGAATGAGGCTGCCACCACAATATGTCCTTAACTGCCCTTAGCCCTAGAGGAAGAGCAGAGCTGCTTGCAGAATTACTTGCCTACCACAAAATAATGATGCTCCCCACAGTTGGCCTCTTCATCATCCTGCTCTTCCTCCTCAGAGCCCAGCAGTGAGCCCAACAGTTTCACTGGGAAACTCTTCCTGCCCTGCTCATCCCCAAGGAGCTGATAGGTCTGGGCAAGCTGGGGGCTAGAGGAGGCTACAACACTCCCTTGGGTGCTGCCTTGGTTTTAATCCCGAGTCAACAGGAGTTAAAATGTGGATTGGTCAGGAAAGGGAGCAGACGTGACTTGGAGGGAGCACCTGAGTGCCCCAGTAACCTTAAGGGTTTGTGTGGAGCACTCCTTTCCCACCATCACCGATCCAAGGTAACTCCTCTTGGCCTAAAAATTCACATTTAGCCACAAGATAAAAGTGGTTCTTTTAAAAGTAAGGTTTGGAACATACAGACCAACCCATTTTGGAACAGCAAGTCTCTCCAAAACTAATATGAAGCTGTGGTTGCTCCATCCCTGGAAGTGTTTAAGACCAGGTTGGATGGGACTTGGAGAAACCTGGTCTAGTGGAAGGTGTCCCTGCCCATGGCAGGGGATGGAATGAGATGAGCTTTAAGGTCTCTTCCAACCCAAACCATTGCATGATTCTGGGATAACAGGTCACAGGGTTTTGGAAGCATCACCAGCATCAGTGGTCCTCCAGTCCTTGGCTCTGTGCAGCCATTGTCCCTCTGCAGCCCCAGGGGCGGTGGTCCTGCTCTTCAGCCTCATCCTCCTCACCTGCACCCCTCTGGTGATTGGCAGCTCTTCCAGACAGACCCTCTCACCTGGCACTGCCCCCAGGCATGAAAACGGGTCCAAGAAAGCTGAGGGAAGGAAAGGGGGGACACTGGGAGAGTCCAGGTACCCCAAGAGCCCACAGGAAAACAACCCCAGGAGATGAATCCCACGCTGGAACCACTCAGCACAGTCAGGGGTTGGAGGCTGAATTTACATCCCATGGCAGTGCCAGGGAAGGCTGGAAAAGGAGCATCTTTGGAAGGCGAGGCCAACACCACGGGGGGCAGAGTAGGGTTGTAAGAAATGTAGATACCTCCAAAAAGGTTTAGGCAGTGAAAAAACTTACAAGAACTATATGAAGATTATGGGCAAGGTTTTAAGAAGGAAAAGCCCCTTGAGCTTCCCACATTTCTCTCGAAACAGCCTTTCCTGAGGGATGGAGGCACCTATTCTGTCCTGGCCATCCAGTTCTCATCCAGACAGAAGAGAAGAAGGAGCCACAGGATGAGAATACGCCTCCATCCCTGCAAAGCTTCCCCCTAAAGCCACTCCAGCTGGTACTGAGGTTGAGGTCAGCACATGAGATGGGCACAGCGATGACACTGTCACATTCCCCAGGCCCACCTGGATAGGGTGGAAAGGGACAGGCCAGTCCCTCGCTGTTCCCACAACCACATCCATAACCTCAGCACTCACCCAGGCTCCAGCCAGCCAAGCACCACTAAATATTTAGGAATCAAACTCCATAAAGGAAGCACAAGAAACACTACAGAATAAATTGAGTACATTAGAAAAAGCCCGGAGGGGGAAAATAGATTTTTGGAACGTGTTCTCAATCTCATTAATTGGGAAGACAGCCTTGGAGGGGAAAAAAATGATTATATTCCTCCCCAAACCATTATCCGCTCTTCAGAGTGTATCATATGAAAACAGTTATATAAAAGAATAAATTATATTTGGAATGGCAAGAACCCCAGAATAAAGCTAGGAACTCTGATGTTCCCATATAAAGATAGGAGACAGTTATCTGTTCCAAATTTTCCAGTTTTCTGCTGCGCCAATTCAAATTCACGACATACCAGCATGGCCATATAAAGGGGACTCCACCCATGTGAGCATGGAACAAGCAATAATCCCCCAAACTATCAATTTAATGTATGGGGATACAAACTGAGGGAAGAATGTACTCCCAGAAGGAACACTCCATTAATGACATGGCACAAGGCTCCGGAACGTGCACACAGGAATATCTATTTACAGGGACTTTAGCACTGCAAGGCCGGATCTGAAATTGAGATTTCTGCACGCAGACATTGTCCATGCTGCAAATTAAATGTCCGGTTTGAGATCCAACGTGAACTTTCTTTTTTCTTTTATTTTCTACAATTTCTTCAGTGTCACGTTTCTTGGCTGGCACTAGGAAATCAACTCTTCTTTGAGGGGATTTAAATTAATTTTCAGCCCATCTTGCCCAGGCTCTCCTGAGCAGCAGAGGAATGAGGATGGGTCAGGGTTGGTGCCAGGCAGGGTCCTCTCAGCCTGACCCCTATGGAGATGCCCCATTCCCAGCCTGACATCCAGCACGCAAACACACAGGTACCCACTACCCCAAGCTCCCCCTTCCCCTGCACGATATTCAAGGTGGATAAAAATCCTCCTTTTTCACATATTTCTGCAGATGCAGCACAGTCTTGGGAACGGGGATGCTGTCAGCATCTTAGGGCCTGGTGTGGGATCAATGAGGGGCAGGGGACGCAGCACACAGGAGGGGAGGGTGTGATCCCATTCTGACCACCCACTCCCCAGCCCCCAGGGAATGGCTCACAACATCTGAAACCACACGAGCTGGTTCCTTGTCTAAACCATTGTAGTGGGTTGACAACCCAGGACAACCATACAAACAATACATAAAGTTCAGGTGGGATCTTTCCAAGTTTCCTCTCCTGTCTGGAGTTCCCATGAAGAAGACCCAGGGAGTGCCCCAGAGGCTCCATATGCCTCCCACCAGTCCTGTGGAGCTTCCCACGAACAGCACGAGGTGAGGAGATGGGAAGGATGGCTGGGAGATGGAATGAGGTCTAGGAGATGGGAATGAGTTCTAGGAGATGGGAATGAGTTCCAGGAGATGGCAACAATGGCTAGAGCTCATCTTTTACCAGTTCTAAAACCAGTCACGGGTTGGGGTGCAGAGGCCCCTTGTCACTGGTCTGAAGCATCCAGGTCCCCATCCTTGGAAGTATCCAAGGCCTCACTGGACAGGGCTTGGAGCAACCTGGTCTAGTGGAAGGTGTCCCTGCCCATGGCAGGGGGGTTTGAACAGGATGAGCTTTAAGGTTCCCTCCAACCAAACCATTCCATGATTCTATGAAGCACAAGACTGAAGAAGAAAATATTTATTTACTCCTGCTCTACCAATCTAATAAAAATCATTAAAAAACAAAACAAAGAGAAAAAAACCCCAAAAAATAAGAACCTTCTAGAAACCACCGCTGCTCACGCCCTGTGACTGTGACAAGTGGCCGCAGCATCACGTCCGACCTCCCCCCGCGCCCATCGGAGCCAGCGAGCACCCTGGAAAGGAGCCGGCAGAGAGACCTGTCCAAGCCATCGGGATGGATACGCAGATAAACCGGGTCAGAGAAGTGTTTCCATCCCAGCCAGACAGTGACTAAGAGACGGCATTAATTTGTTACTCAGCCAAAGTTAAACTTTTCAGACCAAGAAGAGCCAAGCGGTCGTTCCAAGTGAAAAAATACTGCAGGATGCATTCCTCTGCCCTGTCCCAGGAATACCCAGGGATCCATGAGTTCAGGATGGAGCTGACAGCTCTTTCATATATCACTAAGAATAACAAACTAACCTTTCTGTTTTTCTTTTCATTCCCCAAATGCTATTTACTGGTTGCAAGAAGCCGCGCGTCACGTTCACGCAGCGCGCGGGGAGGTGGGGGCTGGACGAGCTCCACGTGCTCTTATTGCAGCACATCAAACCACCACAGAAAACTAAAAGTTGTTTTACTGGCAGTCCTGCCGTGAGCACTGAGAATGGGGGGTGTGTGAGGGAGCTTCCACCTTCCACCCCCTCCTGGATTCAACGTGAAGCCCCGTGGGAGCTTTGCCCAGGGGTGGGAGACTGACAACACAAAGGACGAAGCCTTTGGAGCTTGGGATCCCAGTTTCTTTGGGATTTGAAAACCTGCTCCAACACCTGTGGCTCCTGCACTGCCTGGCTGGGACACAGCGGGT
Source organism: Grallaria varia (assembly GCA_013396735.1). Classification (NCBI taxonomy): domain Eukaryota; kingdom Metazoa; phylum Chordata; class Aves; order Passeriformes; family Formicariidae; genus Grallaria; species Grallaria varia. The sequence goes on along the minus strand of VWZG01005386.1, from coordinate 178,303 downwards.
ACAGGGCAGCACCTCCATGCCAGGTGGCGGGGACCCACATGCCCAGGTGGTGGGGACCCACATGCCCAGGTGGTGGGGACCCACATGCCCAGGTGAAGGGACAGCTGCAGGACACAGTGACTCCAACACCACACTGAGGGTGGGGGATATCACCAGAACCTATCACACAAGAGCTTTTTTTATTTATTTTTGCCTTTTTGGGCCTCTAGAACATGGCGTTTTCAATGGCCAGACTTGGAGAAGAGAGGACTCATCCAATGTCATACCAGGATGGTGGCAGTTCTGCCCAGGAAATGCAGGGAGAGGCATCCCCAGTCCCCCTGGTGCTGCAGCCCTCCTGTCCCCGGGCTGAGGGACACCACAGGGTCCCTGGGATGTCCCACACCACTACAAAGCATTTGTTCCAGCAGGCAAAGGAGATTTCACCCCATCAACCTGCAAAGGGCTGCACGGCAGAGCTCTAAACAAACCCACTGCCAGAGCCACCACATCCAGCTCCATCCAAAACACCAGCTTAGGGAAATAAGAGCAGAACAGACACCCGTGACATGACAGAGCCTTGGGAAAGCCTTGCAGAGAGCACAGGTCATATCATACCCACATCTCTTTCTACACAACCATGTTGCTGTCTCGCAGTAGGTCAGGCCAGAGCTCTGCAGAGCTCTGAGCTCCAGTATCCTCCTCCTGAGCAGCTTCAAAACCAGCTCCGTGGAGGTTCCATGATCCAGAACTCTGAGCCCCAGTATCCTCCTCCTGAACAGCTTCAAAACCAGCTCCATGGAGGTTCCATGATCCAGAGCTCTGAGCCCCAGTATCCTCCTCCTGAACAGCTTCAAAACCAGCTCCATGGAGGTTCCATGATCCAGAGCTCCAACTCAAACTCCCCGCTGCCGCCTGGCACTGGAGCTGGTACCACATGCCACTGCCTGGCCCCTTTTGGAACCCAAAGAGTCCCCTCTCCTCCATTCCTTGAGACCTGGGAATCAGTTTTAATCCATAATCAAACAAGCTTAAGGAATCCCTGTGGGGTGGTGGGAGTGCCCAGAGAGGTCCCAGCCCCAGTGAGCACCTCCATGGCAGCGTGCTGTCACTTGAGGGACAGCGTGGTGACAGTCCTCACCCCTCCACGGTCCTGGACACCAGGGACACAGGTGATGTTCTGACTCCCCCTGGTCTCCAGTAAACACCCTGCCAACTCCAGGCGAGCCAGAGTGCCGTCAGGGAGGGCAGCTGAGACCAGAACCCATGGGCAAGGTGAGAGGCACGCTGAGAAGCGACTCACATTCAGGCAGGGCATCCTCCCGCGGCAGGTGAGGGATGTCGGAAGGGCTGTGCACAAACACAGCGGCCGCCCGGGTGGCAGGTGACACATTCTGTGTGCAAAAGGCACATCTCCAACCTGCTGGGGCTTTTAGTGCTGGGCAGGGCTCGTGCTCCTCCTCCTGCCACGCACAGCCCTTCCCTGTTGCACCTACTGCTGGGTCCCCACCCTGTGGCTCCTGCCCATGTCCTCACGCTCACCCCAATCCCACCTCCAGTGGGCACGGGGAACCCTCCAAAACTAGGGAAGGGATTGAGCCAAACCCACACCCTGCTCAGCCCTGGCTCAGAGCCACGATGGCTCAGGGCTGGCTGCCACGGTGCCACTGAAGAGGTCCCTCCTCCAGCGTGTTCCTCACCCAGCACAGTCCCTCCTCTCACACAGGGGTCTGGGCACTGGTCACCCCTGCACCCCCTAGGGCAGCAGCCCCCCAGGCTGCTCGCTGAGCCCACCTGTCCTTGTGGCCTTCAGCACAGCCAGACCCACGACGCCTACATGAACCTCGTGACAAAAAACCAGCTGCCTTGCATTAATTTTAGCTTTTTGCCCCCAAATCTCTTTGGTAGCCCCCTAGTCTGATGTGAAGTCACTCACCATCTCTGTTGTGCTGAGAGCTGCACAGAGGTCTCTCCTTCTTCACTATCCCTCTCCTCGTCTTTTTCCTTCTCCTCTCCTCCTCGTCCTCCTCCTCTCCCTCCTGGCCAGGCTCTCCCTGCTGGGAGGGCAGCAGCCTATTCCCGAGAATCCTACCCGGCCGCCCACAGCCTCTCCCAACAATTACAGGCCTCTGTGGCTGTCCCAGGTAAGCAGCAATGACAGACCTCCAGGCAACTTCCATGGAAATGTCTGTTTAGAGGTAGATTTACCTGCCCCTGCTCCCTGCTGCCTGGAAAGGAGCATCCTACACATCCTGACAGGGCGACGATCCCGAAAAACTGGGTGGAGGGCAGCAAAATGACATCAGCCTGTCCCTAGAAAACAAGGGTATGCGTTTTTCCTAGGGATCCTGGAACATTCCAGCACCCCCATCCCCAATCCCACGGCTCCTTTCCAGCATGGACAGGTCTGTGGGGCTGGGGTGGCCATCCCAAAAGTTGGAATCAGCGTTTGCAAATGTAAAGTGATCCTTTAGTGCCACATCCAAAGGTCACTGGTGAAAACCCACAGGACAGTGTTCGCAGGTGCACTCGAGGTTTGGGTGCTGGGGCAGTGCAGGGTGCAGGGAGAAGCACCTGAGCTCAGGGTACAGCTGGACCCTGAAGGGACACATCCCAGGGGGACTGGTGTCAGTGGGGGACACGTTTGATGTGCTGTGGCTCTCATGAAACCCTTGTTTCACCTCTCACCTCTTGGGTGTCATCACCATGAAAGCCCAGAATCCCCATGGAAAGGGCAAGGCTGGGCAGTCCCAATTCCAGCAGACACTGCTGATAGAAACTGGGGCAAGGCAAGCCTACAGCTCATCTCCCTGCAAATCTCTCCTTACTCCACAAGGAACAAATGATGTTCCTCCCCCTGTCCCACAGGAGCTAAAGAACCCATCAACCCTCCCCTTGCCTTATCCTGGTGTGACTCCCAGCCCTGCCCAGCAGCACCAGCCCTGCTGGATTAAGGCTCGGTGCAAACTCACCCCAGCTCCTCTCTGCTCTCAAGGCAGCAGCCTCTGACTTCAGGAAGGGCTTGTGCCCTCAACAGGGTCCTGTGTTTCTTCCAGTCAGTCCCATAACAGCCCTTACACGTCCCTGCTGAGCAGGACAACCAGTACCCTCAGTCCTGTCCATGCTCCATAAGGAGCTCCCAGGTCACTTGCCAGTGTATTTTAGGGGCACGTGGCACACGGGCACCTCGGTGGGGATGCAGGAGTCTCTGGTCCAGCACAAGCTTGTGGCAAGTGAACAGCACCCCAATCTCAGTGGCCACAGGTGCCCACTGAGCATCTTCCACTGATGGAGAGAGACACTTTCAAATAAATATGAGCCCACATCTCCAGGAAGGGTGAGGAGGCAAAAGGCAGAAGAAGAACTGACTGAACTGGGATAAAGAAGCTCCTGCATCCAGATCCCGCTTCACTCCAGCAACAGCCAAAACCTCAACAGGAGTTTGGGTTAAAGCCTCTGATCTTCACTGGAGAACACTCTGTAGTCATATGGCCAGGGACAGTCTGCCAAAACCCAGTTTTAAACCAAATAACATTAAAAAGATACTCCAAGGATTAAATGACCTGGCAAGCCACAGGTGCAGACAGAGATGCAAAACGAATGGTCTGTGTCACAACAGGGGTGTGATCACAAGGCTCTCCTGGCGCTCAGCCCGTGTGCCTCAGTTTACCCAGGTACAGCAACACCCAGTTCCTGCAGGGCAGTGGGAGATCAGACACATGTCACAGAATCCTGGGATCACGGAAGGGTTTGGGTTGGAAGGGACCTTAAAGCTCATTTCATTCCATCCCCCTTCCACTAGACCAGGCTGTTCCTGGCCCTGTCCAACCCAGCCTTGGACACTTCCAGGGATGGGGCAGCCACAGCTGCTCTGGGCAATCTGTGCCAGGGCCTGCCCACCCTCAGAGGGGAGAATTTCTTCTCAAAATCCATCTAAAACCATTCTCTCTCAGTTTAAAGCCATTCTCCCTTATCCTATTGCTACATACCCTTACAAATATAGATATACATATACACACACCCACACACATATTATATATACATATATATATTTATATTTTATGTTTAATAGTGCCATTTCCAGGACTGGTCCCATGGGAAGCACAGCCCTTTGGCTGCTTTGGCTGGGGCTGGGATGCACAGGCAGGAGGAGGAAGGCAAGCCACGGCCCTGGGGGTCTGCTGTAATCAGGCAGCATTTCAGCTGTTGGGAGGGGAGAAATTAAAGAAATAAATCGTATTTTGTTCATGCTTAGTGAACACTCTCCAGAGAGTCATGATGAAACTGTGCATATGCTTTTCCAGGCAGGAGACAGTGGTGTGGGAATCACGGGCTGGTCACCCACCCACAGGGTGCTCACAGCAGGGACAGGATGGGTGCTGTCGCGCTGGCAGGGGTGAAGACAGGGGTGTCAGAGCACAAGGACCTTTGGGAATGTGGGGTAAGGCAATGGATTTGCTGTGCAAGAAAAGCTGGGCTGAGATGGGATGGTAAAAGAAGAGCTGGGGGAGGAGAGGGAAGGGGCAGCAGAAAAGTCCTTCAGAGAGCAGATCCTGCCCGACTGCCAGGGTGGCACTGCTGTGGCTGGGGACTCACCTGCTCCCCTGCCTGTCCCATCCCCTCTGGAACCATCCGGCTGGGAGCATCCTGACACCCCAGGATTCCTACAGCAGCATCCAGCTGGGAGCATCCCAACACCTCAGGATCCCTACAGCAGCATCTGCCTGGGACCATCCTGACACCTCAGAATTCCTACAGCACCATCCTGCTGGGAGCATCCCAACACCTCGAGGTTCCTACAGCAGCATCCCACCAGGAGCATCCTGACACCTCAGTATTCCTACAGCAGCATCCAGCTGGGAGCATCCCGACACCCTGGGATTCCTACAGCAGCATCCTGCTGGGAGCATCCCGACACCTCGAGATTCCTACAGCAGCATCCCACTGGGAGGATCCTGACACCCCNCTCTGGGCAATCTGTGCCAGGGCCTGCCCACCCTCAGAGGGGAGAATTTCTTCTCAAAATCCATCTAAAACCATTCTCTCTCAGTTTAAAGCCATTCTCCCTTATCCTATTGCTACATACCCTTACAAATATAGATATACATATACACACACCCACACACATATTATATATACATATATATATTTATATTTTATGTTTAATAGTGCCATTTCCAGGACTGGTCCCATGGGAAGCACAGCCCTTTGGCTGCTTTGGCTGGGGCTGGGATGCACAGGCAGGAGGAGGAAGGCAAGCCACGGCCCTGGGGGTCTGCTGTAATCAGGCAGCATTTCAGCTGTTGGGAGGGGAGAAATTAAAGAAATAAATCGTATTTTGTTCATGCTTAGTGAACACTCTCCAGAGAGTCATGATGAAACTGTGCATATGCTTTTCCAGGCAGGAGACAGTGGTGTGGGAATCACGGGCTGGTCACCCACCCACAGGGTGCTCACAGCAGGGACAGGATGGGTGCTGTCGCGCTGGCAGGGGTGAAGACAGGGGTGTCAGAGCACAAGGACCTTTGGGAATGTGGGGTAAGGCAATGGATTTGCTGTGCAAGAAAAGCTGGGCTGAGATGGGATGGTAAAAGAAGAGCTGGGGGAGGAGAGGGAAGGGGCAGCAGAAAAGTCCTTCAGAGAGCAGATCCTGCCCGACTGCCAGGGTGGCACTGCTGTGGCTGGGGACTCACCTGCTCCCCTGCCTGTCCCATCCCCTCTGGAACCATCCGGCTGGGAGCATCCTGACACCCCAGGATTCCTACAGCAGCATCCAGCTGGGAGCATCCCAACACCTCAGGATCCCTACAGCAGCATCTGCCTGGGACCATCCTGACACCTCAGAATTCCTACAGCACCATCCTGCTGGGAGCATCCCAACACCTCGAGGTTCCTACAGCAGCATCCCACCAGGAGCATCCTGACACCTCAGTATTCCTACAGCAGCATCCAGCTGGGAGCATCCCGACACCCTGGGATTCCTACAGCAGCATCCTGCTGGGAGCATCCCGACACCTCGAGATTCCTACAGCAGCATCCCACTGGGAGGATCCTGACACCCCAGGATTCCTACAGCAGCATCTGGGAGCATCCTGACACCTCGGGATTCCTACAGCAGCATCTGGCTGGGAGCATCCCAACACCTTGGGATTCCTACTGGAGCATCCCGCTGGGAGCATCCCAACACCTTGGTATTCCTACAGCAGCATCCTGCTGGGATCATCCTGACACCTCGGGATTCCTACAGCTGCAGAGTGGGCAAAGCCGCCTGCTGCAAAAAATGAATTGGGAAAGGCAGTTTGGGGGCAAAAGGGCCCTTTATGCACAGCAGGGGAAAGGAGAGGGGGGAAAAAAAAGGGAAGAAAAAACTGCTGCGTAAGAGATGAAGGCAGGGGGGAAAAAGTTGAAAAGAAATCCCTGGGGAATTGTGGAGAAGAAGAAAGAGCAATAAGCATGCCAGGCGAGCCGGAGCGAGAGCCAGGCAGCAGGAAGCGCCTAACTAGGATGGAGACAGAGATACTACAGAGCCATGGTGACGTCATGCCAGAGTCGCAGCGGTTTCCAAAACAACTCCAAACTCCAGCGAGAGAGGAACGCGGGAGAAGTGGAGACGAGATGGGGCTCGGCGCTTGGAGAGAGCTGGAACAGGAGCTGGAGGAGCCTGTGGAGCTGAGCCTGCTCCCGGCTCCTCGTCGGCCTGCGCCGGCGGGACGGGCTCTGGGGAGCACAGCCACGGAGACAGAGGTTATTGTAGAGCCAGGCGGCATCAGAAAGGAAATTCCAGAGGGTGTTTTCCTAATTGACACGTACAATGAAGTTACAGTGCCCTAAAGCCCCTCGCCGCAAGAAGGTGAATGCTGGATGCTCCCGACGGCGGAGCCAGGGAGTGAGCAAGAGCAGAGCCACCGACCCAGAGGAAATAAATCTGCACTAAAGGGGAACCACACACGGAGAGCTGTCCCCATGGCAGCGGGTGGCTCTGCCCCAGCCTCCTCGGATGAGATGGTTTTATGGCTGTGCTGCCTGCAGGGAGCTCAGCCAAGGTGGCCGGGTCGGCTCAGGGCTCTGTGCTCAGCGGGGACAACAAGACGAGGGAAGGGTGAGCGAAGCCCCGGGGTCAGCCCGTGATGCTCCTCACCCAGGCCTTGTGATGTGGGACCTCAGCCCACCCCACAGAGCTGGCTGGGTATGAGGATCCCTGTGCGTGAGGGAGGGTGACTCAACAGCCACGGTGTCTCTGAACAGGGACTTCTCTTGGCTGTGTGGCCAGCCTGGTGACCAAGCATCTCCTCACACACAGAAGGGAGTCAATTCGTCCTTTTTTTCAGGCAGGGAGAGTCTGGCACAGATCTCTGCATCCTCCTGGGGTCCACAGAGAACCCTGCCATCAAGGACAAACAGCCCAACTTCTAGGAAGTCCTTCTGGAAGAAACTTGTCTGCCAGGATGGTGTCAGACTGATGGGAGAATCCCATCCTGGTGCCTTCACTTGCATCTCCCCTTGCAATACTGCCAGAGGTCAGGGACTGGCATCAGCAATGCTCCATGGTTGGAATGCCTGTGGAAATGCCCGTGGACCCTCTGGTGAGGGTGACCTGAGCACACAGCCACACCTGGTCAGTCCCAACCCTCCTGCCACAGAGTGTCTCTGCAGCACCCATGACATCCCCATCCTTCTGATGGCCCCAAAGGCAGCCAGGATGTCCACAGTGGTGCTCCTGGCACAACGTACGTGGCATGGGGTTGTTTCCAATGTGTGTCCTCCAAGATCAGAGCTAACCGGCACTTCGCAAACTGCTCTCCCACCATTCCTCTTGTGCCTGCAGGTTCGGGGAAGCTCTGACTTTTCCCAACTCTCTAATCCCAGGTGTGTTTCTGCCATGGGCAGTTGTGGAGGTTGTTCACTGCCTGTCTGGTCAAAGCCAAGCCCAAGGCAGCCCCTGGGTGCTCCCACACCTTTGCTCTCATACTTCACCTGCTGCCACGCTGGACCCCAGCTGCCCTCATGGTCCCAACAGTGTGTTAATTGGCAAAGCCATAACTGGGGCTGTCCTGGGGCAGGGGGTGATCCTGGGGGTCTGGTACCCTGCAGCAATCCCTGGATCCTGGGGTCTGGTACCCTGCAGCAATCCCTGGATCCTGCCGGGACCCTGCAGCTGCCCATGGTAACCACCACATGTGATAAACCTGCCTGGTCTCAGTGCTGTCCTACTGCTGCTCGGATGGCTTTTCCCAAGGGATGCAGCATGCAGGGAATGCTGCCAAGGAGAAGGGCTGTCAGGACACACCTGCAGGATGCTGGATGGTCTGGAGTGAGGAAAGGGGCTCCCAGCCTCGTGCCACGCACCAAGAGGTTTGCGCAGGGCACAGTCTGATCACCCTGTCCCCAAACCTGTGACAAGCAGCAGGAGGGCACGCATGGCACATGGCAGGTTTGGCCACGAGCCCACCATGTAAACCACATCCCTGTGCCCAGGGAAATCCTCAGGAAGACAGCGAGACCCCTGAGGAGGCAAGAGAGGGGATTGCTAGGATGGAGCCATACATGGCCAACGGGAGATGCCCTTGGTGCCAACACGGCCGTGTCCCCTCTGCACCAGCTGGGTGGCTCCGAGCTGGCAGCACCTGGAGCAGGTTGGCCACCAGCAGCAGCCCCTGCCTGTCACCCACCCCGAGAGCCCCTTCCCGGCTCCCTGGTGAAATCCCACCACGGCTGCTTTGCTGCCCGGGGGCGAGGAGAGCCTGACTCACACACTAGAAGGAATTAATAAGCGAGCAGAGGAGCCGGGCTCATCCCATCCACCCGGCAGGGTGAATCACCGCCCCGACTGCCGCGTGTATTGTTCCAGCGCTGAGTCAGTGCCGCTGCGCAGGTTAACCAGGGGGGGAATGAAAAGTTATGGCCTGTGAAATGCAGCAGCACTGAGAAATTAAAAAAGAAGTGCTGCTGTAAGCAAGCTAATAGGGCTACCCACGGAGTCCCAGAAAAGCAGCGCTCTGCGCTCCAGCTGCCTCCACCAGAGATCCAACCCTCCAGCCCCCGTTGCAGGCAGACTCACAGCCCCCAGCACGGGCAGCAAGCTTGGCAGCAGCAGTTTTCCTTCTGCTTCAAAGCTGGCACCTCTGTATTGATCATTTTTTATGTACAATCTTAATTGGATGACGTGGTCTGGTTGTTCCTCCCACCCCGGCTGGGCTGCACGTGCACTGCACACACACAGCCCATGCCCTCCCCATCCCTGGAAGTGTCCAAGGCCAGGAGCAACCTGGGCTAGTGGAAGGTGACCCTGCCCATGGCAGGGGGGGGGAATGAGATGGGCTTTAAGGTCCTTTCCAACCCAAACCATTCTGTGATTCTACTCCCAGTGCTCCCAAACTCACAGCCCTGGTCTATTGCTTCCTCCAAAAGTGCAAGATGGGATTTTGAAGGATGAGGAAAACAGTGGCTCCCAGAGGAAGTTATCAGGGCAGGGGTGTCCAGTTCTGGGCCCATCATTGCAAGAGAGATATCGAGGGGCTGGAACATGTCCAGGGAAGGGAACGGAGCTGGGGAAGGGACTGGAGCAGCAGGAGTGGCTGAGGGATCTGGGGCAGGGCTAAGTCTGGAGAAAAGGAGGCTCAGGGAGGACCTTCTGGTTCTCTGTAACCCCCTGACAGGAGGGGGGAGCCAGGGAGGGTCAGGCTCTGCTCCCGGGGAACAAGGGACAGAACAAGAGGAAACAGCCTCAAGCCACGCCAGGAGAGGTTCAGGCTTGATATCAGGAGGAATTTCTTCATGCAGAGTGTTGTCAGGCGTTGGAATGGGCTGCCCAGGGAGGTGGTGGAGTCCCCATCCCTGGAAGGTGTTCAAGGAACGGCTGGACATGGCACTCAGTGCTTTGGTCTGGCTGACAAGGTGGGGATTGGTCACAGGTTGGACTTGATCTGGGAGGTCTTTTCCAACCTAAAGGATTCTGTGGACCCCACTTCTCAAACCCTGCAGCTTCTTTCCAGCTGCCAAGCTGCAAGAGCGCTCTGTCTCTCCCAGGTAAGGAGAAAGTCCTACCCACTCTTCCCAAGTGTCCCAGCCCTAGTTTCCCACCACAGAACTTCTCCTGCCATACAGCAATGCCTCACCAATGTGAACAGTAACCACATGCCAGGCCTTGCAAAATAAATCATATTTCACCTCAAAGTGACGCAAGAGCGTCCTGCACTCAAACTGCCCCAACATTCTGCTTTCTGAGCTTCTCAGCTTCTTTTGGAGTCCTTGTTCACCCACAAGCCACACACTTGGCAGCCCGCAAAGTACTTGCTGATACACAGGACACAAATACTTGGACAAACGAGAGCCAAGAACTTGGCTTCATGAAGCAGAGAGCTGGGACTCAGCTTGGGAAATGGGGTCAGCTGCTGCTCTGTCCTTAAACACAGAATTACAAACATCAGCTCTGCCCTAAGTGCCTCTTTCTGATCATATCACCCCCAAATGAGTCTCATCCTCCTCTGACACCACTTAATGACTGGGCTTTGAAGACGCTGCATGGCAGCAAGTTCTGCAGGTTAATGCCTGCTGGATAAGGGAGCATTTCCCTGCAGCAGTGCTTGCATCCCCTTCCTCCCAGCCTTGTGTAACGTCCTTCTGCCCGAGGGAAAGACCAAGTGCTCAGAGGACACACCAGGACTCAAGGCATCATCCTACAAATACCAACTCCACCATCCTCAGACAGCTGTGGGAGCCCTGAGCACTGCCTGCAGCCCACCTTCAGCCCCTGTGACCATGGTCACCTCTCTGGATGACCACAGCGATGGTGGGCAGGTCCCACATGAACACGACGTGAAGCCCTCTTGTCCGTCATCCAACCCAGTGTCATCCAATCTTCAGCCACACTAATCTCTATGAACCATCAACTCAAAACAAAACAAAATCCAATCAAAAACCCTGGTGAGCGGCAGGTTACGTCTGTTTGCTCCTACAAGGAACTAATTCAGGTCTAATAGGACAGTTATTATTATATATTAAATGAGTGGCAATTGATTATTAAGGGCATATTCACTGGAGCCGAGCAGATGGGTAATCAGATACCTGGCTATTACATAGCTGTGAAACCACACTGAATATGCTTCTAATGACCAACTGATATTTACTTAACATTCAATATCCATCACTAGGAAAAGTCTCTCTAGATTTAATAAGCCTCTGTTATTTTATGTTTAATTAAATACCATCCACTATTAAAAACATATTTAACTGAGGTCGAAACCAGTAAAAACTGTATCTTATAACACAGCTGCTAAACCTCAAATATCTTCTTAATGATTAATTGGGATTTAGCACATGATCGCCGTCCTGCTGAGAGCAGAGGGAAAGCGGAAGCTCAACGACTTGGGGACCAAAGTGCTTTGCTTCTGCAAACAATTCTGCTGGTTAAATAGTTTGGCTAATAAAAGTAAAACAGAGCAGTGGGAGCTCGGCTCCTACGTCACCCGACTTTGGAAAATACAGAATACTCCACACTCGCTCCCACAGGGCCAGGCAATTCGCGTGGCTGCGCAGGGAGCTGGGACCACCATCCTACTGTGCTCAGAGATCTGGGCCCCACAGGGGCATTCCTGCAGGCCAGGACATCAGCAGGACCTTCCCAGGGCTGCTGTGCCCCCAGCTGCCATGCAGAAGGTGTGGAGCAGCAGGCTGGGGCACTCCTGATGGGATAGTTCCAATTGGGACTGTGAATGACATTCCATCTGCTCAGGCTGGCCAGCTGGGGTTGTTCAGTGGTCCATCCACCCACCAGCTCCTCCAGCAGAAACCAGCAGTGTCTGAAGAAGCTGGAGACATATTTCATAGATTCACAGAATGGTTTGAGTTGGAAGGACCTTAAAACTCATCTCGTTCCCACCCCCTGCCATGGGCAGGAACACCTTCCACTAGGCCAGGTTGCTCCAAGCCCCATCCAACCTGGCCCTGGACACTTCCAGGGATGGGGCAGCCACAGCTTCTCTGGGAAACCAGTTTGCCATGATTGTCCAAAACCTTGATGTTAACAACAAAGAGACCAGAACCACACATGTCACCTTCACCACTGGGCACACAGACAGCTGATGGGGCAAAAGGGCCTCTTGGCAAGGGGGAATAACCTTGAGCAGGGAGAAGTCCAAAGCATGTCAGCACTTGGGAAAAAGCCATTCCACCTCAGTGACCTCCTGCAAGAAGATTTATTTTTATTGTTTTTGTTTTGAAAGCCCTTGAAAGCAAAATCTGATACTAGCAAAGTATTAAATATAGCAGCACATACCCACACAGATTGCACAAGAAAACAATTTAAGAATAGAAACAGCAAGAATGTCTATAAATGCCGAGAAAAATACCAGAAGAGGAAAGCCAAGAGGGTCCTTTCCTTCAGTTGTTCCCCTCCCAGCCTCAGGAATGTTGGGGAAATCAGGGTTAGGCAGTGGGCTGCATGCTTTGGCCCTGGGAAATGAGTCAGGAGCCTGGAATGTGCACGCAGAACCAGGAAAGCCAAGGCAACCCTGGGCTATGAGCTCATGGGCTTCCTCATGGGGACCCTGGTGTGTCAGACCCGTGTTTGTGGGGCTCCAGTGAGAGGCACTGAGGGAGCATCACAAGGGAGCTGCAGGATGGGGTTGGAGGCAACCAAAGCTCTTCCCCAAAGTCATGTCAAGAGTGAATCATCATCCTGTCATGAATGGCATACCAAAGAAATAAGAAAACGTTCCCAGTCTGACAAGACACAGTGCTATGCATGAGGGGGGTTCTAAATATCCACATGGAGAAGATGTCTTTGGAGGAAAACTTTGATGCTATTCAGTGTTTCTGAAAACAAAAGAGTCTTTGGGATGGTTTAGATTGAAAGAGCCTCGAAGCTCATCTCATTCCACCCCCCTGCAACAGGCAGGGACACCTTCCACTAGACCAGGTTGCTCCAAGACTCATCCAACCTGGCCTTCAACACTTCCAGGGATGAGGCAGCCACAGCTTCTCTGGGGAAGAAGAAAAGTCTTTTTCTTATTATTATTCACCAGAGAAGAACAAGAGAGTCCAAGCACCAGAGATCTGAGCACCTTAACCAGAAGGAAGCAGTTCAGAGCAGACCTGGACAGTTGCCACTGCAAGAGGCTGCCTCCACAAATGCTCCCAGGAGAGGACATGAATGAGAAGGATCTCTTGGGAGGACACTAGTGGAATAACCACGTTATCAAAAGTACTTCATCAACTCCCAAATTTGAGAATCAGGAGGAAAGTCCACCTGGATTTCATTTCCTTCTCCAAGCACTGCCATGAAGGAATTTGTATATATAGAGATATACAAACTACCTCCTTACCCTCCACCACATCCCTCCCATGAACAAGCCACGCCACCAGGGTAAGCAGCCACAGGAGATACCATCTGAGCTGCTTCAAAGCCACGCAGCTGATTAAGAAAATAGCAGAGGTGCCTGTCTGAGGGATATGGTGATTAAGGATGTCTCCATCTCCAAATCAGCCTTGGAGACTTCATTGGAATGTTGACTCGTGCCCCACAGTGTCACAGAAGGAGCTGCACATTTTATTCTGGGGAAGTCAGAAGATGTGAAGAATGAGGAGGGAGCCTCTGGAGATGCCTCCCTTGTCCACTGGAGGAGAGCAAGACATCTGCTCCTGACACATCCATCTCTACTGGACAGGGCTGGACCTCTTTCACCTCATTCAGACAGAAACCACTGCTCATCTTTGAGTGAGTTAATCTCACTTTTGATCAACTCTTCACAAAAGCCTCACAACCTACAACTACATTTTGGTATCTACAAATGACTCCCACAGGGTATGGGAGGCCTCAGGAGCTGCTCCAGCACAAACATGAGGGTTTGCCTTCTTCAAATATCCTGCTTGTATCCTTGCAACTCCACGGTTCCCACGAAAACTGGCTTAGGAGCACCTTTTCCACTAACCCAATCCTCCAGCTGAGGCTTCAGGCCACATCCTGTTGAGCGTGAGTGTTGCCAGGAGAACACTGCAGAGCTGACCATAGGAGAAGGGCCTGGGTGGGCATCACGGACATGTGGGATAAGGAAATGGAGACGGGCTGAGGGAGCCTCCACAGAGATCCTGTTGCAAGTTTCATTCCATAACAACAAGAACACTCCTTGCCCACAGCTGAGATGGGGTGGCCAAGCCCTTCATGGAGTCAGAAAACTAAACACACACAGGGCTCACGACAGAGCCAAATCCCACTTCTCCTCCTGCTGGAGGTTTTTCATGTCACTTGAGAAACATCATCAGGCACAGACTTGACATCTTCCTTTCCATGTCTGCAGCAGAGGCATCTTCTCTAGTTAATGGTAAAATGGGGTATCTCCAAATACCCTCCTCTCCTGCTTCATGAGCCAACGACACTCCGGTGAGGCCCATTTCCCTCCATCATCTAACAAAGGGACTCCAGACACTCAGCCTGCACCACCACATCTCTATTTGGACAGGCCAATCCCACCCCTCCTCTTCCCATGCCTCAGTTTCCTCCGCAGCCGAAGCCCGTGGGTGCCATCCCAACCCAACCACAGCAACAGAGCGAGGCTGAATCCATCAGAGCCTGCAAACCAACCCGACCCTCCACTGCTGTGCAGATCCTGGGCTGGGATTTATTTAACCCCGGCGTGCAGACGGGGACAGGCACCCAAACCCACAGCCCCACGAGGGGCAGCAGATGGATCGGCTGCTGCGAAACAACGACTTCCTTCTTTCTTTTTGCTGGAGTTAACCGGGGCTTAGGCTGGGATTTTGGTTACGTTTGTGGGCAGCCTTTCTGGAGACAACCACCCGCCTGATGCTGAGGGAGTACGAGATGGCTGGAACCACAGGCTGTTTGGGTGTGCTTGGATTCCCATCTCCCGCATCGTTCAAAACCCTGGGAAAATGAATGGATGTGGCCGGGGTGAAATTTTGGGGTTGGAAACAAGCATTAGACTGGAGGCGAGTGGCTGTCCAGGCTGCAGGCAGGAGGATGGGCTCCCTCCTCCGGCTCTCCGATGCTTCCCCGAGCAGGAGCTCACGAGGACAAGAGCGATGTGAGCAGCCTCTGAGATATTCAGGGGCTTGCAGGCCAAGGCAGAACAGAGGCACACACGGAGCCTGCCCTCTGCCAAAACCTGACACCGCTCTGGAATGTAGAAAATTGCAAACGATACTTTAATTCCACAGTCACTCAACAGTAGCTCCAGCCATGGGAAATAGTGGGAAAGGCGCATGCTTGGGAGCGCTCACACGGAGCATCTCCAGCCCCAGCCTAATCCACCGGGCTGGAAACCACCGGGCTGCCTTTATCAGAACTTCCACCCTTCCTGCCCTTGAATCAGCAAGAAATGCTGTGAGGCATTGGCCAGACCCAGGGCCATGGGGCAGCTCCTGCCGGTGCCACAGGAGGGGACGCTGGCAGTGGGACCACTGCCTGCAGTGACATCCTGCCACCCCACCCCTTGATGGCCACAGGGCCCTCTGCTCCAGCCTGGGCACTGGGAATAACCCCACTGTCCCCTCCACCCAGAAAACTTGTGTGCTGAATGCTTTTGTCCAGATCTCCCCTCTCCCTGTAAGGGACATTGCAAAGCACATCCTGCACCCTCTGGGCACGGGGGTCTTGGCATTTAAGTCCTCACTGACTCCTGGCCACCTCCAGCTGCTGCCAAGTGTCTAGTCCTGACAGGTCAGCATTGTGGGATGCTGTGTCCCCTGTCCCACCGTGGGGATGTGCTCAGACACAGCACCCAAAGAGACAACAAAACCTGCAGGACTCACCCTCTGGGTGCTCTGCTCCCCCCAGGAGCTCACTGTGCTTTTATCCTGCCCTGCTCCTTCTGTCACCCCTGCAGGGGGACAAGACATCGCCAAGAGATCCCTGGGGACCACGAAGAGTCAGAATAGACCCAAAAAAGAGGATCTGTTAAACTCAGAAGAGCCTCATCAGGAGCTCAGCGACTGCCATGGCTGGATTTATTACCAGGAGGGAGGATGTGAACTTCAAAAGGGTTTGCAGCTAAGATTTAACACCACTTAGAGCTCAGCCAAAGGCGTTGGAGAGGAGGGCTCAGCACATCGGGATGAAGGCTGCTCTCGCCTTTCAGGAACTTTCTGCTCTGGTTTCAGGTCTTCCTTCCTTCCTCTCAACCTGTCCCCTCAAAGCAGATGGCTTTAGAGACCAAAGAATGACACCATTTGCTTCTCCATTACTGAAAGGCGACTCTCAGGTCCTGGCTGTCCTTCTCCAAAAGCTCCCAGTGGCACCCAAAGGGCAGGGGGGTGGGCATTCCCAGGGTGGGTGCCACATCCCACAGCTCAGGAGACCTTCCTGGGCCCCTGCCTACACTCCTGCCTCCCTCCTGCCTGCTCCCCCACCACGGGTAGCAGCAGATAAGGTCCTGTTCCCACCTGCAAGCTCCTATTGCCTTCTGGCAATGCCCAGTGAGAGCTGTCCCACAGCGTGTCCCTGCTGTCCCCCAACACGTCACACCACACAGAGCCAAGTACTGTGTGTGACACAGCCCAGACCTGCAACACGAGATCCCTCACAGCCTGCCTGGATGGATGGAGACACACGGTGCCTGCACAGCAGCAGAAGGAGTCTATGCTTCTCCTGCCCTGGGTGACATAGCTACTGTGACCTCACAACCTCACCTGCCCCACGGATGTGCCACAGGTGACCTGCATTGAATTAAGATTGCCATGATGGAAAAAGTCCACAGTATTTGGTGTGAAATCCTCCTCTACCCTCACTGAACCAGCCCCTCAGCTGAAGGCTCTGCACCACAAACACACAGGGCTCTGGACCAGGGACAACTGCTGTTCCCCCTGTCCTGCTCCCCAGTGTCTCTGTGTTTGGTCACACCCCAGAAAAACAGGTTTCTTGTTGTGTCCTGTGCCAAAATACTGGTTCTTCAACAGAAAACACTCAGTGGGAGTCACTGATCGTGCATGGAGCTGATTTCTGAGCATTTCGCAAAATCAGAGAATCACAGAATATCCGGAGTGGGAAGGGACCCCCAAGGATCATCCAGTCCAACCCCTGGCCCTGCACAGACACTCCAACTATCTCACCATGTGCTGAGAGCACTGTCCAAACACTCCTGGAGCTCTGGCAGCTTTGGGGCTGTGACTGCTGCCCTGGAGAGCCTGGTCAGTGCCCAACTACCCTCTGGAGGAAGAACCTTTTCCTGATACCCAACCTAAACCTCCCTGACCCAGCTCTGGCTGCTGCCTCGGGTCCTGTCACCGGTCACAGAGAGCAGAGATCGGAGCTGCCCCTCGTGAGGAAGTTGCAGACCCCAGTGAGGTCTGACCTCAGTCTCCTCCAGCTGAAAACACCAGGTGATCTCAGCCCCTCATTTGCTCTGGTGATGTCCCTTCCACCGTGGGAGGCAACATACAGAGGTGGAGGTTCCTACTGCCTGCAGTACCACCACCCATGTGCTCCTTCCAAGGTTCCCAACTAGCACAAGCTCTGCAACTGCCCAACACAGGGTGGCCAAAAGCACACCCAGGAACACTCCAGGAACCCCTGACTCCAAGGTCATCCTTTGGGAGGTTCAGATCCCACTCACACCCACTGGGGAACATCTCCTTCTTGCCTGAGCGCTGCTCCACGTAGCTCTGGTTTCCTTGGAAGGCTTGACCCACCATCAAATCCCTCAAAACCACAAGCCAAAACAGCACCCTGGTTATTTTAGGGAGGGTGTCACAGTGGGTGGTGGGGATGGCACTGGTCTCCCATTACCACCTGTACTGGTTTCAGCTCCCAGAGAGCCCTGTTTGCCACCTGGAGCGAGCAACCTCCCCTCTGCCTGTAGGGTGCCTTCCCAGCAACAATCCCTCTTCCCACAGAGCTCCTGTGAGCCAGGACTGGGCTCTGTGCTCTGTCTCAGCGAGGCAAGGAGGGAGAAGCCCCTTCTGCCTCCTCGCCAGAGCATCATGCCGTGCGCTGGAAGAGGGTAACCCGAGCTGTGGTTTCCCGACATTCCTTGTGGCTCCAGCTCCCCAGCCAAAACAAAACCAACATTTTCCTTTTTTTTTCTTTTTTTTTTCTTTATTCCCTCCTCTCCTTGAGGCCAAATGGGAGGGGAGGGGGTCCCCCGCAGCACTTAGCCGAAGTCACGTTGGCTGGAAAGCCAGCAGCTAATCCCAGCTGGCTCCCTATTCCCAGCCGTGTTCCAGCAGCCCCTGGGCGAGGGCGAGCAGGGCACGTGGGGAGACACAGTGGGGTGACACTGTGGGGCAATGTCACGGTGCTGGGGCACACAGTGAGCATGGAGGGACACTCTGACTGCTCCTGGCTGGTGGACACCAGCTCTGCTCTGAGAGGAGCTGGAGAAGCTCTTAAGAAACTTCCCCAAGCACAGCAAGCGAGGGGAGAGACAATGCTCGTGGCTGCAGCAATAACATCAGTGCTGTAGGTGGGACCCCGTGGCCACATCAGTAGCCGTGGGGCTTTCCAAGGAACGTGGAGAATGATCCGGGGGCCGTCCCCTACGCGGTGTTCTGAGCACAGCAAGCGTGGCCTGGGAAGAAAGGAGGGAATTGCACCTCAAGGCTGTGAGTGAGCCCAGCTGGTGTCACCCCGATGAGCTGGTGGCATCCCTGCGGGCCACCTTCACAGCACTTACAAAGAGGCTCCTGCCATGCAACTGGGAGGCAGGCTGGGACAAGGGGACATGCTGAGCCCCGTCCCCAACAGGGCAGCTGGCAGGGAGCAGCAAGGAGCCCTCGCTGCCAGGGATGGCTGGGCTTGACCTGGACTGGCTGTCCCATACCCCCAAGCCAATCTCTTGCTCCCCCTCCCCAACAGCAGCCCCAGAGCTGGCTTGGGGAGCTGTGAGGTTTCCTAAAGCAGAGCCCAAAGCCCATAAGCCCATAGCCCATAAGCCCATGGCACAAGTCATTGTGCAAAGCACCAGCCTGGGAGGGCCAAAGGAGACGCTGCTGAGCTGGGTGGCCCCAGGCACTGAGCAATGAGGGCAGTGGGCACGGCGGGCTCAGGGACTCTGGGCATGGTAGGAGGAGGAGGGTGAGCACAGTGCCCCCACGATGGCAGGTCTTCTTTGGAGCCATCGACAGCAGACAGTGTTCTGAAAATTGACTTTCATCCACCCAGGGGAAACCCTGGCACTGCTGCTGTGCAGTCAAGTGTGAGTGGGGTGAGTGGGGTGCCAGTGCCCCAGCCACAGTGTGGCCACAGGCCCAGGGCAGTGCCCATCCCCTCTGCTGGCACTGCTGAGGCACCTCAAATCCTGGGGTCAGTTTTGGGCCCCACAAGAAAGACACTGAGGGGCTGGAGCATGTCCAGGGAAGGGAACGGAGCTGGGGAAGGGGCTGGAGCAGCAGGAGCGGCTGAGGGAGCTGGGGGGGCTCAGCCTGGAGAAAAGGAGGCTCAGGGGGGACCTTCTGGCTCTCTGCAACTCCCTGAACAGGAGGGGGGAGCCGGGTCAGGCTCTGCTCCCAGGGAACAAGGGACAGGAGGAAAGGAAATGGCCTCAAGTTACACCAGCAAAGTTTAGGTTGGAAATTGAAAAAAACTTTTTCATGGAAAGGTTGGTCAGACACTGGCACAGCTGCTCAAGGCAGTGTTGGAGTACCCATTCCTGGAAGTGTTCAAAAGATGTGTGGATGTGGCATTTGGGGACACGGGTTAGTGGTGGCCTTAGTAGTGGCTGGGGGAATGGTTGGACTTGATCTTAAAGGTCTTTTCCAACCTTCATGACTCTAGGACTCTGATTCTGTGCTTACTGACTTCCAAAACAACTGCTGCCTGCTGGCATTGGCCATTCCTCAGTGCTGCCAGAGAGCTGGGTCCATAGTTGGGGGGAAAAAATAGAACATGATGGGAAAAATACCTCTATGAGGGGGAAAAAAATGACATTGGCCACCAAGGAAGAGGAAAGAGAGAACTGCTGTGCTCATGAGCAGGAGATGTCACCAAGGATGGGGCAGGAGTACATACCAGTCTGAGGTGGGAAGTGGTCCCAGCTGGGTCAGTGCAGAGGAGAGACAGAGGCACTTCCCAGGTGGCGAATATCCACTCTGGAAATGGTAAAAGCTGCTCCTCAGTCACCAGGACAGGATAAAAAAATCAGCGATGTGACAAATTCGACAGCAAGGAATACCTCATCATTTAATGTGACTCCACTGATAAACTCCTAACTAATTTGTTGTAAAATGTGCCTCACTCTGCACCCCTCAGCCAGGCTAACAACAGATGGGGAGGGACAAGGTGCCCATTGTCCTTGTCCCTGTGCCTGGGGTTGTGCAGGGACCCCCCAGGGCTGGTTTGAACATCCCCAGCCCTGACCATGGGACCACAGCTCTCCTCCAGAGGTTCCCACCGCAGGCTGCAGACAAGGGAAAGAGTTAACGCTTCCCCCAGTTTCTGACAGTGTTATTCAATACATTATTGACGTTGAAAAGTCGTCACATTACAAGCCAGCAGTCCACGAGTATTAGGAGGAAAATAGAGGCACGCAGAGAGAGACACACACGGTGGAGCCGTGGGCCCCTCCGAGCTACGGTTACGTTACCGCACAGAAACTCCTTTCCCAGACTCATTTTCCTCCCCCATTTGGGGCAAAACCGACTCGTCTGTTATTTGCATTTAATGCCACAGTGAATCCCTAAATCCAGCTCAGAGAACGGATTACTGAGGGGGGAGGGATGGCTGCACTGGGGTTTTTTTTCTCAGGCTTCAACAGTTCTGATGCTCTGTGGTTGAAATGACAACCAGGAAAGCAGTGCTGGGGACTGGCACCCCATCATGGCTGTTTTCCCAGACCTGTGTCCCCAGACAGGAGTCTCTCGGACAGATCCCAGCAGTGCCCACCTCACCAGCTCTCCTGGCTGCAGTGCCTGTCCCCAGCCAAGCTCATGTGCTCAGCCTGGCACTGCTGCCCAGCACAACTCTCCCAGCTCTGACTGCTGTGGTTCTCACGGAGCCAGGGATGGCAGCTGTCTCTGTGCTGAGGTCACAGAATCAAGGAATGGTTGGGCTTGGAAAGGACCTTAAGGATCATCCAGTTCCAATGCCCCTGCCAGGGGCTGGAACACCTTCCACTATCCCAGGCTGCTCCAAGCCTCATCCAACCTGGCCTTGGACATTCCCAGGGATAGAACAGCCACAGCTTCACTGGACAACCTGGGCCTCACCATTATAGCCAAGAATTCCCTCCCAATATCCCATCTAGCCCTGCCCTCTGGCAGTGGGAAGCCATTCCACCTTGTCAGGTCCCTCCAGGTCCTTGTCCCAAGTCCCACTCCAGCTCTCTTGGAGCTCCTTTAGGCTCTGGAAGGGGCTCTATGGTCTCCCTGGAGCCTTCTCCTCTCCAGGTTCTCCCTGCCTGTCTGTAGAGCAGAAGGACCCCAGCCCTTGGAGCATCCCTGTGGCCCTTGGAACCATTAGCTACAGGACACCAACATCATGACTGTTCACAGGAACAGCTTTATTTCCTGTCTTTTCCTCCAGCCTACACCTCACCCTCCAGCCCAGGCCCTACGGATGGTGCTTCTCTGGGGAGGTCAAGCCCAGCAACACTGAAAGAAGATTTAAAAATAATTTAAGGAGTCTCATCCTTATGGCCAGCATTGAGGATTGGAATCCCACCATGGTACAGACCTCGTCCTGCCACAAAGTAGGAGCGTCCCGAGGGCTTCAGGCTCCACCGGATATTCCACCTGTGGGTTTCCCCACCCTGCCAAGCCCCAAACTGCCCCACGTCCCCCTGCCCACCCCAGCAGCCCAGGTGAGCTGGGGAATGGCGGCAGGCAGGGGATGGTGTCCTGCCCATGGCAGGGCAGGCAGGAGCCCGGCAGCACCTGCCCACCACGGGGTCCGCCACGCGCAGGGCAGGGGAGGCTGGACGGGGAGAGGGAGCTCGCCAGGCACGCTCCCTCCCTGCTCGTATTTTATTTCATCTCCTGATGGGTGAAATGTGTCCTTAATTTGTTTGGAAAGAAAAAGCGAGCGAGCTGCATTCTCACACCCGTAACGAAGACAACACGCAAAGCCCTTTAAAAGCCGGCGCCACACATACTACGCGCTGCCTTGTTCTAATTAACGATGTCTTTTCTCGTTAGCCGGGGCCGTGTGCGCTCCGGGCGACGCTGCCTGTTGGGCGAGGGTCCCGCGGTGCCCAGTCCTGCCCAGTGGCCGGGGGCACCCGCTGGGCACCGCCTGGCCTGGGGCTGAGCTCTGCCTCGGGGCTCCAGCACGGGCCAAGGAGAACATCCCAGTCCTTCCCAGACGATCCGTCCCCAGAGGGCTGTTTCTGGCTTTGCTGGCATTTTCAGAAAGAGGGGTGCATCTGGTTTCAATCTCGCCCCTCGCGGTAGCTGTCACCATGGGTTTGCTGTCAGGGTAAAAGATGCCTTCGCGCAGCCCCGTGCCAAAGCAGCAGACGTGGAAAGCCCGGGCTGTGGCAAACCCCCGATGTCCTGGGCTACCCTGGGCTGTGCAGCCCGGCCCTGCGGGTAGGGAAGGGGCCATCACCCCTGTCCCATTGCTCATGGGGTGGGCAGCTGACAGCGAGCACAGGAGCTGAGGGACATGGCACTGGGGAGCTGAGGAACATGGCAACAGGAAGCCAAGGGACATGGCATTAGGAGCTGAGGGACATGGCAATAGGAAGCCAAAGGACATGGCATTAGGAGCTGAGGGACATGGCATTGGGGAGCTGAGGGACATGGCATTGGGGAGCGAAGGGACATGGCACTGGGGAGCCGAGGGACATGGCATTGGGGAGCCAAGGGACATGGCATTGGGGAGCCGAGGAAAATGGCATTGGGGAGCCAAGGGACATGGCATTGGGGAGCCGAGGAAAATGGCATTGGGAAGCTGAGGGACATGGCATTAGGCGCTGAGGGACATGGCACTGGGGAGCTGAGGGACATGGCATTAGGAGCTGAGGGACATGGCACTGGGGAGCTGAGGGACATGGCATTAGGGAGCCGAGGAAAACGGCACTGGGGAGCTGAGGGACATGGCATTAGGGAGCAAAGGGACATGGCATTAGGGAGCACCCAGTGCTGGTGAGAGGGGTCTGGTCCCTGGGGACCCGGGGTGGGCAGGCTGTGAGCACCGTGCCAGGCCTGTGCAAACCCTCCCCGTGCCACTCGCCTGCCCCAGAACACACTCAAGCCACAAGTCTGTGCTCCAGTCGCCTCTTCCCTTCTCCCAAAAAACACAGGGAACCACAAGAACCACAAAAATGCATCTTCTCCACAGTGCAGAGCCTGCCTCTCTGAAGGGTACGGCGCTGCCGGAGGACTGGCCGTGCCGCTCAGCCCCGGCTGGAGCTGCCTGGAGAGCCGCCAGCCTTTAGAAGCAGCTGTCACATAAAAGCAAACACTGAAAGCCATTCCACTGACAGCACAGCGGCTTTGACGCCGGCTCTGGGTTTGACGTTGCTCCGTCCTGGTTCAGCTCAATGGTTCCCCCTTCGCCCTCCCAGCAGCCGCCCCTCGCGCGTGTTCACGCCTGGCACCAGGCTCCTCCTCCTCCAAATCTGTGGCACTGTGACATCATGCTGCTATGGCACTGTGACATCATATAGCTATGGCACTGTGACATCATGCTGCTACGCCACTGTGACGTCATATAGGTATGGCACTGTGACATCATGCAGCTACGGTGCCATGATATCATATAGCTATGGCACTGTGATATCATGCTGTTTACGGCACCGTGACATCACGCTGTTTATGGCACTGTGACATCACGCTGCTATGGCACTGTGACATCAGGCTGCTACGGCACTGTGACATCATATAGCTATGGCACTGTGACATCATGCTGTTTACGGCACTGGGACATCATGCAGCTACGGTGCCATGATATCATACAGCTATGGCACTGTGACATCATGCTGTTTACGGCACTGGGACATCATGCTGCTACGGCACTGTGACATCACGCTGTTTATGGCACTGTCACATCATGCTGCTATGGCACTGTGACATCAGGCTGTTTATGGCACTGTGACATCATGCAGCTATGGCACTGTGACATCAGGCTGTTTATGGCACTGTGACATCATGCGGCTATGGCACTGTGTCATCATGCTGCTATGGCACTGTGACATCATGCAGCTATGGCACTGTGACATTATGTTGTTTACAGCGCTGTGACATCATGCTGCTATGGCACTGTGACATCAGGCTGTTTATGGTACTGTGACATCATGCGGCTATGGCACTGTGACTCGGAGGCTTGGAGGTGCCAACTCCCCCCAGTGCCGCTTAATAAGGTGTTAACTCCCGGCCTAATTGCCACCACTTAACATGTCAACACCCTTCACCTCGCTCCAGCTGAACGAGGAGGTTCGAATGGGCACGGCTGGGCTGTGTTTTCTTTCCATCTCCGCCTCTCCATCGCTCCAGGGTCAGAGCCCAGCGTTCCCCCATCTCCTCCGCTCTCCCTCTCCAAGCTGGGACCTTCGTGGAGCATCTCCCCAACAGCCCGTGGCGTCCCTCCCTCCCTCCCCCTTTCTCCTGGCTCGCAGCATCCTCAGGTTGCACAGGGGGGAAAAAAAAAAAAAAAAAAAAAAAAGAAAAAAAAAAGGCAGGAAATTAAAAAGGTTCATGTAACAACATTAACAAAGCCGCAGTGCACAGCTATATAAAATAACTTACAAAATAAGGTGTCAGCCAGGCCCCTCGCCAGAAGGGCAGGACCACGGCAGCGCCTGTACCTGCACGACACGGGATCACACACGTTTGCCATGTGTCCTTCCAGCTTTTCCTAAGACTTTTCTGAACCTGGCCGTGTTTTACATCTACTCACGTCATTCCATCTTTTGCTTTTTAAGGCACAGAGGATGAAAAAAACAATCAAATCAGTCTCTGAGTTCAGTCCTCTGCTCCATTCACAGAGACAGTTTCAGCAATTTATTTCTGTGGCTGCTGTAATAAATGCCTCTTGCTCATGTCCTAACAAACCAGCAGCACAGAACTCTCCAGAAAGGGGACATTCATGCATTATTTATCTTTAAAAAGGCTACTTCCTAAAGCACCCAAAGCAGCTCTTCCCCACTGTACTGGGATACAGCTCCCATCCTTGCAGAGCAGGATGGGCTCACAATTCTGAGAACGAGCACCAACACTTACACTTGCAGAGTACCTGCCTGACCCGTCCCAGGGCTCACCCAACACCTTCAATATTCAGCACAGCAGAAAATTCAGCTGGACTCCACACTAATCCAACTCTCCCACGGTTCTCTTTCCAAGCACTCCCCTGCAGGGTCCCAAGGGATGAGCTGATTCCACCCTGGAGGTCTTGCAGACCCTTGGATTCAGGGCGGAAACTCATTTTGGGTGATTGGGCCCTCTCCTCACTCACCTTGCTCCATGACTTGGAATCAGGGATACCTGAGCAGTGATATCCCCCCCACCATCCCCTCCATGGTCCCCCTGCCTGGCACTGACTTGGAAGGTTGCAGGGTCATCTGTGCTTGGATGTGGCAGCAAATCCACCTCCTGAAGTTACAGGGCAGATGCCAGCATAGCCATGAGATTCCATGCAGATGCTCCCTCCAAAGCTGGGATTACCTGGGGAAGCAGAAGAACAGACTCCAGCCTCTCTGCTGCTAATTAGCTCGACACCGATCTACGGGCATTGGGTTCACCCTTTGGGGACACACCTGAGCTCTCCCCAAGTGCTCCCATGGAGTCAGATGGATGTGGGTGAGGGGCCACCACCCCGACTGTCACAGCAAGTTGTGGGCTGGGAAACCCCAGCCTGGTGCCAGCTGAAGAGCCTCTCCAGCACATGGACACCAACAAGAGCTCATTTTCTGCAGCTTATGGCCCTGGTGGTTCCCCAATCCCTTCCTCATCAAGAAAAGAGCCAAGAGCTGAGCAGGCCGAGCTCTGGAGAGTGTCCTTTGCCATGGGTGGCCCAGCAACTTCATGCAGAAGCCCCAGAGCCTGGCAGACCCTCTCATGGCCTGGGCTGAGTGGTTGAGATGAGCTGACCTTCCACTGCAGTCACAGACACCCTTATGGGACTGGTCTCATCACTGACCTGCTGGATACCGAATTATAAACAAGAGAGCCAAGTCTCTTGGCCAAACACAGCCACGTCTCCTTCCTCAGCTGTCCACCTTCCCTGAGGTTCTCCCATGAGCGGAGAAAACAAAGGGACAGCAGGAATTACCCTGCTCCAGACTCTGCTTTTCTGCCAGGACACTCCACCAGCAGAGCAAGGTGCTGATGGGTTCAGGTGCTCATCAACAGCCTGGTCCTCACACCAGCAAGGACACAGGAGCTCTCCAAGCATCCCACAGCAATGGTCTCAACCAAGCTCCTACTGGCATCACAAGTTAAAGCTCAACTAGAAATGAGGAAGGGGATGGAGAACCTGCTACGTGGGCAATGTTTTGGGAGAGAGGAAGGAGGGTCTGGAGGAGATCAAGGAAGAGGAAGGGGGAAGGCAAAGTTTGGGAAAGCAGAAGCCAGACAGCCGAGAGATTTCGCTCCATCACCAGCGTCGGGAGCCACGGCCCTGAGCGCTCAATGGGGTTGTGAACAGCGAAACCCGATCGGCTGTTAACGCAGGAATGCGTGGAAATGGCAACTGCACATAACTCCGGGGAATCCGCCAGCGGTGCCCCAGCACCCGGAATCGCACGGATAACCCGCGCGCTTCACGCATGAGCTCATCCCGCGGATAATACTCTCACATGAGCCCAGCCGGCAGGAATTTGCCGCACGCTCAGTGGGCCGGAGGGGGGGCTCGGGGGACACCCTTCTCCTCCTGCTCCTCTCCCCTTCCCCATCCCACGTTTCCCACGGATTGCGCGTTGAACCCTGGGAGCGCGCGGGTCCCAAAGCCCAGCGAGCTGCGCTCGGCGCTGCAGCCTCCGGTCCAAGGGAACCTGCTCGGCCCCATAAAACACACTAAAGCTGGAGTCAGGGAAAGGAGGGGAGAGGCATCCATGCTCCCGCATTCCCAGCACTGAACCTGCTCCTTTCTGTTCCTCCAGCCTGCTGGGAAAGGGAACGGGAATGTCTACTCAGTTTCACCCATGTCCTGGCTGCTGGTGGTGCTTCATGCCCTCAGCACGGCACAGCGGGACCAGGAGGGACCACACTCCAGTCCTGGGAGCACGTTAGACCCCATTATGTGTTGTCCCTCTCCTCACAGCACTGCATCCCTGAGGCTCCTCTCCTTGTCTCTGCTTTCCCCTTTTAGCTTGCGGAAAGAAGCTGAAATCCATGGAGGTCCCCTCTCCCTGGGAACCATCCAGCAACCCAATACAGCTTCCTCCTCCAAAGCGGCGAACGACCCACGGAAGAGCCATAAATATTATTTGCTTATTCTGTTCCTCCCTCTCCCAAATACATCAGCCCAGATCCTGCTGAAACGGACGGTAAAAATCCCACAGAGCAGGAGCAGGACTTGGCCTTCGGTGGGGATTAGCCGTGCTCTGCAGGGCAGACATCCAGGTGGTCAGTGGAGCCAGCTCGGCTCAGAGATGACACATTTGTCACCTCTCAGACACTGACACCTCCTGCCCATGGTGGCTTTTCTAGGGACTGGCTACAGGGGAAAGTCAAATACCTGCCCCTTCCACACCTCAATGTGCCTCCTCCAGAAAGCAGCTTCCCTGTATCTGAAGAAAAGCCACCACAGGCAGAGGGGAGAGCTCAGACCTGCAAGGCCAGAATTCAAGATATGGGGCTGCCAGTGCTGAGAGGGTCCCTGTGCAGGGATTACTTGCAGGAGGCACAGCACTCATGCCCAAGGTCAGATAATCGGAGTTTTGGAAGCCATTCCATTTGAACTGCCTCCAGAGAAGAAGGATCTTCTCCCTTTGAATTGAATGATCCAATCTTTCCACAAGCGCTCCACAACTGAATCCCTCCTCTCCAGCGGCTCCGCTTCGGAGCCTCTGATGTCACTCACCCTGCAAATGCCAGGGCAGGAACAAAATGAGCCAGCCCAAAAATAGCTTAGCCATGACAAAGTGTGGGCTGGGCACATGAGTTTGGGTCCCTAACATGTCCTGCTCCGGCTGGACAAGCCCCCGGAGAGGACTGGAGATGCAATTCAATGTGCCAGCAGAAATTCAGGTCACTTTACACCTGGATGGCTCTGCTCAAAGAGGTGCCACATTGGGCTGTGGGTCTCTTGGAGACCTCCCAAACCCCACTGGAGCTCCCAGGTTTCCTCCAGCCAAGGATCTCCCTTCCCATGGGGCAGCACAACCCAGGAGCTGGCTCGGAATCCAGGGGTGAGCAGAGAGATGGCAGGGGGAGGAGAAGGGACCAGGGCTCAGACTGCAAAAGGAACAAGCAAATGAAGAATTAGGCCAAGAAAATGGAAAGCTGAGAGGTAACACAACAGTGGGACAGAAATCCAGGGGCGGAGAGAGAGACAGCAGAGGACACGGCCAGCCTGTCCTGGGGGAGAGCGGTAGGGGCAGATGCAGAGTAGGGGCAGATGCAGAGTAGGGGCAGCTCCTCATTTTGACCCCTTCCAATCCTCCATCCCGCCCCAGAGTGGGATTTCTGCTGGATCACCAGCGCAACAGGAGACGCGTGTTCCTGCCCCAGGAGGTCCCAGCAGTCCCCAAACGTTGGCCACACCGTGTCACCGCCAGGGAACTGAGATTTTCCCCAAAGCCGGCCAAGAGCCCTGAGCAAACCATCGGCACGTGAGGCGGCCCCACGAGGAGGATGCCTTGGAGCCCGGGGGGAACCGGACACTCGCCTGGCTCCCGAAGGGATGGACGGCGATTTACACCTTTCCCAGGATCAGCGGGAGCCCCTCGTGGGGTGGGGGGAGCGGCACTGGGCGTCACCCTGGGAGACCCCATGAGATCCCAAAGATCCCAACAGACCTGTGGCTGCTTCCAAGCCACAGAGTGGAGCCGTGCCAGCCCCTTCGGGCCGTGCCAGGCGGTGTGGCAGCCACGGCTCCGCGTGACTCGAACCGAGCCAGCCATGGGCAGAGTAACCGGAGCGGCCACGGCCAGGCTGGAGGTGAGGAAAGGAGGAGGAGGAGGAGGAGGCCGAGGGCTCAGGGGGGACTTGCTGTTCCAGCGCAACACCTAAAGGGTTCCCTCCACACGTGGGTGCAGGAGGATGATTTTGCTGCCGCATCCCGGATCCCTCTGGATCCCTCTGGATCCCTCCGGCCGCGGGCACCGGCACTGGACACGCGCCGGAGGCTGAAGCACCGCAGCTCCTGACCGGGCTCGGAGGAGATTTATGTGATGCTGGGCTTAAAATCCCCGGGTGAGCACACACACCTCACCTCTATCAGCACAGAGTTTCAGCCCCGGGTGGGATGGGGGCACGGGAGGTGCAGGGATGCTGCCACTGAACGGCACCTCAATGTCCCCAAAGGGGCTTTGGGACATCTCCTCGTGAGCTCTTTGCCCTCCCGGGGGGCTGCAGACACAGCAGACACATCCAAACCTGGCCAAAGCATTCCAAAGGTCAGGGAGGAAGGTGCAGGATGTTTTGGAAGGTGAGGAGCGGGGCTGGGGTGTGGGAGCAGCAGCGGGTGCTGCGTTTTCTCCTCTACAGACCGGTGGGCTGGTGCCACACTCTCAGTTCAAGCAGCACCTGCTGGAAAGAAACAAAAGTACTGCTGAAGAGGAAAACAGGCGAGATGGAAAGGTGCAGGGCACAGCAGGTGAGGGCACAGAGCCAGAGGCAGCCCCCACACACAAAACTTTGGATTCTCCCTGCCCTACAGAACCACTTCCCAGCACTCCCTGATCCCTGATAAAAGCCTTGTGGCAAAGTCCTGCAAGGAACTTCACAGGTATCAAAACATTGGGCTGCTCGAGAAATTCTTTTGAAACCCACAGAGTTTATTATTCTCAAGAGTCTTTGCTGTGTTTCTTCTACACCAGCCTGAAATATTCCTCGGCAGGTGCAAATTTCTTTCCTGAATTCCAGACAAAGAGCTATTCCTTACAAATCACAGTCATTGCTAAGTACTAGCTGAGATGTTGAAGTGCAATGGCCTCCACCCAACCAAATCCCTGGGACCCCCATTTCCCCTGCCCAGAGCAGGATATTATTTCTATTAAAGGGAACAGGATTTTTGGAGCAGGCACAGGCTCAGGGAGCAAAGGCAGACTGGGCTTGGTACTTCCAAATCCCTGTAGGTGATGAGTTGGCTGCAGACAGGACTCTGACACCAAACCTCAGCCAGAAAACACCCACGGGTGCTGCCTGGGGCACAGCACCTGTCCTGGAACAGCCTCTCCTACAGGGAAGGGTTGACAGGGCTTGGAGCAACCTGGTGCAATGGAAGGTGTCCCTGCCCATGGCAGGGGGGTGGGACAAAACAGTCCTGAAAATCCCTTCCAACTCAAACCATTCTGCGATTCTATGACCACTCTCTCTCTGCTCCACATCCAGCTCCTCTCTTGCCCACCTCAACATAGACCTGCTCTTGGACAGGGGAGCCAAGAGGTTCCAAGTGCTTCAGAAAGTTATCCTGTTACTCCCAGTACCTCTCCCTTGTCCAAAGTCCCTCTCCAGCTCTCTCAGAGTCCCTTCAGGAACTGGAAAGGGCTCTAAAGTCTCCCCAGAGACATCTCTTCTCCAGGCTGAGCAATCAATTAGAGGGAGAGAGACCCAAGAGCGGACCGAGCCCACTAATCACTGCAGCCAATTCCCTCATGGAAGCCCCAGGTTGGGGTGGTGGGAGCAGGGGGTGGGTGGGAGCCCCTCCACAGCCGTCCCTTTCCCAGTCCCCAAGGGTTGTGGGGCAGCTCTGCCCTCCCTGCCAGCAGTCTCCTGTTTCCAAACACCTCGCTCCCGCCGCCCGGGGTTGCATCAGCTCCCGCGCTTGTATTTATAACCGGGTTTTAAAACCTGATCTTCCATTTCCAGTAGCTCGGTGGGAAGGCTGAATCCACAGGGCCCCCAGCCAAGCAGCTGCTGCCAGCGTGATCCCTCTTCCCTTCACATCCTGCTCAGAAAAGCTCCCCACTGTCAACCCGGTGCCACAGCTTACTGGCATGGGCTCTTTAATTAGCTGAGCGAGGCATGAGGCAGGCCTTCATTAAAGGGAGAGCTAATTGAGCCTGGGTAGGGGGACGGGGAGCTTGGCGGTGTTTTACACGGGGCGGGTTAGTTGAACAGTGTGCATTCTCCTTCCTGACAAGTCTTACCACCAGTCTGAGGCTTTCCAGATTAAAAAGATCTCCAACAGCTATTTTAAAATGGATGGATGGATGGATGGATGGATGGATGGATGGATGGATGGATGGATGGATGGATGGATGGATGGATGGAGGGATGGGAAGGGGCTGTGTGAGAAAGGGAGGGAAGCCCCTCTCCATCCCATGTACTCTCTCTCCCAGCACAGCCTCTCCTTGCAAGAGGAGCTGCAGGCTGCGAGAAGCTGGAGGACCTTCTCCAGAGCTGCTTCTCTGCTCTATCCCCAAGGCCGAGGGAGGGAGACCCCCACTCCAGCCACCACGGCTCTCAGGACTTGCTCTGATGACAACTGGTGACAGCAGAAGGACCATCCCTGCCACATCCCTGCCAGTGCAGCTCCAGGACCTCCGCTCCCTCCAGATGGAAACTTCCAGCTGCTTTAAATTATAAATAAAGAATGGCCTGACGAGAAGAGCCAATCTCCTGGGCACCAGGATCAATCATACACCTATTAAGTGTACAAAGCTGTCTCTCAGATTAACAGCAGTCCATAAACCCTGGCACGAGGAGCAGATTTGGAGCTTGGCTGGGACCCATCACCCAGTCTGCTTCCATGTCCCAATGCCACAGTTATTTCGCCTTGGCTACTTTTTGTGGAGAACCATAGACCCAAATCTGGCAGAAACAGCATAAAAAGGAGAACTCAAGCTTGGGACTTGTAAATAAATCCTCTCCCAGCCTCAACCACATCGTGTGTGTCCACAGAGGCCAAGCAGCTTCCATGTGCACAAGATTGCTTCCGTGGAAAAGGAAAATACCATTTACTAGCCTGAAAGGGGCAGTAAAAAGAAAAATTGCCTATTATTTGAAGTGTGCTTTGGGAAACTCTGCTGAAAAGTCTCTGGGAAACAAAAAAACAAGCCTGAAATTATCCAGGCTCCTGGCTGGATGCTGCAGCACCGCTCCATCCCAACCTTGAGCACTGTGGACCAGCTCGTTTTGGGGGGCCTTTGGGCCAGGAGGGGTGGATGCTCAGCAGGCAGCAGCACATTTCCCTGCCTTTACTTCCAAAGCAGCTGTCTGGCCCTGTCCCATCCCCCTGGACCTCCAATGCCACCTCCACAGCTCTGAGCCCTGCTCTCCAGGCAAGCCCTTGCAGCATCGGCCAGAGAAAACCCTCCAAGCAAGGAAAACACTGCACAAACACAGATTCAGTGCTGCAGGGACATCTCAGCCACCCAGTCCTCATGGCTGCTGCTGCTGGGATATCCCCGGCCCTTCCAGCTGACCTGTGGAGCAAAACAACCTTCACCTGCTTTCATAAAGGCCCAAACTAATGGAGACGAGTAATTTTCTGGTATCCAAAATGGGTTTCAAAGCACTTATTTATAGGAGGAGAGTTCACCTCCATAACTAGCCCTCTGTCATCCTGTCCCTCTTCATTTTGGGACTCCCATCAGCTGTTGTCCAAGTTGGAACAGGCTGGAAGCACCAGACATTCCGTGACATTCAAGACAGGGATGTGATCCCATTTTGGAGGATGTAGCTGTTACTGCCCGACAGCCCTGGAGAAGAATCTGAGCAGACACTCAGTAAAGACGAAAAACAAATTGCAGAACTCAGTTCTCCTGCAGACTGGAGCTTGAGGCCATGCTGAAACCCATGGGCGAGTTCCTGATGGGAAGCTGTTTCAGACAAAGCTGTTTCTGGCACCCACGGAGCAGGAGAGAGTACGGGGGTGTTCCAACAGTCACGACAAACTGTTTGGAGCT
Source organism: Grallaria varia (assembly GCA_013396735.1). Lineage (NCBI taxonomy): Eukaryota > Metazoa > Chordata > Aves > Passeriformes > Formicariidae > Grallaria > Grallaria varia. The sequence goes on along the minus strand of VWZG01005386.1, from coordinate 145,421 downwards.
GAACATCCCCTGGCCTGCAGCAGGGAGGCCAGGCAGAGCTTCCTGATCCACCTCCCCCTCAGTCCCCCCATGCAGCACCACCAGCAGCGAGGCAGCCTGATTAAAGAGGTATGAACAGGCTTTGCAGACCTTCCCATGGGCAGCGACAGTCCCACCATAGAGGAGAAAGCAGGGCATCCTCAAGAGCCTTTTCCTGACCAGCTTCACCTCTGGGAAGCAAGGATAACCTGACACCCAGAGCACAACATTAATCATGGAATGGTTTGGGTTGGAAGGGACTTTCAAGGCCATTTCATTCCAACCCCACTCCAGGGACACCTTCCACTAGACCCAGTTGTTCATGATCCCATCCAACCTGGCCTGGAACACGCCCAGAGATGGGGCAGCCACGGCTTCTCTGGACAACCTGTGCCAGGCCCTCACACCCTCACAGCCAAGAATTTCCTCCTAATATCTCATCTAACCCTGCCCTCTGGCAGTGGGAAGCCATTCCCCTTTGTCTTGTCCCTCCAGGCCCTTGTCCAAAGTCCCTCTCCAGCTCTCCTGGAGCCCTTTAAAGCACCTGAAGGCAGCACTCGTAATTCCTACTCAAATCTGGAATTATTTCCTCCGCTCTATCTGATTTTTCCACTCCCCCTGTGTTACAACTCTCAGATACTTCAGCCATATGTTGACAAGATGGGAGGGATCCCATGGGTTTGCTGAGACCCTCCAGACCTGCTCCCAACCCTGCTCCAGAGCTGTCTCCTCTCCCAAGGAGGACAAGGACTCCAGCTGCCTCCTTCCCTGCTGATGGCAGAGAGGCACCAGAGTGCTACAAACCATGAAGGTGTTTGAAGTCAGAAGGATTTAAGAAACATTAACCTTTCCCAGTTTTAATATTAACATAAGCATTGTACCTTATCAGCTGAGCTGAAGAGATCCCACTGCTGGAGGCAGGGAGGTGCTCTCTTAGATACTTATCTACAACAGCAAGATCCTTCCATGTGGTACCACCACCAAATTTTGGTCATTATCTTGCAGCTACCCAGCCGTCACATTTTGTTTGTGCAAAACCAGTAACAAGCCATTGTTTCCATTCCCATCTCATCTCAGAGGTGTCATGGCAGGAAGGCAAAGCTGGCTGCTCATCCAAGGGCAGCACACCAAAGCACACATTGCATTCATACACCAGACCCGGACTGCCTGCGTAAATGCAGTTCTCCACCTTCACAAGAAGATGTTTTTGGGTACCCACTCACACTGCAAGTAATCCAGCAGCTGAGATCCAGATGGGAACTCCAGGCTGAATTCAGCTCATCAATCCGTCTAACCCTGAATCTTGGAAAGCTGCAGGAAGAGGCAGCAGGACTTGCAGCATCTCCACTCAGACACCTGCATGGCCCGCAGCTCCTTTTAACAAGGAAACTGTGTTTTCTTCTCACCCAAGTGATGTGGAAACGCAGTAGGGTGGGAGCACCTCAGGAAAGGTGTGTTCTGGTTTCCAGCTGCTCCCAATGACCTGGATCCAACAGAGTCTGGAGGGCAAAGGACTTCCCTGTGCTTTTCATTGACCAGTAAAGCAAAGTGGAAACAAAATCACAGAATCACAGAATCAGAGAATGGTTTGGGTTGGAAGGGACCTTAAAACTCATCTCGTTCCACCCCCTGCCATGGGCAGGGACACCTTCCACTATCCCAGGTTGTTCCAAGCCCCATCCAGCCTGGCCTTGGACACTTCCAGGGATGGGGCAAAGATGCTGCCTTGGTGCCATTGCAACTTGTCACAGGCAAGAACAGCAACAACAAAGCTTGTGACACTTTTGCTCTGATTACAGGCTCCCTGTAATTAGGGCATGAGCTACTGCAACAAAACAAATTGCAGGGCCAACCTTCTGCATGAGTAAGGAGGGCACAGGCAGAGTCATCACTGCCACCTAGGGAGGGGTGAGGTGACAGCCCTCCTTTCCTGCAGGGTTTAACAGGGTGAGGGTGGCCTGATGATGTGTTCTGCATTAAAATCTCTGTCTCACTGGGCTGGATGTTAAAGAAATGCAGGAAATATCAATCCCAGCTTGCCTGAGATGCTGTATCTCAGCCACAGGAGACAAGGCATTTGCAAGCTGGCCCCCCATTGCTGCCCAAACACACCTGGTTAACAGCCAGGTGCCCCAGGGACCTTGACAAGTCCAAAACCACACCATAAACTGCAGGGCTGCAGAAAGGACACTGTGGAGCAGCTGCACCCAGAGCAGACCTCTCGGCCCACCAGGACAGAGCTGACTCAAGCACAGAGCCTGCAGCACGTGCTTGAATTCCCAAAAAACTGCTCCCTGCTTGACCCACGGATGAGCCAGCTGGGTGGAGCAGAGACACGCACCAGAGAAAGAAATACGGGCATGAAAACCCAAGGAGGTTGAGAGGGAGGGATTTGCTATTGGAATGAGGCGTCTGGGGATGCCCAACTGGCTCTTGGCTGGGAGAAGAGGGCAGCAAGTACTTGGGCTGTGTCAAGAAGAGGTCATAGGACCTTCCTCCAACAGAGGAAGGCCACAGAGACCAGCATGAGAATGTCAGAAAAGCCCTAAATGCAGCAGAGAACCCTGCAGTCAGGACTGGGCAGAGCACGGAGGGCAGTGGTGGCCTGTGCCACCCTGCAGAAGATGAAAAGTACCAGAAGAGACCTGGACTGCACGTCCCAGGGTGAACGGACAAATCCACAGGTGGATTCTGGAAGTTGGTCCAGCAGCCAGGTGAGACATCTCTCCTCCTCTGACCAAGGGGGAATACCTTTGTCTGCTTCTCCTAGCAACCTCTGAATTATCAAAGGTGGTTTGAAATACCCCCTCTCCTCGGGTTAGAGCTTCCTGGTCCCCAAAATACCCAGGAAAGTGGGAGCCAGTGCACACCTTGCTACGCAGGCTGTGGGAAGCAGGATGACCCCAGGAGGGACAGCCCCAAGCTGGGTCTGAACGTGGCAGGAGCACTGGTGGGCATGGCCAACCACAGGCTTGCTGTGTCAACAGGGGCAGCTCCAGGGAGAAACCTGTGGCTTTGGAAACCCAAATCCACCCTGTCCAGGCCTATGGTGAAAGTCCTGGACCAGGAAACACACGAGTATGAGAGTCACTGCCTGGCTAAACTTCCCCATGGGTGAGCTGCCTTTTGACCGCCTCCCTCTTAACTCTTGGCTTAACCCTGGGCCACGGAGTACTTAAAAACCACAAAAATTCCTAAGAACCAACAGATGCACCAGCCCAACAGGAAAAGGCTGCTGAATAGGAGGGAAAGCCTGATCCTTTGGTTTTATCTTGCTTAAAGACTCAAAGGACCCCATTTTTGGAATAAAGAGACTCTTAAAAATTAAGAAATGACCTTCTTTAAACCTAGAGTTGAAATCAAGAAAGAATCCTCTGAATCTTTGTCAGTTATTGAAGAGAAACCTGCCCCCCAAAAAGCAAAAATCCATGTTTCTACTGTAAAAAGCAAATGTGTGCACTCACACATGAACCCACACACATGCACTTACATCCTCTGCAGCCAAATTCGTGACCTACATGTGTATGGGAACGCAGCCCCCGCTGCAGTGTGTGTGGCAGCAGCACAAGGGTGTTTCTGGAGGTTTGGGATTTATCTTGTCATCTCAGAGGCACAAATTCATTTATTTCTTCCTACAGAGGCAGAACTCCAGTAACTGATTTCTTCCCTGCTTCTTGATCAGCAGTCATGCCATCTGAAAGATCTCTCCTCCCAAGGGAACCAAACCTTCCTGCTTGTCATTGCCACATTCATATTAATGATGGGGAGCAAAAGAATCACTCGACTAATTTCACAGGCACATCAGTAACAAATTCCCCTCCCAAGGAGACTATGGGAACAGAGCTCAGCATGGGTTATTTCTGAAGCAGAGCAGACACCAGCCTGCCCTGGGTTGGCACACTCAGGACTTGCTTTTTCAAGAGCGTTGGCCATGGAGGATGGACCAGCACAGAGGATGGACCTGCCCTGGACAGGTGGGAGAAGAGCTGGAGAGCCTGGTCCTTCATCACAGTGGGGAACAAAGTCTTCTTTGTGCATCCCAGACACCCAAAGAGAGAGCTCTGTACTGCAACAGCAGCTGGCACTTTCCACAGGGTGACAATGGCTACCCTGCCTGTCCCTGTGCTCTCCGACAAGGACAAGCTCCTTTCCATAAAGCCACCACAGCACTGGGAATTTGGCAGTGTTTCCTTTCCTTTGGACCTCCCAGATCTTCCCTTCGTGCTCCCAAGCTCTTGGCCAAAGAGGAGCAGCCATGAGACCTCAACTGGGATCTGCTGTGCTCTGGTGGGATGATGCTCTGTCAGCTGTAAAACCCTGAGCAGCCAGAAGACTCCAGGTCTGCATCCAACAGCAACAGCCCCTGCCTTTCCAGCAGCATTCCTGCTCCCTTCCAAGGGGACAAGCAAGAGCTGAGACCAAGGGCAGGTCTTCCCTGAGGAGGCCAGGATGACGCAGTAGGCAGCAGGTATCCTGGAGCCATCCTGCTCAAGCAGCTTTCAGGTGCTTGTGTGTTTCTGTGGGTGGCTCTTGCACCTCGAGGAGGTGGGACCACGCCTGGAGTGAAGAACAACACCCTCCAGCTGCCCCTCTGTGCTGCTCTTGGTCAGCTGTGTCCAAGCTCTGACCCAGTAGGACCCTGCTCAGTGTCCAGCACAGCTCCAGGAGGGGATAGGACCACAGCAAACCTGTGACAATATTCCCCAGGTGGGGAGACCTCACCACAACCCGGCGTGAGAACCTTCTCTCCCACGACACTGCAGGCGTCTGGAAGTGTTTGGAAGGTGATCCCTGCAAAGCTCTGTGGTTTCACAGCTTTCCCACTGAAGCAGATGCTGGCAGGGCTGCTGCCAGCCCCAGGCAGCACTTCCAACTTGCTCCCAAGCCTCAGTGTGAAGTGCTGGGGCGCAGCGAGGGCCAGGATTTCAGGGGACCTCATGGCCAGCAGGGCAGGACCAACCCTCCTCTGCGAGGGGCAGACTTGGAGATCACAGCCACGTTCAAGCAAGAGTCTGGATCACCAGTGAATTGGTGGGATGGGACAGGTCTAAGGTCATGCTGGGACATCAAGGCACAGTCAAGGTCAGGATCAGTGGGTGCTCACCAGAGGTGAGGGCAGAGTGGCTCTGGGAATCAGCCCACGACTTGGAGATGGAGCCAGAGCCTCCAGAGCTGAGCAGGGCTGGGCTGAAGCCTGGCTCTCCTACAACAGTAGGACCCATTCAGCATCATCCATGCAGACCATGCAGCATCATCCCTGGCCCCAGACAACAAGGTAGCATGTGGGTTGGCTCTATGGGCACCTCAGAGACCCGTGGATCTTGGAATAACGCTGCGCCATGGCAGGGGCTACTTTTCTTACCAGATGCAGGTCTTCTGCCAAGTGCTGCCATTCCGGCATGGCAGGGGCTACTTTTCTTACCAGATGCAGGTCTTCTGCCAAGTGCTGCCATTCCAGCATGGCCACGTTTCTCCAGCACAACGCTCCTGCTGGCTGAGCCCGCACGGGCAGCCCTGACTCCTGTCCCTGGACATTAGCTCTGCCCACTCCAGAGGTGAAGGAGCCACTCAGGGCAGTGTTTACCAACTCAAAGCAGCTGCCCAGCCAGAGCCCAGGGCACAGCCTGCTTCCCAAGCCAGCTGGCAGGGTGGGAACTGCTCTGATTTAATGACACCTGATTGCAACGCCCAGGGGCAGCCCTGCAGCAAAGGAGACCTGTGTGTATCCCACTGCCCCACGTCATTCCCGGTCCAAGGCAGGGTTCAGGTTCGGGAGCAGAGAGCTGAGGTTTAAAGTGACCAGCAGCACTTACAGCCCATACCTGAAATGCACTGATGCCAAAGGAAACCTTGACATTGGCTTCCACAGGCAACTCTGCCCACCTTGTCAAGGCCTTGAGAAAGGACAGATGATCTCTCTAAGGAGCCAGCTGCCCACATGCAAGTGACTGCCCTACACCATCCCATGTGAACATGTCCTCTCCATCTCCTCTCTCTGCTGTAATGGACCCTCAGGAGATCACAGAATCCCAGAATGATTTGGGTTGGAAGGGACCTTAAAGCTCATCTTGTTCCACCCCCTGCCATGGGCAGGGACACCTTCCCCTAGACTAGAAGAATCCAAGCCCTGTCCAACCTGGCCTTGGACACCTCCAGGGATGGGGCAGCCACAGCTTCTCTTGGTAACCTGTGCCAGGGCCTGCCCACCCTCACAGGGTACAATTTCTTCCTAACATCTAATCTAAATCTCCTTTCCTTCACCTTAAAGCCATTCCCTTGTCCTGTCACTACACGTTAAAGCAAGATCTTAAAGTGAGGCCCCATTGGGGGTCAACAAAAGTAGGTGACGACGCACACCATGAAGAAACAACACAGTGGGACAAAGATCTTGACTCAGGAGATCAGCGGTGGCACCTTGGGGTCACAAAAACATCCTCAAAAGTTTGGCACTAAGCCTGGTCCTAACAGTGCTGAGCTTAAAATGGTGCAAACTGCTCCTGCATTCCCTAGTGAGGGGTGTCCTGGTGGAAACCCTTTGCAGAGGGTAGAGCAAGATCAGGGCTGACACAGGCAGAAGAGCCAGGTTCTGTTTTGGTTTGGATTATTACTCATGCTCCAGCACTGCTCCACCCCAGCAAAGCTGGATGTGAGGGAAGCCAGGCAGCTGCCTTGGGCTTGGCACCAGAACACGGGGACAGCTCTGCAGCCTTCGATGGCCAAGTGGCTGCTTGGGGCCACCAGCAGAGCTGACCTTAGCTGAGACCATGTCTCCTGCAGGCATCAGCCTGCTGCCTCCTCCCTGCACAAACACCCTGGGACTACACACTGCTAGAGGCGTGAGTTTAGGCTGCAACACCCCAGACCCCATGAACGTTACCTCCCAGGCTGTTCCCGACCCTCTGTGCTTTTCCAGGCTTGGGTGGGCAGCCACATGATGTTTGGAGGCCATGGTGGGGTGAAACAGGCTGTGGCTGAGCCCTGGCCCACCCTGCAAGCAGCAGCAATGTGCCCCTGCCCAACGCCACTGGTACCACACCAGGGAACAGCACCAAGAAAGGAGCCAGAGCCCAGAGCCCAAGGCCTTGCTCTGTTTTGCCCACCCCCTGCTGCAGCTCCTTGGCAGGGAGCTGGTGGGAATTCCTTCTGGATACACAGGGGTTCATCCATACCCAGCTGGAAATCAAAAAGGGACATGTCCTTCAGGCAGTGCTGGGCTTGGGCACAGCTACCAACAACAGCTTGAGAGCATTGCCAGGGCTGGGGCTGCCCCCTCCTCAGCCCCTGTGGGGAAGACAGGGGAGAGATGGAGAGCAGAAGGGGCTGCTGCAGCCCCCCAGGCTCACAGCAGCTCACAGGAGCTGGAGCAGGAGAGCCCAAGGCCAAGTGAACACCCCAGACCCTGTGCGGGAGGGATGTGGAAGGTGGCGTGCCATGGAAATCACAGCCACGTGTGCCAGGACACGGCACACCTGGAGATGGATTCATCACAAACACGTCGCTTGATGTGAAACACCATGAACACAAGGGCTGGGGAATGGAACTGCCAGACCTTCAGCCAAGAAGAAATGGGGTAGGGAGTTGGTGTTAGCACTGGGACTAGTCCCATGCATGGGACAGAGACTCACAAACAATTTTGTCTCTGTCCAAATGGGAGAAATACACCACACCAAGTCTTAATAATAGGAAAAGTCCTGTTACCATCTGGAAAAATTCAATCCCTGCAGCCCCAAGCTCCACCACAGAAAAGCTCTCTCCTAGGAGAGGCCAGAGCCCTTTCCCATGGAGGTGCTGCCCACAAGAACAGCCATGTCTTACCTCTCCTCCCAGACTCCCCCATCCATGTATCCCAAAACAACTGAAGATTTAGGGCATCCAGGTTTCTGTATCTCAAAGGGGTTCCGTCACCTCCTACTTACCCAGTTCTACTGGAGAAAAAAACTCTACAGCCAGATCCTTCACAAAGGTGCCAGGCAGGCACCCTGGGATCAGGGATTTTGCTCAGATGAGTGTCAGGGGAGTGAAGGTTTCTCTTCCCATGTCCATTTACACATCACCTGCCTACCCGCCCCCCGACGCTGCAAACCAGAGAGCATCCGACAGTGGAATATAAGCCTTGGAACCCCCTGGTTCCACAGCTGGCCCAGTGACAAGGACCACTGGTCCAGCTGAGGTTTTTAAGGAAAACAGCAGGTAGTGCCACGAGCTGCCATGGCAAACAGCCTGGAGACAACGCGTGCAGCGAAGGGCAGCGGGAAGAACGACCCCGCAGCTCACACACTTCTGTTTTCTCAGAAAACTTTGGAGCTGAGAGGTGGTCGCTGAGGTTGGGGTGTTCAAAATACCAGCTGGGAGAAGGGACATCGCTCCCGAGCGTAAATGAGAGCCTGTGTCTGGCCACGGAGGGGGAGCACCATGCAGGGAGCAAACCTTCCCCTCACCAAAACCTTCTGGGTGGGCTCTGCCCCACTCCCTGCATCCCAGGGAAAGTTGGAGCCCACGCTGGGTGAGGGCACGGAGAGCTCCACGATTCACTGAGATGCTGACAGGCACCCTGAGGACTGACCCTGGAGCCTCCAGGGGTGCAGGAGCACCGGCGTGGGGGCACTGCCGGGAGGAGAGAGGCTGGCCCCAATAAACACATCATTTTCTCCTGGGGGCTCGTGTACAGCAACGGCTAAATATACACTGGACGGAAAGTGTGGAGTGATTTATTTTTGTTATGGTTGGTCTAACGTCCTGCCGGGCTGGAACGGCGCTGCTGAGTTACAGGGAATCGCTGGGCACACACCAACCACTATCAGAGATGTGTCATAAAGCAAATATTAGCAGGACCTGCCGTGGAGGTTGTGTGGGGCCAGCGCTGCCAAGCACAGCCACCACACAGCGGGAGCCACCGCAGAGGGTGACCTAATCCTGCAGGTCCTCCAGCCACCATCCATCAGAGTGGAGGAGGAGGAGGAGGACCATGGCATCATCCCGCCTTGGGAAGATGCCAAGATGCAACAGGCTTGGCTGCATCCAACTCCTGGTCACCAGGCATGAGGCAGGAGAAAAATCCTCCCTGGAGAAGGGGTCTGAGCTGCCTGGCTTTTCCCTGGAGCCCATCTCTGGCAGCAAAATGGAATCCCTTTGAGAGCTCCCACCCAGGAGTTATCAGCCTTTCATCAGCCAGCGTGCAGATGGGTGTTACAAAAACCCCAAAGCCACCATGTACTCCACACACCCAACCCACCCAAACTCGGCTCTTCTCTGGGATGTCTTTCCAGAATTTATTTTGTGCTGGAGGGAGGCAGAAGGCACTGACACCAGCAGGAACCTTCCCCTTCCCCCCTTTCTCACCAGGGTGTTCCCCTGTGGTGGCCATGCCATCATCCTCACTGCCACGTCCATGCTCCCCATCTCCCCTGCACGTGGCTCAGTGGTGACTGCGAGGCACAATGACCCCCGTGCCACTGGGGTGGGCTTCAAGGGGCAGCAGTGACCCAAGAGACCTTCCTGCTCCTCACCCTAAGTGCCACCTTGAGAAATGCCCATCACATGGACAGATTGAGAAAGTGGGCAGGTCCATGGCAGAGCTCATGCCAAGCTGGACAGCTGCTCTGCCTGTGCTGGTGAGCTGTGCTGCATGACCAGGGATGGCTGGTTGGTCTCTGGGCAGGAGGGTAAGAGATCCCATGTCCCCCCAACAGTGGAGCAGGACCTTCAGGGAGTCCCTGAGCCCAAGGATCAGAGATCCCAGATCCCCCCAGCAGCGGAACAGGACGTCCAGGGGGTCTCTGGGCAGGAGAATCAGAGCTCCCACATCCCCCCGACACCGGGGCAGGACCTGAGGTGCTCCACAGCTCCCCTGGCCATGGCCCCACACAAGAAGCACAGGGCAGTGAGTTCCTCACCAAAACAGAGTGGCAAGAGTTCAACTTGCCAAACTTTGGGAAGCTCTGCCCTTTGCACCTGCAATTCCCTCTCTGCAGCTGCTTCAGGTGGGGAGCAGAACACAGAGTGGGAGCTCCAGCTCACCGAAGTTCTGGGGTACCATGGACAAAGCTGGTTTTTAAGCAGCACAGTGCCACGCATGCTTGAGCCCGGTGGACCCACAGCCCACAGGTCCTGGGCTCCAGCACACGGACTGTGGTGAGCCCTGCAGTGTGCATTCCCAGCACCACGCACATCCAGAGCCTGCACAAAGGCTGGAGCTCTCCAGAGCCACAGGCACCAATCCACCCTGGAGCTCCATGGACCTGCTGCTTCCTGCCACGGCCACAGCCTCCAACACGGCTCCCCCGGCACATGGGTGTTATAAAACCCCCAAAGCCACCGTGTACTCCACACACCCAACCCACCCAAACTCGGCTCTTCTCGGCACATGGGAAACAGGGACCCGTGGAAAACCCAGAGATGCAATTAAAGCCCAGCACTGCCTGGAAAGCCACAGTCACTGTAGTGTTGCTCCTCTCCCACTTAGAGGACTCCACCTTTACCTGACACCAAAAGTCACCCAAGAGACCTCACCGTGGCATCCTCCGAGCAGTCGGTAGGAAAACCCCATTGAAGGCGTCCAGCTTTAAAGAGCTGTTATTAAAAACCCTTTTTTGTCTGTAGATCAAGGCTTCCTCCCACAGGATGCTGGAGGCTCCACTGCCACCTCGTCCCTCCGTGCAGCCCTGACCCCAGCTTGGCCCTGGCACAAGGGTTAGACCGTGGATATGGATGGATCTCACACTTTACCACCTATTCCCTCTATCCCAGGCAACTCCCCTGTCCGTCCTAGCCCCACATCATTTTACACTCCCTGCTGTGAGAAGCTCTGGACCTTGGGCAGCAGAGTTTGCATCACTGCACTCCCAGGGCACTGCCTGATTCAAGCCCTCTCCAAGGCAAGCCTGGGATAAGCCCAAGCCTCCTGCAGCCCCTCACGTTGCAGTTGAGATGGCAGCTCAAAGGCTTCTTGGGTTTGTTTCTACCTAAGAGTGCCCCAAACAGACACCTTCAATTTGATATTGCAGGGAAAAATGTCTCAGGCCACTGACACAGAGCTCTGGGTCCCCAGCATCAGAAGGACATGGAGCTGCTGGAGCGAGTCCAGAGGAGGCCACAGAGATGATCCATGGGGTGCAGCTCCTCCTCCTCTGCTCTGGAGACAGGCTGGAAGAGCAGGGGGTGTTCACCTGGAGAAGAGAAGGCTTCAAGGAGACCTGAGAACCCCTTCCAGTGCCTAAAGGGGCTCCAGGAGAGCTGGAGAGTGATTTGGGACAAGGGCCTGGGGACACAGGACAAGGGGGAATGGCTTCCCCCTGCCAGGGAGCAGGGTCAGATGGGATATTGGTGGAGAATTCTTGGCTGTGAGGGTGGGCAGGCCCTGGCACAGGTTGCCCAGAGAAGCTGTGGCTGCCCCAGCCCTGGAAGTGTCCAAGGCCAGGTTGGACGGGGCTTGGAGCAACCTGGGATAGTGGAAGATGTCCCTGCCCATGGCAGGGAGGTGGAAGGGGATAATCTTTAAGTTCCCTCCAACCCAAACCATTCTGTGATGATTCTATGATAAGGTGGCACCTGGGGACATGGCTTACTGGTGGCCTTGGCATGTTGGGTTTATGGTTGAACTCGATGATCTTAAAGGGCTTTTCCAACCTAAATGATTCCATGATTCTACAATCCATCACAACAAATACCATCACTCCCCTGACCCGTCTGATGCTCTCCCTGCTCCACCACAACCAGGCTGAGGAGGCAGATGCCTGCAGACCTCGACAGAACCACACAAACTGCTTACTCAGTGCTGCTGACTGCTGCAATTTCCTCTCTCCTGGGGACAGAGGGGTGCAGAGTTCAATTCTTCCCCCTCCCAAGGCCCCACCTCACCCCCCACCCACCCAAAAGCCCATATTCCCCAATTAAAGTTCACATCCCCTCTGGATTTCCCCCCCTCAGCAGCTTCTGCAAACACACGGATGCTCAAGCCATGCAAGAGACAGGAGAGCTGAACAAGCTTCATCTACAGAAGGGAAAATTAAGACAGCAAACTCTCCCTACAGATCATCTTTAAAGTTGTTGGGTTGTTTTTTTTTTTAAATTGTCCTTCTTTATTAGTCCCAGACAGAAATCTGAAACCCCCTTTAAAAAAAAAAAAAACAGAGATACATAATGATTTTCAAAGCTGTGTCACATAATTAATGTCACATTTATCTCTTCAGTTGTAGAGATAAAAAGAAACCATCTATCCATGTCCTCGTTATTTTTTATTCTCCTTTTAAAACCACGGGATGGGGTACTCTAAAGGAGGGGGAAAGTCTGGCTTTCCCTTTACCCCACACAACTATGGTGACAGAAAGTTTCTCCCTCCTCTCTCCTGCTCCCTTTTCTCCATCATTGCTGATCCGAGGGTAAAGTATCCTTTGGGAAAATCCCATGTAACTGCTCCTCTCCTTCTCTCTTCTGCCCCACCACTGCAAGTTCAACTGAGACATTCCAGCAGCCAGGAACTTTTCTCCCACGTTCTTGGGCCAAGCCAAGGGCCAACCTTTTGGGGTCTCCTGTGGCACAGGACCCAAGTCCCGCAGCAATATTAGTTTATAAAAGCCATGGACATTTTCCCCCATTAAGGCAGCCTCGACTCATCTCATATTGCGTTTTGCTCCATTTAGGGGGATGCTGTCCCCATTAAAATGATATTTAACACCACGCCGCTCCCCCGGGGCCGTCGGGAACGCCTCGGAGCGGGACCACCAGCGCTTGTCCCCACGGCTGCTCCTTCCCACCCCTCGCCCCCCTCGGCTCAGAGTTTCCTCTTTCTGGATCAGACAAGGACGTGGTGGTCACGGCCTCACAACAAAGTCCCAAGAAGTGAGAAGGACCCTTTAAGATCTCGGATGGATGCAGATAATCTGGTTTTGATCAGCTCGTGACAGCTCCGAATGTCGCAGTTGGAGCTCTCCGGAGCTTCCAGCATGTTTTGTGTCCCCTTTATCCATGCTCAGCTTTCACGGAGCCCCGTGGAATTCCCCTTGCCCTCAACCCCTGGTCCCACCCAGGACCTCTGCCAGTAGGTGTTCCCCAAAAAGTGGGGGTTGAATAACAGTGAGAATCAGATGGAACAATCAGTGAATGTGGTGGTAAGAGGAAGGGCTGCTGGGCTTTGGGAAGCACAGGAGACCCAAGACCTCTCCAAGGAGAGCCCTCCTCTCCCAGCCCACTGTTGCCCCTCCATGAGCACCCAATCAGACTGTGCTGATACTGGGGCAGCTTCTCATCTCCCAGAACGGCCCCAAAAACTGAACAGTATTTTGAAAACTCCAGGAATAGAGAGCACCATGTCCCCAGACTCCTGTATCCACCACAGGGCACCACGTGGCTCCTCCACACCACTGGCACCAGCAGCTGGGCACAGAAGCTGCTCCTTCTGCCACGAATGGCACTGGCAGAGGACAAAACACCCCACCACCATCTCCCCATGCCACATCCCTGGCACATGCTGTGAAGAATCATGTTGAACAGAGCAAGTTGACCCCTCCCGGTGCTCCAAGGAAACATTTTTGGTGGGCAGATAACCACGGCCTTGGGTGGCAGTGATGGCATGCCAGGCTAGAGGCCACTGCTTTCATCCCAGCTCACTCCCAGCAGCTCAGAGTCCTTGAATCCCGTGCCTTCAGCTGAGCCAGGCTCAAGCCAGATGCTACACACCCACTCAGGAACAGGGGAGGTGGCAGTGCCCGTGGTCACTGTCCCCCCATCCCCCAGCTTGAGGAGCTCAAACAGCGCCCCAACCCCTCCACTGAGCCCAGGCAAAGCCAAACCAACAAGCCACAACCTACAGATAGTTGGAATTTAGCATTTCTACCTTCACTGTGACAGAAAGGTAGACCTTATGGAAGGAAAACAACCTCAAGCATCCTCCTGGGCTGGGAGCTGCCTTGGAGATGGAGCCCAGCGCCCACCTTTTGCCACATGGGGCAGGGAGGGGGCCACAGCAGCCAAAATCCACCTTATTCAGACCTGCCACGGGATGGAGAAGGTCACCTCTGAAACAGGATCCTGGGGAGCAGCTCAGGAATGGGCTGGAGTGAAAAGAAGGGGGAGCATTGATGTGTGGAGGCCACTCAGTGCTGCCAGGCTTGTGGGGAAGCTCTGCAGCCCCAACAAAGAAAAAGAATCTGCGAGCTCTCCCAAAGAGGAGTTCTTTTGCTCCACAATCACTTGAGCACACTCGTGGTCACCTCAACCTTCCTTCCAATCTCTCTTGAGAAAGGCGAAAGAAAAAGGGCATTTTTGTTGCTGAAAGTTTCACCGACAAAAAGCAGGAGAGTCAAAGTGACTCTTCACTTGATCCCATGGAGCACGTGGAGTCTCAAAATCAAGCAGTTTCTCTGAGTGAAGTATCCTACGAGCCCTACGAGCACCCAGGTGGGCTTCAATTGCATCTCAGGGGTTTCCATGAGTCCCTGTTTCCCATGGGCACTGTTCTGGGGGAGCTGTGTTGGAGGCTGCTACCACACCCCAGCTCACATCCCACCTGAACCTCAGCTCTTCCCTCGGCCCCAGAACACACACAGTCAGTCACAGAAAGGCATTGGATGGAGCAACACCAGCCTGCAGAGCCTCTGATAAATAAATTACAAACCAAAAACGCGCCTTGTCAACAAACTTGATTCTCACCACGCGGCACCACCGTTGGGAAGGTGACAGGAGAGCTGACCATCTAAAACTGCCTTCTGACAGTTTAGAACTATTTCCCCTTGTCCTGTCACTGTCTACCCATACAAAAAGTTCCTCTGCCACATTTTTATAAGCCCCCATAAGGTTCTGGAAGACGCAGTGACAGGTGGCACCAGAGAAAAGAGGGAGCCCATACATGGGTGTCCCAAATGTGGGGTGCTCCTCCTGCTCACTTTCAGCCCCCCCTCTGCTCCTGTCCTACTCCTGCTCCAGGGACTCTTGCTGTCTCATCCCCCTTCCTCCTTTTTCCTGCCCTCTTCCCACCTTTCCTCCTCCAAACCCCTCTCTGACTCCACCAGCAGAGCCCAGAGCTCTGGGCAGGCCCTGTCCTATGCAGCCTGGTTTTGTCAAACAGCTGGTTGGCTTCACCCACGAATTTTGGGAGGAAAAGGGATTTCACTCCCTTTTTGGAGGAACCACCAGGACATCCCAGCTCTCCGGGCTGGGAAGCAGCTCTCCTGCACCAGTGCCCAGGCTCTGCCTTCAGGTGCCAGGGAAGGGCATCGTTTCCATTTGGCAGTGGCACAAACACCTGCACTGAGCAGGAGGAGCACAGGAGCAGCTCAGCCAGTTCCAGAACCAGGGACCTACATTTTATTTTTTGGGAGCATCCCTGCACTGCATCCCCACACTGTGAGCAGAAGGTCAGGGAGAGGGTTCTGCCCCTCTGCCCCTACTCAGGTGAGACCCCACCTGCAGAGCTGCCTCCAGCTTGGGGAGTCCTAGCACAGGAGGGATGTGGAGCTGCTGGAGAGAGTCCAGAGGAGGCCATGATGATGCTCTGAGGGCATCTGGAGCCCCTCTGCTCTGGAGCCAGGCTGGGAGAGCTGGGGTTGTTCACCTGGAGAAGAGAAATTTCTGGGGACACCTGGGAGCCCCTTCCAGTGCCTAAAGGGGTTCCAGGAGAGCTGGAGAGGGACTTTAGACAACTGCCTAGAGGGACAGGACAAGGGTGAATGGCTTCCCACTGCCAGAAGACAGGATTAGATGGAATACTGGGAAGAAATCCTTCCCTGGGAGGGTGGTGAGGCCCTGGCACAGGTTACCCAGAGAAGCTGTGGCTGCCCCAGCCCTGAAATGACAGGTTGGACAGGGCTTGGAGTAACCTGGTCTAGCGGAAGGTGTCCCTGTCCATGGCGGGGAGTAGAACAACATGAGCTTTGAGGTCCCTTCTAACCCCAACCATTCATTGATTTTATGATCTCTGCAAGTTCAACTGTGCTTCTCAAAGCCAGACCAGGTTTCCCTTTGGGCACTGTGAGCTGTCTCTCTCCTGGTCCACCTGCCATGGTCACAGTTGGGAGCAGAGCTCCCAGGCAGCCCCAGCCCTGAGTCACAGCCAGTGCTGCATCCCTTAAGAGGGAGCAGTGGAGCAGGAACAGCAAACCCAACAAACCAGCTCCAAAAGTCCTTTCTCCCTTCTCTGCTCTGTCAGAGCCCTGGTGTCACCAGAGGCAGGGCCACCACTGGAGCCCACCACTGCCATGGATAAACCCTCTGGCCACCCCAGCGTGCCTGGGGTGAGGAGGGAGGCTCAGCACAAGACTGTGGGTGCTGGAGGAACCCACCTGCTCCACCAACCCATCCTCCCTTCAACAACTCATCCCCAGACAGGCCACTTCAGCCTGCATTTGTCAGTGAGGTTATTTACACAAGAGGGTTTGCAGACACACTGAGAGTCCATTTGCAAGGACATCCCTCAGCAGCAATCCCTTTACCTGTTTATTTATTTATGGAAAGCTATTTACGTAGGTAACCCACCCACGGGGGCACAGCTACCCCACTCACACCCTCCCTGGCTCACAGGAGCAGCTCCTATGGGAGGATGATTAATTAAACCCACTCTGAATTCACAGAGGGAAATACCCGCAGGGAGCACAGACTGGTGAGTAAACTTGGACCCAGAGCACCTGGAGATTTTGAGTCTGGAGACTCTGTACGTGTGGTCTTGGGTAAGATACTGAGCTCATGTCCCCCCACAAGGAATGAAAACAGCACAGAGTGGGGACAGGGGCTCCAGGCTGGTCTTTGCCACGGGCATGCCTTGAAGAAATCCCTTCTCTATCCTGCCCCAGCTTGTGCAACCCTAACAGGGCAGCCACTACTCACTACGCAGGAGATCTGCTGGAAGGAAACCCCAAAAAATGGGCCAGAGCAGAGCACCTTCACCTGTCTTTGTTGTGGGGGCAGCCACAGGTCCATTTCCTCCACGCAGAGCAGGGAGGAGTGGAGGATGGCAGGAGATGCAGCAAGGTTAAAACACAAGAAGCAGCAGCCCTGGGGAAGGGAGAAATTTCCCAGGCACCACCTTGTGCAGGGACAGAGATTTTGTGTTTCAGCCCACGGAAAATTACATCCTTTCTGCTTTTATAAGAGGAAACACAGGCTCCTAACCTCAACAAGAGATTTGGGAAGGCTCTAAAGCAGGGCATTTTGTTTCTTAGAGAAAAGAACTCAAATTTGGTGGGGCTGGGAAGAAGAGAACAGAGATGTTGCAGGCAGAACACACCTGTGGGGCACAGTGAAGCCCAGAGCTACAGTCACTGTACACTCTGGGACTGGTGTCCTGAACCCACTCCCCTGCCCAGCCCTCTCCT
The DNA here is from genome assembly GCA_013396735.1 of Grallaria varia. Lineage (NCBI taxonomy): Eukaryota > Metazoa > Chordata > Aves > Passeriformes > Formicariidae > Grallaria > Grallaria varia. The sequence goes on along the minus strand of VWZG01005386.1, from coordinate 128,100 downwards.
GTAAAAACTCTCCTGGTGCCAGGGCTGGAATCGGGTTTAAGGGCACACAGGTATTCAGGTGGTGTTCCTGGAGTGTCTCTGAGCCTCAGGAGCCCTACCAAGGTCAGACTCTGCTGCTTTCTCGGCGCAGACAGGTAGTTAATGACACCAGCCCTCTTGAGCATCCCATAATTAAAGAAAACCACTGAACTTTTATTACAAAGCTGTACCTGGCAGTATCTGGGTGCAAAATTGTGAAAGTCTCTTAGTCTTTCTGCATTTTATCTATCAAACAATATGAGCAGTGACCTGCCTGGTTTGAGCAACGTGAGCCACAATTCCATGGGCTCTTCAGCTAAAGGTGATGTGTCTCAGCAGACACCAGTACCTGGCTACTGCTCCCACCTGGCACAGGGGTTTGTCCAGGGCTCCCTGGGCAGCCCGTGTGCCCCTCCAAGCACTGGGTACTGAAGCCAGCAAGGTCTGTGCTGTTATAGTCTCCCCAAAGGAGAATCCAGCTTCTAAAAATCACATCCAAGTCCCTGAGCTGCTCACATGTGCATATACCACTGGTAGGAACAGGGTGCCAGCAGCCCAGCTGTGAGCCCAGAGGCACACGAGCCCCACATTTGTGCTCCTGCGCCCCCTGGGTCACTCAGGAGAGGGTCTTTTGCCCTCAGCAAGCCCAACCTTTCACCATCATACTCATCCCAGTGTTGTGACTGCCCATCCCTGAAAGTGTTCAAGGCCAGGTTGGACAAGGCTTGAAGCAACCTGGTCTAGTGGAGGGTGTCTCTGTCCATGGCAGGGGGTGAAACAAAATGAGCTTTAAGGTCCTTTCCAACGCAAACCAGCCCATGATGGTTCCTCCAACACGTCACATAGACCCACCCAGTGCCCCAAAATGGGCTGGCAGAGGGGAGGGACTTGTTGAAGGGCTGAAGAAGGATGTGAAAAGAGGGAACAAGAAGAAAGAAGGACCATCTGTTGCACAGACTGGGTTAGTGGGTTAAACCTTTCCCTTTCTATCAGGAAAGGGTAAAAGGCCACAGGACAGCCAGACAACAAGAATGTGCCCGAGGAGGCTCTGCCCACACAGACCAGGTTGGTCTCAGCACAGACATAAGGAAAGAAACAGATCCGACATGTGGCAGTGGTGATGGATTCATGGTGATGGATTCCACCAGCCAGCTGGGGCTACCAGAACCTCTTCCTGGCACTGTCACTTGGAAAACCTCCCCCATCAAAGCAGTGACTGGTGCCAGTCCGGAGTGTGTGGCACCAGTGCCTACAGCCCCACTGGGAACCTTCCCTGAGCCCCACAGGCCCTTGGACATGCTCTTCTTCTCCCAACCCAACTGCTCTACAAAGCTCCTCTGCTGCACTGCAGAGGAAGGCACATCCTCCATCCCAGGCTCTGCCCTCCATCCAAGCGTTCCTTCAGGGAACTGCCCCAGCCTCCATCATCCTCCCACTTCCACCTAATATGCTTTGGCACAGCTGGTCCACAGACATGAGGAAAATAGCCACAGTTTCTGCTCCTGAACATCCCTGACCTTGAAATCCTAACATTCTAAAAGCAAAAGGAAGATCACAGCACCTCCTGCTGCCACCGGCAAAGCCCCTGGTGTGGCTCAGGGACAGGCTGGGCCACCGTGGGGCCACCCAAACCCAGCAGCTGGGTCAGCACTGATATTTGCACCAGCTCAGACATTGCACCACAGGGAGATTTGGAGGTTTCGGGCTGAGTTATACATCGAAAGGTGTATTATGAGTCAAATGAATGAATTCTGAATAAAGAAACCTGCCAAGGTGCGTGGATCACTCCCTTATCACACACTGCAGACGAATACTGAAAAGCAGTTTGTCAGGAATTCTGCATCCTGAATTAAATTTTCCCCTTTTCAGCAAACGCCGTCAGTGCTGGATCAGGGACCCTTTGCAGCCCACTGCAAAAAAACAATTCATTGCCACGTGTGCTGGAAAACCAGGGTGCCAGTTCCCAGCTGGCACAGCCAAACCCCCCGTGCCAGGCAGCTCCAGCCCAGAGCAGCAGCGTGTCCATCCAGAGCCTGACCACCGAAACAGAGCCAACTAAACACGTCTGAAACACACGGGACTGAAAATTCCCACACAGCTCTCGGGGTTCGGGTTGGACCATTCACAGCAGCCACGAGAGGCTGCAAAACCAGACCCACGGAGTCCTCTTCTCCCACCCCGGGGATGCTGGCACAGATCCTGCCCCATCCCGCTCCTGCTGCGTGCCAGCTGCACATCACCAGGAGTTTAGAGCTTGGCCAGTCTCTCTCTCCAAAGATCCATCCTCTGTGGAGGAAGGCAAAGGTCTGGGCTTGCTCTCACAACAGGGATGGGCTGCTCTGCCTTGGTGCCGTTCAGCACCTCCTTCACCCACCCCCTTAGCAAAGGGTAAAGCCAAAACTCACAGAATCACAGCCTGGTTTGGCTCGGAAGGGATCCCAAAGCTCATCCCATCCCACCTCCTGCCGTGGGCAGGGACACCTTCCAGCAGACCAGGTTGCTCCAAACCCCATCCAACCTGACTCCCACTGGCCAGGGATGGGAAAGGACTAGGATACTTGACCCTGTGCACTCCTCCATCCTGCTTGCACACCCAGGCTGGGGCTTCTTTTGCTTTGCCTCTCCCAAAGCCCTCACCAGGTGCTCTCCCATCACCGTCCTCTTCTGCAGTTTTTCCCTAACTGTGACCGAATTCCACCTTTCCCTGTACCACAGAGAACATCCTATCTGCAGGGACATATCTACACAGCTCAGTGGTCCCTGTGCCACAGTCCCCTTAGAGAGCCTGTTCTTTGGCCAAAACAGAGATGAAAGAACTGACATTAGAGCTCACAAGCCACTACCATTCTTAATATTACACGGAATGGAGGAATTTTCTTTAATTTGATCAATTATGGGTTCCCCACCTATTTTTTTCCATCTGAGAAATGGGGCAGAGTTGGCAATGAGTCTGTGAAACTGTCCAAAAGCAGCCAGAGAAAATGCCCACAGCTGCTGCTGCCCAAACACCCGATGGTGACTCACCTTCTCACATGCAACAACACTCCCTGCGTGGAGCCACCAGCCAGGCTTCGCTCCGTGAGACCAGTCTGGTGGAACTGGTGAGACAGCTGCTGTGTTTTTCTTGGAGGGGAAGCAGTGGGATATGTGGACATTGCTGAATAAAAAAAATCATTGCTCCACATGAACAACGAGCCAGTCATCCAAAGGCAAAATATTTCCCAAAAAGAAAAAAAAAAAGAAAAAAAAAAGAAAAAGCAGATAACTCTTTAGACACTTTTTGCTGTGTAGCTCTTCAAAGCCCATGGAAACGTGCTTGGCCTTGGCCTCCCCTGCACATCAGGCCAACACAGGATCCTTGTACAGCACAGCTCAGCCTCGGATGACAAAATCCTTCCAAGCACCAGGAGATACCATCAACACTGCAAACTAATGAATGCCTTCAAAATCCCACTGGAAAAGGCAGGCACTGTTTCTGCCAAGCCCACCAAGAAGGGATGAAAGGGGAGCCCTGATGGCTGCAATTTGCAGCAAGCAGCATAAATGGAGGGCTGGGTGTTACCAGTCCTCATCGGAGATGCATCTGCACGGATGGGGCTGACCCTGGAGCCACACCTGCGGATCACATGGGAATCACAGAGTCCCAGAATGGCTTGGGTTGGAAGGGACCTCAAAGCTCATCTCATTCCACCACCCCTCTACCACAGACAGGGACACCTTCCACCAGCCCAGGTTGCTCCAAGCCCCGTCCAACCTGGCCTTGGACACTTCCAGCGATGGAGCAGCCACAGCTTCTCTGGGCAACCTGTGCCAGAGCCTCACCACCCTCACAGGGAAGAATTTCTTCCCGATATCTACTCTAAATCTCTCCTCTTTTAGTTTAAACCTTTTCCCTCCCCCTTGTGGGGGTGGCAACAGAGGATTCCTGGTGGTGGATGAGCCAGAGCCGGGCAGTGCCAAGCTCTGTGGAGCCCAGCCATGCAGGGCACACACAGTCCCTCATCCCTGTCTTTCTGTGCCAACCACTCCAGCCAGAGGAGGAACACCCTGTCCCGTCCCTGTTTCTCCAGGATGCCAGCCCAGCAAAGCTCTGCTCCCACTGCAGGACCTTGACAGGGCTCTGAACCACACGGCGGGACGATCCCAAGCAGGTCTCCCCTCCGGGCACTCAGAGCCAAGCACTGATGCCATTAAGAAGTAAAAATAAATAAAAAATCAAACACACTGTGTCCTCTGACCGCCCACCAGTTCCCTCCTGCCCTGCCATTCCTGGGCCTGGGCTGCCCAATCCGTCTCCCAGCTTGGCGCCCGGGCTTCCCTCAGAAATGCAAGTCTTGACCCAGGAATTCAGAGCAGGAGAAATCAAGAAGAGAAAGAGGAGGGGTGGAAAAATAAAAAACCCACTTTTCATATTTTATCCGAAGTGTTTTGCAGGTCTACTTCCCCTTGGCTCACTCGCTCCGCTGGGTCTACCAGCATATTTTGGGTAATGAAATGCACATTTGCTGGTCAGCTCTAATAGACCCACAGGGACTGGGTTTCGCGTGTGTTTGTTTTAAACTTAAGGGTGTTGTAAAGTTGTTCCAACAGCCCAGGGCTGGGATGATAAGCCATGGCAGGCAGTGCCTGGTTAGTGGGTGGTTGTGGTGTTAATGTTTATCCCATAACTGAAGGAAGACGTGACAACACGAGCAAAGCATAACCACCACCACACTTCCTCACAAGGCACAGGCTGAACCTCTGCAGAGACCACCAGACAGGAGGCTTTTCATACACTCCTCGTGTATTGCAGAGAGAAAATCCTCTTAAAGGACAAGCTTATTAAAAAAAACAAAACAAAAAAAAAAAACCACCAAAAAAAAAAAAACCAAAAACAAAAAACAAAGTGGGATTCAGGGTGAGAATTAGACCGGCTGGCCCCAGAGCCTTTTCAGTCACATCTTTCAGCATCTGCACATGGGACCTGTTGGAGCAGGTCCAGAGGAGGCCATGGAGATGCTCCAAGGGCTGGAGCCCCACTGTTCTGGAGACAGGCTGGGACAGCTGGGACTGTTCACCTGGAGAAGAGAAGGCTCCAGGGAGACCTGAGAGCCCCTTCCAGTGCCTAAAGGGGCTCCAGGAGAGCGACTTTGGACAAGGGCTTGGTGGGACAGGACAAAGGGCTTCCCACTGCCAGAGGGCAAGGTCAGATGGGGAGAATACTGGGGAGAAATCCTTCCCTGTGAGGGTGGGCAGGCCCTGGCACAGGTTGCCCAGAGAAGCTGTGGCTGCCCCATCCCTGTGAGTGTCCAAGGCCAGGTTGGACGGGTCGTGGAGCAACCTGGGATAGTGGAAGGTGTCCCTGCCCATGGCAGCGGGGGGGATGAAATGAGCTTTGAGGTCCCTTCCAACCCAAACCACTCTGTGGTTCTCTCTCCCTTGGCCAGTGCCCATGTCCCAGCTGCACACTGGACAGCCCCCTGAAGTCCACCCTGTCCCAGCCCTGCCTGCCCCAGAGGAAGTGACTCCATCCCAATGCCCTGCACGGCCAAACCACCTACAGGCAAGTTCTGCTTCTCCCTCCAGTTTGCAGACCATGAATCGAGATCAGCTCCCAAAGCTACAGTTACTTCTCACGTAAATTGATTTTGTGCTTAGGAAACTAAAGGTATCTTATTCACCTTGAAAAGCAGGAATAGGCATCCTGCCTGGAGCAGGCATCAGGAATTCTGCAGAGCTACAGATCAGCAGCAACCTGCATGGAGTCAGGGCAGGGAAAATTCCAGCTGATGGGAAGTCACTGATGCCCCTGGAGAGCTGTGCCCTGCGTGGGCAGAGGGTGCAGGAGGGACAGAGCCATTTGTGCAAACCTCTCCTGCAGAAATGACAACGTGGTCTACAATCACTGACTCAGTTTGGGGACAACAGCTATCCCTTGCTTGAGAAATCCAGGAGAGGAAGAAATAGGTTTGCTGAGGCCCCAGGCATGAAGAAAAGTTATCTGAGATGGTGTAGGGAGACCTGAAGATCAAACACCTGCATTAGAGGACAGGAACACCACTGGAGACTAAGTCCATCTCCACGACTTACCCACTCACTCTGCATTTGGGAAACAGCTCAAATGCTGAGCTCACTGACAGGGAAAACAGTGTCACTCCCATGGTGGCCTCTTCCCTCCCCAGTTCCCTTCTGTTCCACAGATCCTGACAGCAAGGGATGGAAAGGAACACAATTCCCCATAAAATTCCCCAGCTGTGGGCAAGAATCAAAGCAATGAATTACATTTAATGCTTGTTGGATGGGAACATGGGAAGGCAAGGGCTGATGTGGCCAGGCCCAGGGGTCCCACCGGGACTTTGATGTGCTGGTGGGCACCAAGCAGGGAGCTGGGACAACATCAGGGTACAAACCCAACCCAAAGCCCTCTCTTGCCTCCTCTGATCATTTAAGTTAACTGCAAAGCAGTCTCTTCTACCCACAACCGGCCTAAAACCCCAACACAGGCTGCCTTTACATCAAGATCAGTCTGTGCAAAGTCCTACTATCTGTGTGGGGCTCTGCTGACAGTAATAGGGCAGTTGAGATTTCTCCCACTGTCATCTCAGATTTGCTCAGCTCTGTGGTTTCACTCTCAGATCTCTAGGTCCAGGCTCTTACATGGACAATCCAAGGTTGTCCATCACCCCTGTGCTCCCTGGACACAGCAGGAGATGCTCCCTCACTTCAGGGTTCTCCCCATGATGGTGTTGACCTACACTCTGACAACCTGCACGTTTTCCACCCCTTTCCTTTTTGCCCAGGACAGGCAGGACTCTATTTATGGTATTATTTGGTTGCTGACAGGAAGCCACATGCAGATCAAGGCAATCAGAAACCCTGAATCAACAACTTAGGGACATAAATTCAGTTTACTCCAATTCTAAGCTCACCAACACCAGAAGGTGACACAGCCTTAACCTGGTGCTCTGTGGTGAGGTCCTGCAGCTGATCTCCCCCAGCTTCATCTCTCTCTTGTTTAGATGAAAATTAGGAGGTGACTGACCACCAATCCTCTTCCTGCACTCAGTTCCTGCCAGGTTCATTTATTGAGAGACTCTGAGAGGAGGCAAATAAATGGCTTAAGACATTTTAAGCCAATAGCACAATTCCAACTGTTCCAGCACCACACAGGGCTTGTCCATGGCAGACAACCTCCTTGCCCAATAAACCCTTTAAAGGTTCCCTGATCACAGCTAGACGTGTCATAAACCTCCCTTCATAGTCTATTATCCCCATAAATCTCTATAAAACTATTTTATCTCATCTGGATCGGCAATGAAGCAAACTTTGCTGTGTTTATGGCTTACCAAGCCATCCTCCAATGACAACACACTGTTAAAGAAGGGATGAAGATCCCACACAGCACCTCCCCACCCACCCTTCCAACACTACACACCACCCCACGCACAGCAAACAGCCCCACGTGCTCCATGTGCTTCCCCTCCTGGAACAGACCTCCTATCAAATAACATTTCTTCTACTTTCTTGTCTTTCAAACGTGCTATTTAAAGGGAAAAAAATAGCTTGGAGTCTTACCCAGCCTGCTTTTCCCAAATGTGTGCCCTGCCTTTCATTCACAGAGTACTTTTGCTCCTGGGAGCTTTGTAGCTCCTTTGTCAACAGCTCTTTATTGGGAAGTAGTGATGGTTTATGGCTTCATTCAAATCAGGTGGATGACTGTAAAACCATCCTCTGCTTGGCTTTTCAATTGCAAAACACAGAAATAAAAGCACTTTCCAGGTTGTCCTACCTACTATATGACTTCCAGCTTTTCCAAGCAGCCCAATTAATTTTTTTAGAATCACAGGATGGCTTGGGTTGGAAGGGACCTTAAAGCCCATCTCGTTCCAACATCTTCCACTACACCAGGTTGCTCCAAGCCCTGTCCAACCTGGCCTTGGACACCAGCAAGACCACGACCCATGGGATCTCCTTCCACCCAGCCTAAGGACACACAGAACCACAGATCTGTCACCTGCCAGTGCCACAACACTGCTCTGTCTGTGTCACCTACGGAAGAGTTGCCCTTGCACAGGAACCTTCAACCTCCTGCAAGGCGTGCCCAAGAGCTCCTTGCTCCTGTCCTCCCAGCACAGGAGGGTCACAGGACACCCCAAAGAGCTCCCAGACACTGTGATCCCTAAAGAGCAGGACCCATAAAAATCCCACCACTCTCCTCCAAGCCCCCTTCTCACACTGAAGTTCTGTGGAGTTTCAAAGCTCCGTGGTGGAGCTCAGGAGAAACATCCAACACCATGACAGCAATCAACCAACATTCTGAGGGTAGGATGGCAGCTGCCTGCCCTCAGCTGTGGCACCAAGATCAATGTCTGAAGCTGGTACACATTCCTCCTCCTCCTCCCTGCAAAGACAGCCCCTCACCCTTCAGAGGGCACACAGCTACTGCCCACCACGACCTGTCCCCACTCGGGCCATGCTGCACCCTGGAGCAGAGGACAGTCAGCTCTCCCATGAGTGTCAGCTCAAGGGAACGCCCTGATTAAATACTTGGGGCTTTTCTCACCTCTTTGAGAGTGAAGCCATCTCATCCACAGTCCTGTTTGCCAAGGCTGCTCCACCCTTCCTTAGTCACACAGGTCCCACAGTCTTGGGGATGTGGCTCCCACACCACCTGGAGATGCAGCTCCCAAACCATGTGGGGATGTGGCTCCCACACCACCTGGGGATGTGGTTCTCACACCACTCAGGGATGTGGCTCCCACGCAACCTTGGGCCATGGCCCATCCTGAGCTACATCTGCCCTCTCCCTCTGCCACCACTCCCACAGAAGCTCCTCATGCTGTGCCAGGAGAGCAGAGCAGCCATTCCCATCCCTACCATCATCCTCAGGAAGGGACCAAGAGCCTGCAGAGCACCCGAGGGAGAGGTCCCAGGTATCTCTGGGGAGTCTTGGATTCCAGGAAGGCAAGGACCAGAAGTTGTGGTCCATTCAGGAAGCTTTAGGATGAGCTGTGAAACATTTACTAGAAGAACCTCCCACTAAGGCAACAGCAGTGCAGATGTAGGGCACAACTCCTGGGAACATGAGAAGGCAGGGCCACCAGGTGCCAGGGAGAGACCTTCAGGTGACTGACCGCCCACAGCGCCATCAGCAGCACGGGCCACCACTTCTCCTGACTGATGAACTTCAGACAGCAGTAAAAAGTCAAAGCCACAACTAAAAGATGACATACAGGGACACTGCTGATGCCAACCATGTCCCAGTCCCCTGCTGCTGCTGCAGGGCACGTGTTGCTGCTCATTACATCGACTATTATCTTTCTATTGCTGTCCATGAGACTGATCTTCATGATGGCTGGCCAATGGTTTGCTTAGAGAAGACTAAGTTATATATGGCAAAATATGCTGATTACTTTCTGGAAGTATCATTGCAAGATCATGAATTTTTAAATTATGCCCCATCTTTAGTTGCCACTTCAGAGCCAACCACAGACCCAGCAGGAACGGTGCCACCTTCCCATCAGGTCACCACCAGCATCAGATCCAGCTCCAGCTCTCCAGCTGGCAGGGGTGAAGCAATTCCCATGGCAACACAGGGATGCCCTCAGCAGAGGATTAAGCTCCAGTGGGAGGGGAAGCAGGACCAGGGGAGGGAGTTGATCAACAAGTACGACAGGGACGCTGTGGAGGAACGGCGGCCACGGCATCGATTTTCACGCCCATCTTCCCCTTTCAGTTCTTCTCTAGCATGAAAGTCTCGATTTAAATGGCAAACTTTGACACCATTAGAAACTATCAGAGCATTTATCACACTGCCCCTTCCTCCCACGTCATCGCACCCACGGCTGCCACGGGAATAAAGGGGGCTGCAAGATCCAGACATCTCCCAGCAGTCCCACCATCAAAGTGCAGCAAATCTGCGTCACACAGAGACCCTTTGAAAGGGGATGAATGAGAAGCACAGGGAGAAATGATTACTTTATTTGGAAAGACCATGTCTCTTGTCATTGTAATTCATCCCAAATCCTCCCGGCACTGGACAGCTGCAGGTTTAATCATGAATATACAAATCAGCAACACATGAGCAACAAAGAGTCTCCAAATACAACAGAGACCCAGAATTCGGTCTGGTTCGGCTGCTGCTCTCTCTGCTTTGCACTGAAAAAATAAAGGAGGGGAAGGGTAAAACCTGGCCCTGCCACCTCCTCCTGCCACCAGTGCCTCTCCCACCGACTCCCAGACAGGGGAATGCCAAACTGAACCTCTCCCTACTCCAGCAAAGCTTCTCCCAGCAGCAGGAGGAGAGTGAAGGGAGAGGAGAGGGAGAAGCAAAGGGCTGGAGGGAAGGAGAAGCTGGGGCACAGAGAGCAGCTGGAGCTGCACGGGCACTCGAGAAGTGAGCTGGGAAGGGAAAACATGGGGTTGTAACCATGCAAAAAATGGGAAATCACTCCCCGTGTGTGAGCCTTGGGCAGGCAGAGCACGGGGGTGACCCCAGTGTGCAGAGGGGGGGCACTCCTGAGAGACGGGGTGCAATTCCCACATGGGCACTGATGCTGCTACACATTATTAACATCAAACACCAGCCCAAAAGGGGCGTCCTGCAGAGGATGCTGACTCCAAACAGGCTCAGAACCTCTCCACAAGCATCCAACACCTGCCTTCTGCTGTCTCCGAGGGGTTTTCTGCACATCCAGATGCTACAAAGCTGGTGAGCAACTGGATGTGGGGCAGGCAGCAAGTGATACTCATCAGTGTAATGCACTGCCTGCCACCTGGAAAAAGAGACCTGGGAAGCAGGAGCTATCCAGAGCTTCCAGAGCTTCCAGAAGGTTGCTCTGCAAAAGAAATTTCACCAAGGTCTACAGCTTTCTCAGGAGGGGCAGTGGAGGGGCTCTCTGTTCACTGTGACCAGTGACAGGACCCGAGGGAACTCCATCAGGGCAGGGTCAGGTTGGATCTCAGCAAAAGGTTCTTCCCCCAGAGGGTGGTCGGGCACTGAACAGGCTCCCCAGGGCAGTGGGCATGGCCCCAAGGCTGCCAGAGCTCAGGGAGTGTTTGGACAACACTCTCAAGGGCAGGGTGGGATTGTTGGGCTGCCTGTGCAGGGCCAGGGGTTGGTTTTCAACCCAGTGCTATCTCTGCAGAATTACCTGCTTTTGATTTAATCACTTTGTGGAATTATTCATTTGATCTGAATTATCGTTTGCCTAGAAGTGATGGGAGGAGAAGCTGATGTGCTTCCGAAGTGCAAGTTCTAGGAAAAAAAAAAAACAAACCAGTTGGGGAAGAAGTGTTTTTTGAACCTCCCAAAGTCCCCCCAGCCTCTCCTCTGGGGTGCCAGGCTGCACCCAGGGCTGTGGGTGGGACATCAGGGTGGGCAGAGGGACAGTCCTGCAAACCTGGGAGACCAATTTCTGTGCAAGCCCCAGCTCCAGATATCAGTCCCAGTGACACTTTCCTGCAACATAACAAACTGCACATCGTGCTTCAAAACCATACTGTGCTCAAGCAGTGGGAGAATCAAGTCCCATTTTCCTGCCCACTGCAGTGCAGTCCTTGGACCCCAGCATGGCATCTACATCCATCTGGCTCCACAAGGGTCCCAGCATTGCAGCTGCCCTGCGCTGGGAAGGGATTCCCTTCCCTTCCTTCCTTTCCCCTTCCTTTCCCTTTCCCTTTCCCTTTCCTTTCCTTTCCTTTCCTTCCCTTCCCTTCCCTTCCCTTCCCTTCCCTTCCCTTCCCTTCCCTTCCCTTCCCTTCCCTTCCCTTCCCTTCCCTTCCCTTCCCTTCCCTTCCCTTCCCTTCCCTTCCCTTCCCTTCCCTTCCCTTCCCTTCCCTTCCCTTCCCTTCCCTTCCCTTCCCTTCCCTTCCCTTCCCTTCCCTTCCCTTCCCTTCCCTTCCCTTCCCTTCCCTTCCCTTCCCTTCCCTTCCCTTCCCTTCCCTTCCCTTCCCTTCCCTTCCCTTCCCTTCCCTTCCCTTCCCTTCCCTTCCCTTCCCTTCCCTTCCCTTCCCTTCCCTTCCCTTCCCTTCCCTTCCCTTCCCTTCCCTTCCCTTCCCTTCCCTTCCCTTCCCTTCCCTTCCCTTCCCTTCCCTTCCCTTCCCTTCCCTTCCCTTCCCTTCCCTTCCCTTCTCTCTTCTACCCTCTTGTAAAGGGACATTCTCACTCCCTGCAACTCCCTGGAGTGGAACCAGGTGGGACCCGGGCTCTGCTCCCACGGAACAAGGGACAGCATGAGAGGAAACAGCCAAACCTGGGGAGGTTTTAGGTTGGATATTGGGAAAATTTCTTCACAGAAAAGGAGGTCAGGCACTGGCACAGCTGCCCAGGCCAGTGGTGGAGTCCCCATCCCTGGAAGGATTTAAAAGACATGTGGATGTGGCACTTGGGGACATGGGTCAGTGGTGAACACGGTTGGACTTGATTGCCTTAGAGGGCTTTTCCAGCCTTGATGATTCCATGATCCCCAAACAGGTTTGCAAATGGAAGGAGAGAGGTGCTTGGGGAGGTTCAGCTGAGCCCTCAACCATGCAAACTACATCCCTACAGTCACCAGCAAAAGGAGACCATAGGGCCCCTTCCAGTGCCTAAACGGGCTCCAGGAGAGCTGGAGAGGGACTTTGAACAAGGGCCTGGAGAGATAGGACAAGGGGGAATGGCATCCCACTGCCAGAGGGCAGTGTGAGATGGAATTTTGGAAAGAAATTCTTCCCTGTGAGGGTGGGCAGGCCCTGGCACTGGTTGCCCAGAGAAACTGTGGCTGCCCCAGCCCTGGAAGTGTCCAAGACCAGGCTGGACAGGGCTTGGAGCAACCTGGGCTAGTGGAAGGTGTCCCTGCCCATTACAGGGAATGGAACAAGATGGGCCTTAATTTCCCTTCCAACTCAAACCATTCTATGATTCTAAAACCCATCCAATGGTTCAACTGGTAAATCCAAAGCCCAGTGACCAGGCAAACAAAAATATCAGGGGCTGGCCTTGCCCCAGCCCAAACCCACAGCTGGGGCTCCCTGGCCAGCTCTGCACATCAGTGGGAACCACAATCCCAGCCACAAACCACGACCTGGGCTGGGATGGGGTGTCAGGACCCTGCTCGATGGAGCTCCCACCACTGGGAAACAGACACAAACCCACCATCTCCCAGGGCCAGCTCTGTGGCTTTTAGTGCTTTTTCAGGGATGGCCTCAAAGCCTCACCCTCGCTGGGAAAACCTCATCCCATCAGCCCAGACCCGTCCACAGCCCTCCCAGTGCCACTGACTGGGCTGAGCAGGAGGTGGGATGGGGAGCGGGGCAGAAAGCAGCACCCTGAGCACCCACCAAGACACGGGGGTGACATTCACTTCCCACTACTGACATGGGCAGGATTTCACATTCCCTGTCACCTCCATGCTCTTGGCATGGAGAGATGGGGACACACTCACATTCCCTCCCGTGAGTGAAGCCTGAGTGACTCTGGGAATGGCACCAGTGACAAACCCACTCCTGTGCCCACCTCTGCCCACTCAGCTCTCCCTGCAGCAAGAGAGAAAGGGGTGTTGTGTCCTCCACCCTCCTTAAAAATTGCCTTTCTTTTTAAAAAAAAATTCCCTTAAACAAATGGCAGCAAATCCCAATGGGGAGCTGCACAATGGACACTTCAGTCTGCCCAGGGGAGGAGAGACAGGGCCTTCAATGCCTAAATAAATGCAATTTGCTCGTTAAGAGGGGGCTGGGGAAGGTTAAGCAGAGGGGAGCCCTGGTTATTCACTTCCCCCAATTAACATTCCAGCAGCGCTGCTCTGCTTTCTAGGAACAATAACTTTTTGGGAAGGGGGAGTAATGCCCGTGGGGGTGTTGGATGGTCCCGGAGAAAGGAGACACGTCCGAGGGTGTGAGGGTCCAAGTCCCTCCATGATGGGAACTGCTACACAAAACCAAGACTAAATAAAGATCTACTCTATGCAAAAATAACCTGCAAAGTAAAACCCTTTGCATCCCTGGACCAAGATTATTTGCCTTTGCTGCTGATCTAAACATTTTTCCAAGGCCACAGAAAAGAGGTGGCTTGTCACTGTTTGTTTGGTTGTAAAAGGTCTTCAAATGCAAGGTAATTAAAATTATTTAGACCAGGCTTTGAGCTGCACCATCCCCACATGTCCTGCAGCTCCACACCAGCTCACAGCAGCCAAGGACATGCTCACAGCAGCCAGTGACCACCTGGTTTAAAATAAACCTGAGCTTTGTCCTCTCCACCCTTTGCCAGGGTTCTCCATCACCTTCAGCCTGGGTTACAGGTGGGGTGGCTGGGAGGATGAGCAGGGCAGGGGGTTACTACAGCCCTGTGCCAGCTGAGGATGAGGGAGCCACTTCCCAGTTCCACAGGCTGGGTCTCCTGCAGGATGAACAGGGATGGATCTCAGCCTCTCCTCTTTTCCAGGCTTCCAGAGTTCAAGGAGCGTTTGGACAACGCTCTCAAGCACATGGTGGGATTGTTGGGAACTCAAACCAGTTTGGTTTAGCCTGCAGGTGTTAAATCAGTGCAGGAGCCCCAGGAGGACGTGCCCATCTGCCAGAGCTCCTGTCACACAGTGCTCAGCCCAGCCACTCCAGCTCGGTGTGTCCTGTTGGACAGACTCAGAGCAGGCCATCCCCAAGGGTGCTCCAGTTATTAATTCACTCTGCAATATCCAAGTTGAAGATCTGCAGGTTCCCCACTTGGGTCCTCAGACGACAAAGCAGATTTGCTGATTTAGCAGGTGATGTGTAATCATATCAAAAAGCTCTCTAGTGTCGATGCCATTGCAGGAAGAAGATGGTAGAAGGGCCTGCACCTACCTGAGAAGGTGCCTCCTCACAGGCTTGAGGCAGGAAGGTTGGGAATGTTGTATCAGACCACTAATATTGTCACAGAATCCCAGAATGATTCAGGTTGGAAGGACCACTGGAGGGGTCACCTGGTCCAACCACCCTGCTCAACCAGGGTCATCCCAGCTCACAGGATTGTGTCCAGACTGGTTTTGAATATCCCCAGTGAGGGAGACTCCACACCCTCTCCAGACAGCCTGTTCCAGTGCTCTCCAGAAGTGAGATGAACAAAACCTCACCCTGAGGCACTCGGCAAGAGCACACCAGAGCCACAAAGCAGCCAGAGGTCTGGAGGAAAGGCAGGATTCACCTGAAGCCCACTAGGACTCTCCAACACCCCTGCTGCATCCTCTCCAAACGCTCCTCATGAGTGAAAATGAGCTCAACAACAGAAAGTCTCCCATGGAGCTGCTTGGTGTGTGTTCCTCCTGGGGCATCACGAGGCTCAATTCCAGTGCAAAGGACTTGGTGTCTTTCCACAGCAAGCAAAGGTCTGCAGTGAGAACAAACCCCCTCTCAGGCCAGCACCAGGCACTGGGACTCTGTTTTCCCTACAATTTGGGGCAGCCAATGCTCCACCCTCCCACACAAGCAGCCACTGCACAACCATTGCTCCAGTGCCAATGCTGCAGATGCTCATCAGAGATACCTGGTGGCCACAAGGAACAGTAAATGGCCCTCTGAACAAAAACCTGCAAGAACCAGGTGAACTTTGGGCTGGATTTGCTGTTGACTTTCAAGCCTGGTAGAGGAACCCATCCACAAAGATGCAGAGGACAACTGTTGGAAGGGAATGATCCCCTCCAGACAGGAACCAGTACGAGTCCCACGCAGGCCAGGCTTGTGGTCCCCTCCAGTCCAGGTGAACCACAGACCATGTGTGTGGCTCCTCCTCACCATGCAATGCAGGAGGAGTTGAACCAAGTCCCAGGTCCAGCACGGCCCTATCAAGGTCTCATGGAGCCTCCTTACCTGGAACTCCATACCTGGTCTACTCCAGCAATCAGTTTCCTCTCTCTCCTCCCCAGGAGGTAACAGAGGAGGTAATAAGAGTGTCTAGACCTCAAAACCACATGGAGAAACTGGGAGCATGTAGGGTCATTCCCAGACCCCGCCACCCCACACAGAAACTGGAAGCCCATAGGGTCATTCCTGGACAGCAGTTTCATACTGCATTCCTCAAAGTGTCCAGAAGTACTGAAACTTATCACGAGGCTGGACATTTTTGCTGTCAGGTAACAGGGAGATCCATAAGCTGAATGTTGTTATGTTGGTGGTTGGACATCTCAGAAAAGCTACTCTCTGCCTTGGAAAGTCACCTCTGTAACAGCCAAAGAAACAGAGGGAAATTCTCACCCCCAAAAAACATCATTCTGCTTTTCTGCTCCCCTTCTAGTCACTCTTGAGTGCCAGGTCACCTACTCCTGGGCTGCTTGGAGGCTTCAGCAAGGACACATTGAGCAGGCTGGCAGCAAGCACAGCCCTTGCCATGAAATGAGGCATCAGGAGCACCACAGCCCCAGCATCCACCCCAACCCTCTTCATCTCAGCCCTCCGTCCCCCAGGGTGAGGGTCAGCAGGGCTGAAGGTCTCACAGCAACCCCATAACCACCCCACTGTTTTTCTCAGCCCTCTGGTGTGACCAGGCTCAGATGGAGATGCCACTGCAGCAGCAGGGAGGAGGAAAAACATCTTTGCACGTGCCACGCAAAGCCCTCTAGATAGCCAGTGTAGAGATAAATCTCCTTCCCTGTCCAGGAGACCAAGACCTGACTGTGCAAGTGGGGCACTTCCAAAGGCACCTTCCTCTCTGTTCCAGCCTGGGCTCTCCCTGCCTCTGCTGGCGCTCCCTTGGAGAGACAAAGCTCAGCTTGCTGGTCACAAACTGGTCATTAAAAAAATATAAAACACAAGTGAGATGAACAAAACGCTAATGGGAACCCCCCGGTCAAGCCACCTCCCTGTCACCAGGGCCCTCCTCTTGCCAGCACATTCCTGTCACTAATGAGGCCCCATCGCTTCCTCCTCCCTCCTCAAGTTGCTCCTGGTGATGCAAATCCACCGTCTTTGTTTCTATTCTCGGAGTAAAAACAGAACCAAAGTAAACAGCAAAACAGCTCTTAGGTTTCAGGATCCTTTCTTTTTCCATCCTTCCCAACTGCAGCAGGGCTGTTGTTGCTGTCAAAGCGAGGTGACACCCGAGCCCAGACATCAGCCTGTTCCCACCGGAACTGCTCCGCTTGATCTGCAGCCTCAACATCCCCTCTGAGATCACTGCCAGCTCCTTCCCGGAGCCTCCACCTCACTGTGCTCCTTGGGAAGCGTCAGACATCACCACGAGCCTCTTGGAGAGGGAGAGAGGACCTGTGGAGACCCTGCCAGGGACCCCATCTCCAGTCCCCACCAGACATTCAGCCTTCCACTGGCAGCCTTCCCCAAGGAGCTCAACCAGCCCCAGTCTGTGCCTGGACAGACCTCATGGTGACAGTGTGTCCCCACGTGCCAGGGTGGGGATGCACAGAGGGGGGAAAGTTGGACACATCAGCTCTCCCTTGGACATGCCAGCGTCCCGTGAAGCAGAATGGCAGCTGTCCTGGCACACTGCACTGCCAGGGAAGATGCTGAAGGTCAGCTCTGCCATGGGAGCTGCAGGGAGGGGCAGGTCTGTGTGCCAGAAAAACCTCTGTTCAGAAGCAGGTTCTGGTCTGTAACAACATCCCCCAAAGTCGTTCCCTCCTCAGCTGAGATGCAGCAGGCACCAAACCCTACTTTAGGTGCTGGGACCCCAGAACTGGCAGCAGGATGAGCACACCCAGGGATCACCAAAGCCATGTCCCACTTTTCATCCTGGTCACAGGTGACCCTGGAAAGTGGACAGCAGCAAAGGGCCGAGTGTTGGCTGCAGGTGCAGGGAGAGCACAGAGCCCTGACAGCATCACCAACGATGGACAGTCAGATGTGACCTCCACGTGCTGACACAGTGACACCCCCCCTCCAGTGCTTTTGGGAGCTCTGGTAGTTCTCCACAGGCTCCTGGGTCCAAGGAGTGGGGAGTGATCAGGCATTGGAATGGCCACCACCAGAGAGGTGGTAGATTCACCATCCGTGGAGGTTTTTAAGATGAGACTGGACGTGGCACTCAGTGCCCTGATCTGGTATCACAGTGGTGTTGGATCAAAGGTTGGTCTTGATGATCTCAGAGGTCTCTTCCAACCCAGTTGATTCTATGACTCCATGACTGTGAGGTCTGAGACAGCTAGAGAGGGATTTTGGACAAGGGCCTGGTGGGACAGGACAAGGGGGAATGGCTTCCCACTGCCAGAGGGCAGGGTTAGATGGGATATGGGGGAGAAATTCTTCCCTGTGAGGGTGGGGAGGCACTGGAACAGGTTTTCCAGAGCAGCTGTGGCTGCCCCATCCCTGGAAGTGTCCAAGGCCAGGTTGGACAGGGCTTGGAGCAACCTATTGAAACATGTCCCTGCCCATGGCAGGGGATGGAACGAGATGAGCTTTGATGTCCCTTCCAACCCAAACCACTGTGGGATCCCACGCTTTAGAGGCTGAGAATTCCAAGCTCTCCAGCGAGAGCAGGGGTCGATAAAATGAAGCACTTCATCCCGAGGTGACAAGAGGAGCTGGAGCAGTGGAGGAGCAGCCTGTCTGTGCTGGGCACCAGCGCTCGAAGAGCAGTGCTGCAGAGACCTCTTGCAGCACACAACTGCTACTGCATCTCAGAGCTCCAGCGTTTCTAATGGCAAAAGTGCCTTAGAGCCCACTGGTGATTTATCCAGGGCGGCCCAGGCAGGCTGCACCTGGAGAGGAGAGGCTCTGCAGCAGAAGGCTGATGGCATCCAGCACACACAAAGGGCCACCTCCAGACAATCACTCCACTCAAGTGCTCCCAGTCCTGCAGCTGGATCCAATTGCCAGATCCTTGAGTCTATATGAAGCCACAGGCGGTGTCCAAAGGGCTTTTTCAGGCACAAGCACCTCCCTGCATGAATTTGCTTGCAGGGAAAGTGCTCTGAAGCGTTTAAACCTCAGGCTGTCAAAGTACTTCCTTTGCCTGCACACTCCAGTGGCTAATGAAAGGCATTTGGGGATTGCAGCATTTGCTCATGAGCCTGGGGCACCTGCCTTCCTCACGTCAGGAAAACCCAAAGAGCGGCAGACTGTGGGTCTGAGTGGAAGAGGAAAGACTAAAACAACCAGATTCGCTGCCTGAGATTTGGGGAAGCAAGAGGCCCAAGAGGAGGAACAGAAGAGAAGACCTCCAAGGGAAACACGAGGAAGGTCTGCAGGTAGACCAAGAGGCCCAATGGTCAGCAGAGAATGGGATTTACTACACCTGGTCTGAGCAGTGACCAGGCTGGACCAGGGACCTGCCATCACAAAGCCATTCTTGTGGTTAAACCACAGAAGAAAAGGAAATGCGGATGAAAAAAACCCACCAGAATGTGCACTTTGGGATTAACAGGAACAACCCCAGCAGCCAGGACTTGGTTGGATACAGAGGTCAGAAGGGACCTGGGCTGCAGACATGTAGTCACTGTCACCATCACAGCCAGCTGTTCGGAGGGGACAACCAGCCAAAGGCAGGAGGAGAAACTGTCTTGGAAGAGGCATCTCCTCAACCCGATCAAAACCTGCCATGGGTCCTGCCAGCACAAGCCTTTGTATGCGCAGCAGGATTGAGCCACCAAAAAGGGTTTGTTTTTCCAAAGCACCCCCAGCCCACCCTGCACTTCCAAGACCCCACCCAGGCTGCCGCAGCTGCCACCCAAAAACTCATTTGAGTTTCACGTTGTGAGACTCCAGTCCTGCGGAGGAGGAGGAGGAGAAGGAACACTTCAGCTCACAGAATAGTGTCTCATTTATTTTAAATCACTGTGGGTATTTTCTTCTTTCACACAGACTTCACATACCAAAGGACACGGTGCACATTTTTGGCAAATCTCACTTGGAGAAGTAGAGTAAAATTGGAAGTTGGCAAAGGAATCTGCTCTCCTCCTCCTCAGGCCTGCTGCTCTCTGAAATTTGATGTTTCTTGTGCAGAAACAAAATGTTAATGCATCAGAGGCTGGAAACATCATAAAATCATGGACTGGTTTAGGGTTGGAAGGGATCTTAAAGTTCATCTTGTTCTACCCCCTTGCCATGGGCAGGGACACCTTCCACTGGACCAAGTGAATCCAAGCCACATCCACTGGCCTTGGACACTTCCAGAGATGGGGCATACACAGCTTCTCTGGACAACCTGTGCCAGGACCTCTGCACTCTCCCAGGAAAGAATTCCATCCCAATATCCCACCTAACCCTGCCCTCTGGCAGTGGGAAGCTGTTCCCCCTTGTCCTGTGCCTCCAGGCCCTTGTCCCAAGTCCCTCTCTAGCTCTCTTAGAGCCTCTTTAAGCACTGGAAGGGGCTCTCAGGTCTCCCTGGAGCCTTCTCTTCTCCAGGTGAACATTCCCAGCCTGTCTCCAGAGCAGAGGGGCTCCAGCCCTCGGAGCATCTCCATGGCCTCCTCTGGACTCTCTCCAGCAGCTCCACATCCCTCCTGTGCTGGGACCCCCTGAGCTGGAGGCAGCTCTGCAGGTGGGGTCTCACCTGAGGGGGCAGAGGGGCAGAATCCCCCCTCCCCTGCTGCCCAGGGCACAGGGGTCTCTGGGTGCCAGTGCCATGGCCAGGGCACCTCCAGCTTTTCACCAACCAACAGCCCCAAGTCCTTCTCCCAGGGCTGCTCTTCATCCAATCTCTGCCCTGCCTGTCCTTGTGCTTAGGTTTTGTGCTGGCTCCAGTGTGAGACCTTGTGCTTGGGTTTGTTGAAGGTGCTGCTTTTCTCTTGGCTAGCCCAAGGGATGCTCCTTCCACCACCTCCCAGTGTCCCGAGCCATCCCCAGCCCTGCGCAGCCCAACTCCGGCTCTACTCCCAAGAGCAGAGCCAGCAGAGGGAGCAAACACGGCGGGTTTGCAGGGACACCGTGGGGGTTTTTCATTGTGGCTGTGGTGTTTTGAGCCTAAAGGTTATTTCATGGTACTTTGCATAAGTTATTTGGAAAAGACCAAAGCCAACCCGCCTGTGTTCTCGGGACAGCCCTGGCAGATGACAGGCAGTTCCCACTGGTACCCAATCTGCAGTGGCAGTATTCGAATCAAACCCAAAGTGGTCCTCAGCAATAAACCCCTTCCAGCTTGAAGCTCAGGGTCCCGCAGCTCCTGAGGGTTTATTTCAGAGCCCAGTGCTCTCCCCCTGCCCACATGAAGGGTCCACGTGACCTACAGCAACCAGGAGAGGCTTCACCTGCCCCAGCTCACCCAGTTCACTCTGTTAGGCACAGACACCTGGTCCCAGCTTGGCTTTGACCAGGTTGTTTGGCACAGACACCTGGTCCCAGCTTGGCTTTGACCAGGTTGTTTGGCACAGACACCTGGTCCCAGCTTGGCTTTGACCAGGTTGTTTGGCACAGACACCTGGTCCCAGCTTGGCTTTGACCAGGTAGGATGTATCACACCATCCCAAACCCCACTGGAACCCCCACTCTACCACTCTGGCTTGGGGTGGTCCCCACCATCTGCCCCTCTAACTCCTAATTCCCTAAGAAGGCATCTCCCTTTGTGTGGGAATGCTGAGCACGGACCCACAGCTCACTCTCCTCTTCCCGAGCCACCTCTGCTTTCCTACAGGAACCACCAAGCACCTGCTGGGATGTCACAAGTTGGTGCTGCAAATAAAACCACGTTCACCAAAGAAATGAGCCGGGTAGGTTTTGGTTTGGAGCGTCACCGTGCTGGTTCATTCCCACACTATTTTGCAAAGTGGGGTGATTCACAGGGAGCCTCTTCCCAGCTCCCAGGGGAATGAATTGCTCTCTGGCTCCAACGTCATGACATTTATCGGGTTGTTGGTTTTTTTCAAATGGTCAGTGAAACACAGTCAGAAAATGAGCAACGTGCCGAGGAGGGGCTGGGCCCGGGCAGTGACACACAAAGCTCATCCTTCACCTGTCCTTGTGCCCACCTCGTCCAGGCACTCCCTGCCATTCTGCTTGGGAAGCCGATGCAGGGTGTACATGGATCCAGGGAGACTCCCACTGCTCTGCACCTTCCCAGGGAGCACAGCTGACCTGCCTCTTGCACAGCCATTTGTTCCACCCAGAGAAGCCGTGGCTGCCCCATCCCTGGAAGTGTCCAAGGGCACGTTGGACAGGGCTTGGAGCAACCTGGGATAGTGGAAAGTGTCCCTGCCCACGGCAGGGGTTGGAATGAGATAGTTTTTAAGGCTGTTTCCAACCCAAACAATTCAGGGATTCTACGAATCTTTTCTTTTTTTTTTATAATTTCTTTTTGTCATTATGAACTACAGGCACAGCCAAGTCTCCTCTGGCTGTCTGCTGACACTTTCTGAAATCAGGTTTGTAGCAGCGTTGGAACAGAACCCAACCAAAAAAAGCAAGGAGAGAACTACCACTGTTGGGATTTCATTGGTACCAGTGGGATTACAGCAGGGCTGAGCCCAACTTCACTGTCACCATGAGCATCATGCCACTGGCTGCACACATGAGACAACTGGCTGCACCCCACAGACCTGGGAAGTCCCTGCTCACTTAGGAACAAGACCACACCGTTGGGATAAAGCAGAGGTGAGTTCCACTAAAGTCCTACTAAATCTGGCTCTGCCCAGCTCAGCTGGCACCAAACCCCCAGACTGGGATATTCACCTCCTATGGATTGGTGCTGCTCTGGGGTGAGGCAGTTTCTGCACTGACCCACATGCTCCCCAACGTGTGACCACCAGGAATAGGAGGCATTTCTGGGCTGATCATCACTCATGGGAATAGGAAGACCTGGACAGGCACATGTCAGCCAGTGCCAGTCACTGTGAGTGACTCCAGTGAGCACCAGGTGGGATGAGGTTTCTGCCACACAGTGAGTTCCTCCCTTGCCCAGGCTCTGCTATCCCAGTCCATCTTTTCTCCTTCATCCCGGCTTTGCAAGGCAGGGATTACCTCTGCTCAGCTCGTCTGTAGAGCTCCCAAGACAAACAGTGCTCTAAGTGTTCCCTGCAGGGCACAGACATTTCATATCGGAATCACTGCCTGGAAAAATACAACACAAAAAAATAACGATAATTAAAAAACAAATTAGCGCGAGAGAGCGCAGAGTAAAATTAATTAGTGCAGAGTCAGGGAAGCAACACAACCTCGAGTCACTTACTTGAAACAATGCAGGAAGTACAGCAAGGAGAAGTCCCAGGACAGCTGGGGCAGCACCAGGGATGCCGTGGCAATGCCAAGGGCTGCTCTCCTCCATCTCCCTGGCACAAACTGGCCAACTCCTCCTTGGAGCCATTTGGGAGGAGCAGGTGGGTCAGCATAGAGACCTTGGGCACTGCTGGCTTCTCCTCTTCTAGAGGCAGCAGGACCTCTGCCATCAGGGTGGAAGGTCTCCTTGTAACATCACAGGGTCAGTGGGCAATGTCAGAATGACAGGCATAGCTACAGAGAACTTCCAATTGCCCAGGGAAAGAGGGAAGAGCCCAGATTCCCTCAGAGCAATCTGCACTGACTGTCCCAGCAGCCACCACAGACAGTGACTCACACTTGTGACCTCCTTTAATGCTCTGTAAGGTTAATGCTGAGTTTAGGAGGGTTAATTCTGCCTTTAATGACCAGTTCTCCCGTGAAGATGAGGAGATCAGCACAGTCTGTAACTCAGCCATGTCACCCTCCTCTTTCCCTGGGCAAGGGACACTGCAGAAGGTCCCATCCCTGCTTCTCCCTGCCCATCTTGGAGCCAGCAGGGCACAATACCCAACGCAGTCCCCTGGCCATCACTGAGTGACCCCAAACAACACACCCAAGGTCTCAAGGCACAGTCCCAGCCTGGTCATGTCTCTGTCACAGCTGGTGGGACCGGGACAAGGCAGGGGATCCATATGAGAGACAGATGTCAAAATAAATCAACTGCTCCTCTGTCTCCAGGGCGGAATCGCTGACAGCACTACATGCCTTGGAGCAGTTAAAAGGAAAGGCTTATTAGAAAGAAAACTCATTCTGACAATCACAAAAATTGGAATTAATTTAAAATTCAAATTATGCAAATCCCAGTCATCTGTACGTGCAGATCCATCACAGAGCAGGGTGGGACCATAGACACATGTCACCAGCTCCATGGCTGGAGGAAATCCACCCTCCCCAGTGCTCTGGAGGAAATCAGGTGTGCTGGGCCCTGACAGACATGGAAGGGGCGGCTACTCCAGCACAACGGGGCCAGGCAGGACCTGCAGGAGCTCCCTCTGCACCTCAGCAGCCCCAGCAGCATCCAGCACACAGCCAGAGGTGCAGGGAGGCCAGACCCCAAAGTCTTCACACGAACTATAATAAATTCTCCCTTGGACAAGCTCAGATGTCCATGACCAGCACGAAGCCTTTGTTAGGCAGAGCCTAACGATGTGAGAGTTGAGATTTGAGATGCATCACACAGCACCGGATGCATGTGGGCAATAGCTCTGCCCTGTCTCCATCCACCCTCTCAGAAGAAGAGGGTCCCAGCTGCCCACCCAAAGCCTCAGGAGCCTCCCCCCTCACTCAGCAATTCCCCAAATTCTGTTTTTGGGGAATTTGAAAAAGCAGCGGAGCAGCTGCATCGCACGGCAAAGGCGGCTCAGACTGTCAGCAGGGAAAGAGCAAAGCCAGAAATCAACGTCACAGGCTGGGGAAATGCAACAGTCCAGAAAAATGAACCCAGCTTTAAACATGGACTCTCCTAAAAGGTCCCAGATGAGCCAGTGGGAAAAGGCAAATCACGCTCTCTCTCCTGTACATGTTCTGCTGTGCACGAGGAGAGCAGATCCTGCTTGGCACCGAGTCCTCCACCCTCCAGGGCTGTGCAGAGCAGGTGCCAGGCAGGGCCAGGGCACAACATGAACCCAGGGGAAGCTGCAACACCTCCAGCACTGAGATGGAAAGTAACTACCCAGCCTTGGGAGAACATGGAGCCCAGAACTGCCCTTGGAAATAACATCCTCAGATTGACAGGACCTTTCCTGTGAACTTACAAACCAGGCTCTGGAGCTGTGTGGGGGATGCTGGTCCTGTACTGACCCGAGCCCAGTAAGGGCTGCCAGTTCACCTTCCTTCACATTTTTGGCCCTGAGGATGCCCTTGCCAAGTAGGACGAGCCTGCTTTTCTCAGCAGGTCTCACAGGGTCAGAGCCCACGGCCAAGCCTACAGCAACAACAGCTTTTACCTGTTAGAACAAACCAGAAATCATGTAGCAAGGAAAAAATGAATCCACACCCTACAAAAGTCCTGCTCTGTTCCTTGACAGACAGTCAGCTCCATGGGTACACTGAGGAAAGCTAAAGGTCACCAAAACCTGAGAAAGTCAAAGGCCAAATCAAATTGGCTGCAGACAGCACAGAGAGGTGCTGGAATGGTGCTGAGCGGGCAGGGAGGTGCCCCACAGGGAAGGGAAGAGCCCACCTCTCTGCGGGCACCAGGACACTGCTGAGAGTCCAAGGCCTTCCATACCTGCAGAAGGGAGGCTGTGGGGAGCAGATCCCACAGAGATACTGGAAAAACAACCCTGCAAGAGGAATGGTCCCCAGCATCGCAGTGCCCCCGCGTCCCTCCCGCTCTGCACTTTGGGGCCACAGACCCAGGCAGACACACAAAGCAGACATTGCCTTACCCCACAGCAGGGCATCTTTCAGCCGCTCATCAGGTGCCCCATCCCACGTCTGCTCATCTCCAGCCCTGAGCCTTCCCCTGGTTCCCGAGTCCGAGGCAGCGGCTCTCACAGAGATGGTCCAGTGGTGGCACCAGGGTGATGACCAGCTCCCCCAGTCTCACCCCTGCTGCCACCACCACGCTGCGAGGTCCAGACTGTCCTCCCCAGGAGAAAAGCAGCGTTACATGCTACGATCCATCAGAGCCAAGCAGGGAGGGACAGCCCCCAGACTCACACTGTCCAGCAGAGGGGCAGCCCAGGCACACCAGGAGCAGCCCTGGTGGGGAGACCAGCCCGTCCTCTGGGTTACAGGAATGCCGGCGATTTCGGGGGTCTCAGATGTGTCACTGCAAAGCCTGGGGCAGGGAGAGCCCCACTCCCTCAGCCTCAGCACCTCGGGGTGCACAGGCACCCCCTCCCCGCTCCCCTCCCATTGTACCAAGGCTCTCACCCATTGCCAATCAACACCGAGTGCTTTTCAACACAGAGACACCCGAGCCCTCATTACAACCCCGAGCCCTTAACAAGGCAGGGCAAGGCTATATGAACCCCAGGATCGGGTGTCTGCGGAAAAGAGAAGAGGCAAAGCCCATTAAACATTGATCAGAGGCTCCTGCGGTGTCCCTGCTGCTCTGCCACCAGGATGCTCCGAAGGCCAGGAGGGGCTGAGCTGCCCCAAGGCCTCTGAGCTGCCCCAGGGACTCAGGGCTGAGCTGCCCCAGGGACTCGGAGCTGCCCCAGGGACTCTGAGCTGCCCCAGGGACTCAGGGCTGAGCTGCCCCAGGGACTCTGAGCTGCCCCAGGGACTCAGTGATGAGCTGCCCCAAGGCCTCTGAGCTGCCCCAGGGACTCAGGGATGAGCTGGCCCTGGGACTCAGGGCTGAGCTGCCCCAGGGACTCTGAGCTGCCCCAGAGACTCAGGGCTGAGCTGCCCCAAGGACTCTGAGCTGCCCCAAGGACTCAGGGCTGGCTCATTGTTGCCCCAGTCCTTCATTGCTGGCCCAGGCCAAACCTTTATGAAAATGCAGTTCCTCATGTACATGAGGCTGAGGACAAGAAAGCTCCTTTCCTACTCTCAGCCTTGTTCCATGCTCTGGGCAGCAGTGCCCAGGGACCGTGCCCTCATCCCACACAACACCTGGCTGAGCAGCAGCCGCCCCCAAGCCAAGGGCAGCCCCTTGGGATCAGGGATCCAGGAACCCTTCCAGGAGAGGGGCTCTGCCACGGTGCGGGCAAACTCGATCTGCCACCTCCGCCTGCTCCACCACACTGGAGCAACCCCTCTTTCTGTTGTTTGGGTAATGTTGGCCACAAAGGCAGCCCTCCGACACGTGGGTGTTCTTGGGAAGCTGCGCGTGCACGAACGGGGAGGGCAGAGCCCCCTACTCACGAATTGCCGCCGCAGCTTGGTCTTGACGCGCTCGGCCTTGGTCTCGGGGGGGTGCACGGCATAGCCGAGGGAGCCCAGGTGGTTGTCCACGGACAGGCTCTTCCTCATGTAGAAGGAGCGGGTGCGGAAGTAGCTGAACGGGGCGTCCTCCACCGCCGTGCCCAGCTGGGCGTCCCGGGGCGGGTCGGCGCAGTCATCCTCCAGCCGCCAGGCTTCTCCTGCAGAGGAGAAGGAGGTGCCACTCCACCAGATCCACAGCTCAGGTCATGTCCAACCACCCAGCCCACTGCTGGGGATGCTCAATGGGCATCCTGGCCCCGCTGTGCCCATCTTACAGATGCTCCATTGGGAGGGGTCAGAGGGCACATCCCTGCTGCAAACCCAGAGTATCCCCTTCCCCAGGCAACAGCCCCTGCTCCCAACCTGCCCAGACCCACACACCCACCACCTCCAACACCTTCCTGCCAGGAAGGCGTCAAATATAGTCAGAACCACAGAATGGTTTGGCTTGGAAGGGACTAATGCGAGGGATAATTATGGACACCACGAACTGACCAATATGATCAAAGTAATGCCATTTATTGTTGTGAAAACACCCCTTAAATAACCCAGATAGCTGACACACTGCACACACACTGCAAACCACCCTGGGACTGGTTAATGCCAATAACACACAACTCTATTGGTGTAAAATAAAGTCCTCGTGATCTCTCTCTGTGGCCGCTGTTTTTCAGCCTTCTGCTGCAGCTTCTCTAAGTTTACATTCTTCTCCCTGTTGATCTCCACAGAGGCTTCTTAAAAGTAGCTTTTCACTGCAGTCTTAAAGGCCTCACAGCATAACTGCATCCAAAGTTCTAGGGTCGCTCACATGTCCATTTTCTGCAAGAAATTCCCCAATAAGGGACCTTAAAGCTCATCTCATTCCAATCCCCTTGCCACGGGCAGGGACACCTTCCATTAAACCAGGTTGCTCAGAGCCCCATCCAACCTGGCCTTGAAATGTTGCTTTGTGAATGGGAAAAATGAGGCACCACAAATGTTACAAATTACAAAAGGATTTGCTGCCATCTCCTCCTGCAGAAAAAAATAAAGCCCTTTATGGCACAGCCAGGAGCAAATCAACAGCCACATGAAGGACAAAAGCCAGACCTCCTGTCTCCACCAGCTCATCAGCAGCAGCTCTGCAGGGCTGAGAGCCCAGGGACAAACCCCACTGACACTGACAGCGGTGGCAGTGGCAGAGGACAGTTGGCATCACGCAGGGCTGGTGCTCCCAGGGCAGGACTGACCACATTTCATTGCAACAAAAAGGAAAAACAACCAAACAACAGGAAATGTCTCCAGAATTTCACCGCTCTGCTCTTTTCCCTTCGGCTCAGATGCCGCCTGCTTTTTGTTGCCAATCTCCTCTTCACATCTGGAGCTTGTCCTGCCTCCCCTGCTCAGCCAAAACCACTGCTCAAGCCACGACAAACAAACAATAAAAGCCTCTTGCTCAATTCTTGGAAAAATGATCAATTATTAGCCCAAAAGCGCATCTCACAGGACTGCCTTCAGAGGCTCTGCCCCTCCTGCAGCCTCTTCCCAAGGCAACATCCTTTGTCTCTTGGCTCTGAAAAAGCTGGCACTTTCAAACATGAATGACCATGACCCCACCATGCCAGGGCTGAGGAACAAAACTCTTCCAGAGCCTGACGTGGGTAACGGCCCTAAGGTAAAAACCAGCCACAATTCAGCCAGTGCAGCCCAGTTTAGGCAGCCGCTGGGGTTTACATGGAATAGGATCTGACACAGGTGGTACTAAAGCCACCAGAGGAGCAACCACCTACTCACAATGACAGAGGGCAGGGTTAGGTGGGATGTTGGGAAGAAACTCTTCCCTGTGAGGATGGGGAGGCATTGGCACAAGTTGCCCAGAGAAGCTGTGTCTGCCCCATTCCCCCAGGGGTCCAAGGCCACGTTGGACAGGGCTTGGAGCAACCTGGGCTAGTGGAAGATGTCCTTGCCCATAGCAGTGGGTTGGGAGTGAGATGATCTTTAAAGTCCCGTCCAACCCAAACCATTGCCTGATTCCATGAAAGAGGCAACTCCGAGCACAGCACTCCGAGCATCGCCTTGGGTTTTTTTCCTCCCCTACTTTCAATTTAATAAGCTGCTGCTGCTCCTCTCCAAATGTCACCTCACACAGCACAGGAACTGCTGTTTGAAAGCTGTGATTATTCAATGCACAAACACGTCAATCGGAGGCAGATCCCGACTAGGAGGCAGAGGCAGAGTCACTCCGGGGCCACGGCAGGAAATGGGAGCAGACCCACCCGCCACACAGGGAAACCACACTTGGGAGGAGGAACCAGCCCCAGTGACCCCTTGCTCACCTGCAATGGCCTGTGCCACCCCCCGTCCCTGAGGTTGTCCCCTCCCAGCCCCAGAGGATGCCCAGCCCCGGCCACCACTGTTCTGGCACCCTGGGTGAGGGAGGCCAAGGCTGTGTGCTGAACTTGGGCAAGGACAGCCACCCACCATACCCACTCTTCTCTGCAGAACACTCTCCTGAGGATGAAGAGTTGGGCTTCAAGCCCCACCTTTGTCCCATCTGATCTCACCGAACCTGGTTTCCCAAGGATTTTGCTGCTCTTTGTCTCTTCTCCCTCCAAGGAGCTACAGGAATTTCATCCTCCAGCACAGTTCAGGAGCTGGACCTGAGGCAGAGCTGCTCTCTGGCCTTGCTGAGGGGTGACCCTCACCGAACTGTGATCCCTCCTCCCTGGGCATGGGGAGCCATTGTAGAGGGAGCCAGGACCTTGTCTACTCCATAAAGATTTTCTACGTGCTGAAGGAGCTTGCTCTTAATTGCTACCAAACAAGTATATCACTGATCAAGTCCAGAATGATCAAAAGAGAAAGATCAAGAAGTCATAGAATCACAGAATGGTTTGGGTTGGAAGGGATCAAAAAGCTCATCTCGTTCCACCCCCCTGGGATGCCACTGACAAGCTGGAGGCCAATCATCCTCATGCTCTTCTGCCCTGGCTCACCCCTCTGACACCCAGAGCTGTACCCTCAACATCAGGACCTCTGAAATGTCTTCTATTCTCTTGGGCTTGACCAGTAACAATTCCTACAAAACCTTTTTTCTTCCCAAATTTGAAGTGTTGGGGAGGACACTCATCAAAGGACACAGGGGGAAGCAAGGACAGAAACCTGGTGCCTCTCTGGTAACATCTTTGAACATGGACAGGCTGATCCCTGCGAGTGCTAGGAAAATTAATTCCAGGGTCCTGGTCTAGGCTCAAATCCAGCTGCTTCCTTTTGGCTTCTTTCCTTTCCTCCCATGGGCATAATTCCCAACAAACTCACACCAACCCTGTTACCAGTTCGCTTCTTCCCAGCTCCACAGCAGGGCACGGAGCCAGTTGCTGAAGAGCTCTGCGTGTTGCCTGACAGACAAGGGAGGGGGGAGGCAGGGAAGAGCTCCAGAGTGGTCTGGTCCTTCCAGGAGAAAGAGGAGGGAACTGCGAGGGATGGGGAATGTCAACCACAGGCAGCAATTTCCCCGTGCAGGCT
Source organism: Grallaria varia (assembly GCA_013396735.1). Taxonomy (NCBI): domain Eukaryota; kingdom Metazoa; phylum Chordata; class Aves; order Passeriformes; family Formicariidae; genus Grallaria; species Grallaria varia. The sequence goes on along the minus strand of VWZG01005386.1, from coordinate 97,572 downwards.
GCAGGTGAGAGCAGCAGGTCAGGGCTGCAGGCAGCCAAAAGAAGGAGAGAGAGCAACAGAGAGTGTTTCTCAGTTCCACATCTCAAACTTCACAGGGGAAGAAGGGATGAGAAGCGAAAGGCAGCTCATTTCTCTGGGCCACCAGCATGTGTGAAATCTCCTGGCACACTTCAGTGTGACACCCATGGGATAATTGCTGTGACAAGGCAGGCACTGCTGCTGTTCAGTCAAAACTCCTTTTGCTTGTCTTCCTCTCGCTACATCCCAGGCTTGTGGCCATAAGGATTTGGGGTTAATTCAGGAGCGCTGCTCTGGACAAGGGGTTGAAGGACATAGGATGGAGAAGGAGAGGTCGGGCCCATCCCAGCTGATCACACCACTGTTGTGGGTTACCTGGAGTGGAAAAGCAAACCAGACCAAGAGGAAACCCAGAACTGTTCACCAACCCAGACCTGGTTGCTGAATGAGAAGGAAGGTTGTTTTTTGGAGCAGAGGCTCAGCAGCCACGGGCTCAGCATTTCTGTCCATCCTTGGGGTCCCAATTCCCTGATGGGCACCTTGGTACCCTCCCAAGGACCTGCAGAGGAGCAGTGGTGTCACAGCAGGACAATCTTCTGTGCCCTCCCATGGGGTGACAGAACACCCCTCCTCCAGCACTGCCACACTGGAACTATCAGACCCAAAGGAACAGGCTGAGGAACATGCCCTGATGGTCAGATGTGGATGTCACATCTCCCACCTTGCTTGGTGACTCCTCTGCTCATGGTCCCCAAAACAGCAGCAGCCATAGTGTGGATTCCTCCCTACAGAGTGGTGAACTCTCCAGTAAGATGAGCTTATCTCCTCTCCCACGGACAGCCCCATTCCTGCCAAGCCTTGTGCCCCTGTGGGTGAGCCTCTTACCAAGCTCATTTTGGCCATGTCGAGGTGGGGTGGAATGGGGAGCAGTGGCATGTGCTCAAAGCAAATTCACCATCTCTTTAAGAAAAGGTTCTTATCAGAGAATCATGAAATTATTTGACTTGGAAAAGACGTTACAGACCATCTCATTCCACCCCCTGCCATGGGCAGGGACAACCTTCCACTAGACCAGGTTGCTCCAAGCCCCATCTAACCTGGCCTTGGACACTTCCAGGGATGGGGCAGCCACAGCTGCTCTGGGCAGTGTGTTCCACCTCTTCTCCCCCCTGATACCCTGCAGCCCAGCTCTTACTCATAGATCCTGGTGGGAATCCTTCTTTCCTTGCCAGCATCCTGAGGTTCATTGACTTGCAGTGCCCCCCATGCTGCCCTGCTCTTGTCCTGCTGTCCAGATGTCCCACCCTGCAGTGCCATCCCTTATTTTTCTCCTCCATAATAGCATCCTGATAGGCTTCATGAGTAATTAATTAGCAGCTCCTAATTGAACCAGAGAAAGAACCTGGGAGGATCTGAACAGAAAACAACTCCTCGTTCCTCCATCCAGGGTTCTGGCCATGCAGGGAGCCTTCCAAACCACCACGGTTTTCCTACTCCTCTTCCTACTGGTGTCCTTGGCACCTTCCAGCCATGAGCAAAGCAAGATCCTAAACTCCAGTTATGTGAACTCAGGGTTGTTCCTCACTCCTGCTGTGTAGGGAGGGCTGTGCACAGGGTTTGCTCCACGATGGCTGTTCCACGCAGTACAAACCTCTCACAGGAGAGGAGACATCTGCAGCAGAAGCTGATGGGTTTGCAGTGGGTCTGACTCACTCTGGGACATCATCCCATAGTCTTACACCAGCCTCCCAGTCATTCCCTCCCGCCCTCCCCATTCAGCACACCAACCAGGGACACCTGCAGAAGGGTGGTCTGCATGTCGTGTCCTTTGTGGTGGGCGCTACACAACCTTTCCTACAGGTATTCCTCCCATTCCAAGAGCCACTCCAACAATTTGATGGGCTGAAAGAAAAAGTGTGGATCCCACACACAGCAGAGCAGTCGCTCAGGTGCTGCAGGACACTCAGGGGCTCCATCAGAACAAGCCCAGTAGGATGGGCTCAGTGACATTCCAGATCTGCTCAGTGCATGACTTTTGGGAGAATTTGTAGCACCAGGAAAAGAAATGCAGCCTTCAAAGCATTAAAATGAATCCAGGGTTTGGACAGCTGCTCTGTTGGGTAACACAGGGATCTGACTGTGAGCGGGTTTGACTTAAAAAAACATAAAAATAAAAAAATCCAAGGGTGCTCTTTGAAGGGAGCTGTTTTATAAGGATTTTATTCAGCACTGGGTTGTCAGCTCTGGCTTGCAGACCTTATCTTTGCTTCAGTGCTAATAATCCCTTTTCCCATCATTTTTATAGTCCCAGCGTGATTCTGCTGGCACCAAAAGCACTGAAATGCTTTGGCCACCAGTGGTTTTGCCAATAAACTCGCTCAGAGCAGCTGGCCCAACCATATTAGTATTTCATCAGGATCAGCATGAGAGTAGAATAACACGATAAAAACCCTCAGAGCTGACCTGAGGGCCAACACACACTGCCAGGCAGGGGAGCATTTGCAGATCTCCAAGGCCAGGACTGTGGGAAGAGCACAGTGAGATGCTCCTGCTGCTGCTCCTGATGGAGACCAGCTACGAGTGCCCTGAAGCCACTTCATGACATAGAAAAGAGGCACTTGGGTCTGTTGCAGAGGCCAAGGAGCCCCTGAGAGAGCAGCTCACCCAGAGGCAGAAAGATCCAAGTATCACCCACGAGCAGAAGAATCCAAGCATCACCTCCCCACCTCAACAACCAACCCTTCTGTTTCGTCAGCGTAATACAAAGGAAGGGGAGGTTTAAGTAACAAGCTCAAAGAAAGACTCAACCAGGAGCAAAAACCCCAAAAGTTCATCAAGAAGTGTCGTCGTAAAGTCGGAGGTGGGTCAAAGAAACGACACGTCTTGTTCCAAAAACAGGACAGGAACTTGATTGTATCAGAGGCTGCGATTCTTATAGACCTGAGTAGGGACACATGTCCAAGGACCATTGGTTTCTCTCTAGATAAATAATTCCTAATTGGGCACACAAACCACGCATGTCAGTAAACAGGACTCATCACTTTAGAGACCAGATTTCCATTCCAGGTGTCACAGCCTTTCCTTCTGTGCGTATCACCCTGATGTGTGCAGAAGGTTCCTAGCATAGTCTAACCACTCCACAGAGACTCCAGGCCAGCTGAAGTCTCCCCACAAAGAAGGGCTGGTTTTGGAGAAACGTAGGCTGGAGTTGGATTTGTTATTTGTGCCCCTGCAGAAGCAGGGAAGGTTTGGTGGCATTCCACAGATGGAAAGGGGTGGACTCTCATCCCGGTGCCGCAGAACTCACCAGCTGAAGGGACGGTGCAGCCCCTCTGCTGCTCAGAGGACGAGGGGTTCTTGTAGGGCTTCTGCTCCGGCATCTCCTCCCGGTAGGGCGTGGAGTCGAGGAGGGGGAGCCTGCTCAGCACTGGGGACTGTGGGATGCTGGGCAGCGTCCGGGACTTGCCCAGGAGCGGCCGCTGCAGTTTTCTGTCCAGAGACCTGGGGGGACACAACACAAGGCACAGCCCCATCAGCAGGTGTGAAGGGCACTGCAGGCCAGGGCCCTTCTGGGGAACCCACATTGCCAACTGAGCACATGGCCCTGCAGGAAATCACGGAATTGTTTAGGCTGCAAAAGCCCTTTAAGATCATCAAGTCCGAACATTAACCCAGCACTGCCAAGGCCACCACTAAACCGTGTCCCCAGGTGCCACATCTACAACCTTTTTCAAACACTTCAAGGGATGGGGACTCCACCACTGCCCTGGGCAACCTGTGCCAACGCCTGACCACATTTTCCATGGAGAAATTTTCCCAATATCCAATATAAACCTTGCTGGTGTAACTTGAGGTAATTTCCTCTCCTCCTGTCCCTTGTTCCCTGGGAGCAGAGCCCGACCCCCATCCATCTCCCCCATCCTGTTCAGGGAGTTGCAGAGAGCCAGAAGGTCCCCTCTGAGCCTCCTTTTCTCCAGGCTGAGCCTCCCCAGCTCCCTCAGCCTCTCCTGCTGCTCCAGACCCTTCCCCAGCTCCATTTCCTTCTCTGGACATGCTCCAGCCCCTCAATGTCCTTCTTGTCATGAAGAGCCCAGAACTGCCCCCAGGACTGGAGGTGCCTCAGCAGTGCCAGCAGAGGGGATGGGCACTGCCCTGGGCCTGTGGCCACACCATGGCTGGTACAGCCCAGGTGCCTTTGGCTTTCTTGCCCACCTGGGCACACACCAGCTCATGCTCAGCACCAGAGCTTGCAAAGCTGCTGCTGCTGCTCTCCCAGTAAAGCCTTCTCCCTTGGTCAGTGTCCTGTAATTAGGATTTGCATCTCGAGCTGCAAGGCACAAGCAGCATAAACAGCACACGAGGCGTTCTAGCACCCACCCCACTTCCAAATTCAAAGGTAATCTGAATTACTGTTATTAGAGGGTTCAAGACTGAAGAGATACAAAAAGCCTTTAAGACAGTAAAACCCCACTGAGCATCATCCAAGACACCAGAAAGGTATTTGTGGTAGAAACCAGGTCACTCCAGGGTCCCAGGCACAGGCACCAGGGAAGGTCCAGACTCCAGCAGCAGGGACTGCAGAGGTCACAAAGGTGTCATGAAACATGGAGAAACACAAATTCAAGGGCTCTGCGGGGTCAAAACTCAACTGAGTTTGATGATGGGGCTCCAACTCTGTAGAGGTGACCAGGACACACATCCCTGTGCTGGCAGTGTGACCACACATCACCAACTCCTTCAAAACCCCACAGTGAGCCAAGCCCTGCAACGGGAACAGGTCTCCCTTCTCCTGCTTCATCCCAGAGCCTCCCCCAAGGGGATGGTCCTGAGGTGTCCTCCTCAGGGATGACACTGGGCCAGGCCATGCTGTGATGTGATAAAAAGGAATGTGATAAGAAGGAGCAGAGCCCAGCATTGCCAAGGGGTGAGAAGTGGTGCAGGGATGGCCTCATGCTCAGAGTACAGGCTGGGGTCACCCCAAGGCTGTCCCATCCCCTGCTGTCACAGAACCCACAGCTGAGCCCAATGAGCTCCCCAGCACACCCCAAGAGGGCTGCTCCCAAAATCACAGAACGATGGAATGGTTTGGGTTGGAAGGGACCTTAGACATCATCTTGTTTCAACCATGGGCAAACCTCATAACGAACTGTACAGATCCTTCAAATTTCTATCCAAAATTCAATTTTTCACTGCTTAATACTCATTTGTTCTTGTGCCAATATTAACCTTTAGCTTAAATAATTATCCCCCCTCCCTGGTGTTTGCTTCCATGATTAATTTCCATTATAATGAAGTCCCAGCCCCTTTCCACCTGCATTTTTCAAGGCTGATTAAGGCAAGTTCTTTCAGTCTCCTCTCACAAAATGAGCTTTCATTCCCCATGGATGTTTCCACATCCCTCACTGCCCTCCCTCTGCCTTGGACTCAGCATCCTCCACCTGCCCCAGAGCAGCACAGAACCACAGGATGGGTTGGGTCGAAAGGGACCTCAAAGCTCATCCAGTTCCACCCCCTGCCACGGGAAGGGACACCTTCCACTATCCCAGGTTGTTCCAAGCCCTGTCCAACCTGGCCTTGGACACTTCCAGGGATGGGGCAGCCACAGCTTCTCCATGAACCCTGTGCCAGGACCTCCCCACCCTCACAGGGAACAATTCCTTCCCAATATCCCACCTAACCCTGCCCTCTGGCAGTGGGAAGCCATTCCCCCTTGTCCTGTCCCTCCATCCCTTGTCCCAAGTCCCTCTCCAGCTCTCCTGGAGCCCCTTTAGGCACTGGAAGGGGCTCTCAGGTCTCCCTGGAGCCTTCTCTTCTCCCGATGAACATCTCCAGCTGTCCCAGCCTGGCTCCAGGGCTGGGGGGCTCCTGGTGCAGCCCCTCTGTCTCGCTGCATGTTCCAGCACTAAATTTCATCCTATTTCCCTCTCCAGTTGTCCAGGTCAGGCAGGCAGAGCCCGTCCTGGCAGAGCTGCTGACCCTCAGCGCCTGCCCATCACCACCACCTTTACCACCATCGTTTTTCACTCCTATTACAAACGTGGCAGTGTCTGATGTCCCTCAGAGGTGAGCAGGGACACCAGGGATGGTGCCAAGCAGCCACTTCCCATGGGATGGTCCCACCAACACACCGGGTAGGTGGCTGGGGCAGAGCAGGGCAGCTCCAGCACCCACTGCCAGCCCCAAATGCGCCTCCCCTGAGCAGGGATTTCAACTTTCGGGTCAGAATGTTATTATTATAATCACATTCACTGTTAATCCCCTGGTGAGGCTGCCCTGCTGCACAGAGTGCTCTGGGAATGGGGCAGGGACAGCATTGCCCCAGTCCCGGAGAGGCACCACCACAGCTGTGCCAGGCACTCAGCACCATCCTGCCCGCCCCGAGCCCCACACTTCACTGGCATCAGCATGGCAACAAGCTGCACCAGGAGATACAAAGCCAGAATTAGCATCCTGAGCCGTTTCTATTCCAGCAGAACATTTGTACCTCTCATTGTAACACATTTCGCTGGCACAAGGCAACAGGGATCGAGCTTAACACGTCGCTGTGCCGCATAAATGAGTTCAAAATATTCCTTTTTTCTTGCACGTAAATCCCAGGGTACCTGTGTACAGCTCCATCACCTGCAGAACCTCACAAACATTTTAGTGCTCCGTCCCTTTGTGCCCACAGGGCCACTCACACGAGTCACATGGGGAGGGGAAAACAGAAGAATTCACTCTGTCAGAGGAGTGATTTTTAAATTGTATGTCTGCAGGCAGCAATTTATTTTATCAGAAAAAAAAATCAAAACAACAAGAAACCTGTTTAGATCTGAAATTTGAAGTCAAATTCCCCAGCACGCTCTGGCTCTGTGGCATCCTGTGTGCAGTGACTGAATCCCATCACACCACACAGCCCAACCTCCCGAGTGGGACGAGGAGGAGAATCAGAAAAAGGTAAAACCCATGACTCGAGATAAGAACAGTTTAATAAGTGAAATGCAGTAAAATTTAATTATAATGACTGTAATGAAAATAGAGATAAGAAAAGAGAGGATTAAAATCCCAGACAGACAAGCAGTGCCCAACACAGGCTCTCACCACCCAAAAAGTCCAGCGTGCTGCCCAGCAGCAATCAGCCCCTCCCAGCCAACCTCCCCATTTTCTGTACTATGCAGGATGTTCCATGGTCTGGAATATCCCTCTGGTCATGATCCCTTCCAGTTCTTGTCACTTCTTTGCTGGCAGATAATGGGAAATGGAAAAGTTCTTCACTTAGGGAGAGCACTGCTCAGCAACAACCAGACCATCACTGTGTTACCAACACTGTTCTCATCCTAAATCTAAACCACAGCCCTGGACCAGCTCCTGGGAAGAAAATTAACCCTATCCCAGCCCAAAACAGAACTCTGTGCACAGCTCCAGCAGCAACTGTCAGCCAGGACCTGATCCCACTGGGAAGTCACATTGTGTCTACATCTGCTTCCCAAGCAGGCTCCCCAGCTGGGTGCTCTCAAGGATGCCACATCCCATTAGCAAAGATCCCTGCTGGAGTGTAAAGTTCAATTAGAAAAGCCATAATCAACACTGCTACAGCCTATATTTAGCTGCTGTTCAGCGTTTGGGTAGGAAGGAGAGCACATAATCAAGTCATGACAAGGGCGGAAAAATCCTTCTGGCTGGGTGCGAGAAGCTCAGGCAGGAGCCCAGTGACAGCTCCATCACTTCCCAGTCTGCAGCCAGATGGGGAAATGTGGGAACATCACCAGGGCCAGGTCCCTGCCACCAGCCCTGGGGACAGCCACAGGTCACCCCAAGCCAGGGAAAAGCTCCTCTCCCTGGAGCCCTCGGAGGATGCAGAATTTTTACCCCTCAAGTTTTCGGGGCTCATCAGCTCTGTTGCCTCCAAGGCTGAAGATCTCCCCAGGAGAAGGATGCAGGATCCAAACCCAGGTACGAATCTCTCCTTCCTCTTCCCCTGTCCTAAAGATCTCCTTATCCCTATGCAGGCAGCAGGCACTGCTTCCCCAGGCTCTGTTGAAAGCACACAGGCTGACACGAGGAGCCACTGGAATAAAGAAAAAGTGAAAAGAAAATAGGTAGAACACATCTCCAAAGCTGTGCTGTGGCCGGTGCCTTCCCTCTTGGGGTATCCTTGCTGGATGGCTTCTCCATCCCCAGGGAAAAGGAGGGGAAGGGTTGAGGTAAAGGGAAGGATAAGAGAAAAGGTTAATGCAAGTTAAACCAGGCAAAGCCAGATCCTGCATCTCTTGCAAAGTGCACACACTCCCAGCTTGTTTCTGTGTGGGAGAAGCTGCTCTCTGGAGGGCACTTCCCAGCCCAGTCCATGGAACCTGCAGCTTCCCCAGGGAAGGTTGGAGGCATCACCACACCAGCCCCAGCAGAAACCCAGATGCACCAGAGAGAGCAGCAGGAGGGGAAAACAACCCTAAACCCATTGCTATCACAATTCAGAAAGGACCCCAATAAGCCTCCCTGATTTCCACGATTTCCCTGGGAAACTGAGCAAGAAAATCTCCTGCACATCTCCTGGAAATGCCCAAGGATGGTGACCCTCCAGACACGACCCATTCCTGGGAAGAGGGAAACCTTCACCCTGGCACAGCTCTCAGACAAACCCGAGCACCCACCGTGCAAATGCAGGTCCCTTCTCAGAGGCAGCTGCTCATGGAAAATGGGAAGGAGAAGGGGAGGATAATCTGGGATGGAAGGCTAAAGAGGGAGAGGGGCAGAGGAGAGGGGCAGCAGCCACCCTGCCAGACCTTGCCTGCTTTCTCCAGAACTGGGGGCTTGGTGACAACCCTGACACGGGAGGGACACGGGAGGCCACTTCCAGGCTCAGAGAGGGACAACACACATGTCCCAAGAAGCCCCAAAAGGCAAATGAGAATTTAAAAAACCAAAATTAAACCGAGAAGCCAAAGGGCTGCTCCTCCTCCTGCAGCACCACAAGGCATCCCACGGGTAATCAGGGAGGGGGATGTTCCTCTACACCCTCAGTCCACTAAATCTGCTGAGAGAAGGAAGCTGAAAAAGCTGGAGGTTTGGGGGACAACAGCTGAATGTGGTACGGACATGAGGCCGGGACCGAGGGAGGGTGGCAGGGACAGAGGCTGCAGAGGGACACTGCTCCCGGGTCTTCTCCTGCCTGTGATGCTCTTCTCAGCCTGCTCCTCCAAGGAGGTGTAACTTAGCAACCCGACCTTCAAAACTCGGCAAGGGTTCCAGCTGGATTCAGGAAAATGAGAAATCCTACAAGGCAGGAGGAGCCGATACCCACCACGGCCCCCTCTGGAAGTGGGGCGAGAGCGGCCACAGCTCTGCGTGGGAGGAAGGGGAGCATCTCCTGCACAGCCTCCTACTGGAAGCAATGGCTGCAAAATGGGGGGAAAAAACCCAAAAAAACCGAACAAAACATGTCCACTCCCTGAAACAGCTCCCAATGGGCGGAAGGTGACGGGTCCAAGGGGAGAACACAGGTCCCAAAGTGCTCCCAGACCTAGAAGGCAAACAAGGATCCTAAAGAGCCAGGGCAGGAGTGGAACTGCATCGAGCTCTGGGGTCCTCAGCACAAGACAAATGTGGAATTCCAGGAGCAAGTCCAGAGAAGGATCAAAGAGATGCTCCAAGGGCTGGAGCCCCCCTGCTCTGGAGACAGGCTGGGAGAGCTGGGGGTGTTCACCTGGAGAAGAGAAGGCTCCAGGGAGACCTGAGAGCCCCTTCCAGTGCCTAAAGGGGCTCCAAGAGAGCTGGAGAGGGATTGTGGACAAGGGACGGAGGGACAGGACAAGGGGAAATGGCTTCCCACTGCCAGAGGGCAGGGTTAGATGGGATATTGGGAAGGAATACCTGTGAGGGAGGTGAGGCCCTGGCAGGTTTCATGGAGAAGCTGTGGCTGCCCCAGACCTAAAAGTGCCCAAGGCCAGGTTGGACAGGGCTTGGAGCAATCTGGGCTAGTGGAAGGTGTCCCTTCCCATGGCAGAGGGTTGGAATGAGACAGACTTTAATGTCCGTCGGGTGACAACCCACCCTCTGGGAGAAGGACCCTCTTCAGGGTGGGTTGTCACGCCTTCCCACTCAAACCACTCTGTGATTCTTCCTATGTGCTCAGCTCCACGGCACAGGGTACATCTCGTGCTGCATCCCCACGGCACCTCAGCCCACTGTCCATGACCAGGGGAGACCCAGAACCTGCTCCTGTGGGACACAGCCAGGACACCCCAACAGCCCGGGCTGGGGCCAGGCCAGCCCAGCTGCCAGAGCCCAAAGCAAGGCACAGCCGTGACCCTGGCACCCCAGGAGGGCACAGCCCTGGCACCCCAGGAGGGCACATCCCTGGCACCCCAGGAGGGCACA
>VWZG01005386.1:70347-81347 GCA_013396735.1 Grallaria varia | reverse complement strand
CTCTGGGGGCTGTCCGGTGTCCCCACACATCCCAGGGACCTCCCAGTGCCAACACACCCTAGAGGTTGTCCAGTGCCCCAACACACCCCTGGGGGCAGTCCAGTGTCCCCACACATCCCGGGGACCTACCAGTGTCCCCACACACCCTAGAGGTTGTCCAGTGTCCCAATACACCCTGGGGGCTGCCCAGTGTCCCAATACACCCTAGAGGTTGTCCAGTGTCCCAACACCCCCTGGGGGCTGTCCAGTGTCCCCACAGACCCCTGGGGACCTCCCAGTGTCCCCACACATCCTAGAGGTTGTCCAGTGTCCCAACACCCCCTGGGGGCTGTCCAGTGTCCCCACAGACCCCTGGGGACCTCCCAGTGTCCCCACACATCCTAGAGGTTGTCCAGTGTCCCAACACCCCCTGGGGGCTGTCCAGTGTCCCCACAGACCCCTGGGGACCTCCCAGTGTCCCCACACATCCTAGAGGTTGTCCAGTGTCCCAACATACTCTGGGGGCTGTCCGGTGTCCCCACACATCCCAGGGACCTCCCAGTGCCAACACACCCTAGAGGTTGTCCAGTGTCCCAACACACTCTGGGGACCTCCCAGTGTCCCCACAACCCCCAGAGACACCCCAGTGTCCCCACACACCCTGCAGAGGCAGGAGCAGACAGAGAAGGGCACATGGGGACAACTCCCACTCAAGAGCCTTCCTTTTGCCAGCCACCACTTTTATTAGAAGCTGTGAACATTCCCCTCCGCTGTCTGGAATCACTTCCTTCCCCCTCTCCATGCAAATCCCAGTGGTGGGGATTGCTGAGGCTTCTGTTTCCTACCTGCGCCCCCACCCAGCTGTGACTCAGAGCCAAAACAGGGGGGGAACCAGAATCAAACAGTCTTTCGAGCAACTGTGACTCACAGGCCAAGGCTTTCTGCTGAAGGAGACGTCTCCTGCAGTCACACTACGTATGTAATTCCCCTTATACCAGTATCATTCATCCTTCCTCCCACTACCCCATCCAAGCACCATTCCGAAATAAAGGATGCCCGGTCATCTTTTTCTGCCTAATCCGGGCAAGGAGCAGCTGCAGCTCATGCAGACATTACTCAGCTCCTGAACTCATCTGCCAGCCCAAAAGAGCTTTCAAAGGAGGCCAAAGCCAGGCAGAAAGGGAGACCACTGGGTGCAATCCTTTGGCTTTGGGTGCGACTTGGCCCCAAAAGATGACAAAAGAGAGCTCCGACGTGCTCTTCCAGCCTGTCAGATCCCAAAAGTTTTCCCAGCCGGCTCCTAGGCACGTGTGCACTTTCATGGGACAGATAATGAACATAACCTCAATCTGCAGCCATGGGAACAGGTTCTTGAGGAACATCAAGAGGTCCAGAGCATGCCTGGCTCTCCCCACATTGCTTGCTCCTGCCCCAAGGGAGTGGAGCCAGGGTCCCACTGCAACACCAGGAGCTCTGCAGGGCTGAGACCATCAGGTGCTGGAACTGGGAATGCACCCAGATGTCCCCCCAGTGCACAGAAACCTCCACAGAGAACCAGGATGTGTCAGGATTCAGTGGAGAGGCCCCTTGCAAGGACAGGTTTGATGGAGAGATGGATTTCTTCTCCGTGCTGCTCCCCAAGCCCCCTCCTGATAGATCACAGCCCTGGAGCTGCAAACAACGGGGAAGAACAAAGCTAAAAAGTCTCTTTAGGTCTAGAGAAGAGCAACAAGGCTGGTGAAGGGACTAGAACCCAAGTCCTATGGGGAGAGGCTGAGGGAGCTGGGGGTGTTTAGTCCAGAGAAGAGGATGCTTAGAGGTGACCTCCTCACTCTCTATAACTACCTGAAGGGAGGTTATAGCCAGGTGGGGGTCGGTCTCTTCTCCCAGGCACTCAGCAATAGGACAAGGGGGCACGGGCTTCAGCTCTGCCAGGGGAAATTTAAGTTGGATATTAGAAAAAAATTCTTTACAGAGAGAGTAATCAGGCATTGGAATGGCCTGCCCAGAGAGGGGGTGGATTCACCATCCCTGGAGGTTTTTTAACTGAGATTGGACGTGGCACTGAGTGCCATGATCTGGTAAATGGACTGGAGTTGGACCAAGGGTTGGACTTGACGATCTCGGAGGTCTTTTCCAACCCAATCAATTCTATGATTCTATGAATATACAAAACCCAGGCAGCTCAATCAAGCAACAAAAGCTAAATGTCATATCCTCCCGTGGCACTGCCACTCTGAGCATGAAACAGAAGCGCTCACGTCTGACAGCTTGTCATGGCAATGAGACACCAGGGACGTGGCACACACAGCCTGGGGAAAGGCTGGCACGGAGGGGACAGGAGGAGGGCTCAGCCCTGCAGTCCCCAGGGACCACCAGCACGGAGGGTGAAAGGGGCAGTTCTGAAATTCAAGGGCTGAAAGTCACCGGTGACCCAAAGAGGCACAACCACTCAGCACCAGGACAGCAGGGCAGGTGGGACAGAGCACAGGATCGGGAATGGTTTGGGTTGGAAGGCACCATAAAGACCACATCGTTCTACCCCACCTTCCACTAGACCAGGTGAATCCAAGCCTCGTCCAACCTGCCCTTGGACACTTCCACGGATGGGGCAGCCACAGCTTCTCTGGGCAACCTGTGCCAGGGGCTGCCCACCCTCACAGGGTGGAATTTCTTCCTAACATTTAATCTAAACCTCCCTTTTTCACTTTAAATCCATTCCCCCTTGTCCTGTCACTGTCTGCCTGCGCAAAAAGTCACTCCCCTTCCTTTTATAAGCCCCCTTTAGGCACTGGAAGGGGCTCTCAGGTCTCCCTGGAACCTTCTCTTCTCCAGGCTGAGCACCCTCAGCTCTCTCAGCCTGGCTCCAGAGCAGAGGGGCTCCAAACTTTGACGCATCGCTTCAAACAAGCCTCAGCCAAGAGCACAGGGGCTGCCCTTGAGGACACCCCCACCCATCTGTGCAGGCTCAGCACACGCAAGACCCAGCACGGGGCTCCCGACCAGCCTCTCTCCAGCTGAACGAGACCAAAGTTTTCAGCTCCTAAAGCTCTTTCTCATGTTCTTGGCCAGCCAAGCTGTGAAGGTGCTGAGCGTCCACTGGCTGTTCCAGTTAACAGGATTAAGGGGTGCTCAGCACCTCAGTGAAGCAGGCCATGGACTGAGTCACTAACCCAGGATTTAGGATCTATTTCCAGCACCAGCACAGACCACTTCCATTCAGGAGCGATGGACAATGATTTTTAAATAGGTTACAACGACCTGCAGCAGCAAAAATGTGAGTCCTTGCACCCACACATGTTTTCCTGCTGGCATCTCAGCAGGCAAGGGAAGTGTCAGCACTGGGAAGTTTGGAATACAAGTGCCACAAACACCTTATTGACTAATTTCAGATGGAAACTTCTCACTTAACCCAGAACACTTCCAAGTGCCTTAATTGTTTTCTCCTTTAAAATGCAGGTACCTTTCCATATGGCCATGTCATTTGGGAGCGAAAAGCTTTTGTTCAAAATGTGTCAAAAGACAAGTGGGAAGAGTCAGTCAAACTCTCAACCACATATGAGAGCCCCTCAGAGAAGCCCCTTCGAGCATCTCCACCTGCCACCTTCACCTGCCTCATGCTGTGTGCAGCAAACACAGGAATTTTTCCTTCAGTGCAGTTTTCCAGCCCCAAAACTTGCCAGTTCCTCTCTCCCCCATCACGGCCATGTGCTTGAACACAGACGTGCAGCCAGAGCTGAAGAGATATTTTTAAGCATCCAAAAACAACTAAGCACAATCCTGGCAAGAAAACATTCCCCACTACCCCTCCCCACCTCAAAGCCCATCAGACTACACAGCACAGAACATGGATCAGGATTTCAGTGCGGAAAGCACGCCCAAAGGAGGGGAGGTGGCAGCTCCCCATTGCAAAGAGCAGCTCTTGGGAAACAATCTGTCCCCAAGAGCAACAGAGATGACTGGACCCGCCTCTGCCCCACTGTGAATGTAAAGATGGAGCATCACCTGGAGCACCGTCCCTTCAGCTGGACATTATCTAATGACATGGGCAAAAACAGGCCAGGCAAGTTGGATTTTTTAGGTAATTTAATTTTTAGGTAATTTAATTCATTGTTAATTGACACTAACTTCCAACTCAGATGCTGAGAAAACAGGCAGTGGAACCCTAAAGGTAACACCCTGCCTCGTCTGCTCCCCCCTCCCCGGCACGGGTCAACCCCATCTCCTCCCTGTGCCCAAGTTTATCTCCCCAGGGTTTCACCACAGGTCACCCCAGGCCAGGGAAAAGCTCCTCTCCTGGAGCCCTCTGAGGACACAGAATCTCTGCTCCCTGAGTTTTCAGGACTCTGCTGCCTCCAAGGTGGAAGGTCTCTTCCAGGAGAAGGATGCAGGATCCAAACCCAGGCAGAAATCTCTCCCTCCTCTTCCTTCATCCCGAAGATCTCCTTTTCCATCACGAGGCAGTGATCCCAGGGGAGCACATCAAAGCCCCTCTGCAGGGACCATATGGGACTCTGGGCAGCACCACAGAGGAGAGGAGAGGTGGCAGCCCCCAAAAGGGGGTACAGACATCAACCTCCTGAAGCCAGGCGAGTGGATCTATCCCAGAACAGTCCTGGGCCAACAGAAAAAGCCACTGAATCAGCCCTTGAGTTCCTGTCTAGGGGACGAAATGCCTCTCAAGAGCCACTCCTGGACAGGACTTGAGGTTTTTAATGATTTTTAATTGGGATTTTCAGTGATTTTTTAAATTAATTAGTACTGCTGCAGGTCACCACTCCAGTGACAGGACTGGCATTCTCAGAGGGTTCTGCTTGCCCTTCCTGCATCCAGTCTGAAACCAACTCCAAGGGTCTCCTTGAGAAATTCTCCAAAATCTGTGAACTCAGTCCGACAACAGTTCTCCCAGAATCACTGCAGGCACCCAGGATCCCAGCCCAGGACTCTGCCAGGCCATCTCCCTGGCTGAAAACAGCAGCCTGGGAAGGTGCCAACCTGCTCCCAAGAACTTCACTTTGCCCCGGAGCCTCCCTGACACACTCAGAGCAGAGCAGGGCCATTTTCTCAGCTCAGTTAGAACACAGCGGCCTTCCGTGATGTTCTGATCCACTTTCAAAAGCTGCAGGAACCCCAAATCAATTGTCCAGACCTTTCGGTTCATAAATAACTCCCTAACAAAAGAGCTGTTCCATATAAGCTGCCTTTTCCTTTCATTTCCCCTCCATGACAGAGTGGATCCTCTCTGCCCTTCCTGCCAAGACACAGCTCAAGGCTGGCACTGTGGGATAACACAAAGAACGACTCCCCAAACCTCAGCAAGCCCCCCCAGCCCCTCCTGTGGTTCCCCCACAGGCACCTGCACCCGATGCTGCAGAGAAATCCCCACATCCCTGGGATGCTCCAGGCCTTGATCCCACATGGAGCAGAGCAGCTCTGAGCCCGACAGCGGCAGGGTTTGGTTCACCCATCACTGCTCTTGTAGACTGAGAAAAGTGGCTGTAAATAAATCACCTGCTCTCCTGGGCTGGGCTGGGCTTGGCTTGGCTTGGCTTGGCTTGGCTGGCTTGGCTTGGCTTGGCTTGGCTTGGCTTGGCTTGGCTTGGCTTGGCTTGGCTGGGCTTGGCTGGGCTTGGCTTGGCTTGGCTTGGCTGGGGTGTTTGCTCACGCTGGCAGTCCCTGCCCCAGGACGAGGACACGCTGTCACACTTTGTCACCTCCCAGCCCAGGGGACCAACCGCCCAGATGATTTAACAACATGAGGCCACTGTGCCACAGCTCCACAGCAGGGCATCATTCGCCCTCCTGCCGGGCACCGCTGGCACGGCTGGGGCCAGAGATGCCTCCAGCTGACAGAACACAAATCCCAACACGGTTCTGTGCCACAGGTGGTGCCAGAGCAGGAGGGAACATCGAAGGCTGGAGAGGCTCCTGCAGCAGCACGTCTGCCCAAAAAGCACCTGAACGAGATGATGCTCCTGGTGGGCTCCTCTTCTGCCCACAAAATCTCAAGCCTCTCAGACTTACTCCCCCCACCTCACTCGTGTTGCTTTATCTGGAGGCGTAGTTTAAAAATGCAGCATTATTTAAAACCACAACTGCACACCTGCCGATCCCTGTTAGCTCCTATGAGAATGCGTGGGACCACTATATTTAGAATTTAATAACTCCAGTCAGAGCATCCTCTCCACTGAGCACCTGCCTACGTCTGTTCCCCGTGGTCCCAGGGGATCACCCAGCTTTGGGAAGCACAGTGGGAGCCCGGCTGCCCCAAGCGAGACCAGGGCAGGGCTGAGGGCAGGGCTGTTTGACATCACCCTGCTGAGCCCGGGGTACAGGATTTTTGCTGCTCTTTTAGGTAAGTGAAGATGCTGCTAGTCAGCCTTACGATTTCAGTGTCTATTAACTGCTTTAAAATAACACGTGTGTAATTCGACAGAGCACCTGGGGAAAGGCATCCCTTTGTTTCAGACATTCCTGCTGTGGACTGGATGTGTGTTTGAGGTCAGACATGCCCAATTTGTAGAGACCTGTGAGCAATGTAAATTGTGGCTGTCTAGAAAGAAGAGTTGAAAGTAGGGATTGGGCAGAGCTCTGCTTGGCCGGAATGTTCTCCATGGGTGGAGGGGGGAATCAGGACAGTTGTGGTTCTTCTACGTCTGTTCCCCGTGGTCCCAGGGGATCACCCAGCTTTGGGGAGCACGGTGGGAGCCCGGCTGCCCCAAGTGAGACCAGGGCAGGGCAGAGGGCAGGGCTGTTTGACATCACCCTGCTGAGCCCGGGGTACAGGAGCTCTGGGACACCCATGCACGTGGAAACAGGGGAGCTGAGCATCTTATTTCCATGCTTAATTAGCCCGCACTGGAGTGACGAAATGAAATAAAAGCAGGAAGTAGCTCAACTGGGCTGCAAAAAGCATCCTCAAGAGTAAGGAGAGCATCAGACATGGCAGCAGCTGCCTCGTGTTGGCTTTGGGATCACAACTGGGAAGATTTCCTGAGGCTTCTCAATGTACAGACATTGGAGTGGGGGGAAACAGGCAGAAGCTCAAGTAGCTGGGGTGAAAAGTGACACTGATTTCAAAGCATCCTACGCTTCAATCAACACTCCCTTTTACTTCCCTAATCAACTGTCTGCAATCAAGGGAATGGGCTCCGTATCCATAGGGACACTCGAGCCCTGTCCCTGGGGGAGTTGGGGGCACCAGAAACACTGTCCACACACTCAGATCCAGCCCAGTGGGGCTGCCCTGGAGCAGCTGCACGGCCCAGGGGACAGAACAGGGCTGCAGCTCCAGGTTGGCCACACCAGAGCACCCAGGAACACGGAGAAACTTCTTCTTGGGGAGAATCCATCCACCAGCCCCGCCTGGAGCCGAGCTCTGACAGGCAGAGGCACCGACAGCCACGGCTGATGCACAGTGAGCCACATTCCTGCATGGGGGGAGGACTCAGACACGGAATGGTTTGGGTTGGAAGGGACCTTAAAGCCCACCTCATTCCACCCCTCCTGACGGACAGGCACACAAAAGCACAGAATCAGACGAGTTGGAAGAGACCCACAAGGATCATCAAGTCCAACTCCTGGCCCTGCTCAGGACTATCCCCTGTGCCTGAGACCTTCCACTGGACCAGGTTGCTCAGAGCCCCACAGCCAGCATATCACCACAGAACATCTGGTACCTGAGCTACACACCAGCAATGCCACTTTCGTGGCTCGTGCCCCAGAGCTCAGAAGGCACCTTGACATCTCCCATTGCACAGGAAACCACAGAGCTCACCCCAAAACCCAAGGTCCAGGACCGTAACACCCTGGGCACGGGGCATCAATAGGCTGTGGATCTCCTGATCTCCCTCGGGCCAGAGATGTGGCATGTGCTGGGCTGCACACCAGCAAACCCCAGGGACAGCGTGTGCTCAGCCGCACCCGGATAACTCACCTTCCTCCCACCAGCTCTGCATCAGCACAGCAAAAAACTGAGGGCAGAACCCAAGGTTTGTGTCCACAATGCCAAAGAGGAGCAGAACAAAGCTCCTGGCTCAGCCCCGAATGCTTCTGTGTTTCCGGAGAAACGAGTGAGCGGGAAGAGGCAACTCACCCTCATCATGGAGGGAAAAGGGGGGACAGCAACGCCCCAGCACGTCTCACTGTCTCAGCAGCAACACGGACAGCAGCAGGAAGGGCCCTGACTTTTTTTAACCTGCAGATACTTTAATAACCTGTCCAGAGTACGAGGTGCTCGGCAGGGAACAGGCACAGGGAAGGAGGTGAGTGGATGCCTTGGTGCTGTTTTCCACCCTGTGTGTCCCTACACAGACCCACAGCCCTCCGAGAAGCACCATGGGCAGGTCAGCAGGAGGCTTTGGTGACAGGCACTGCTCAGGGTGAGCCTGCATGGAGCAGGGAAAGCCCAGAGCAGCACCAAGTGACAGTCATGTCCTACATCCTATGGGATGCTCGTAACATCCAAGGAGAGCCACTCAGGCACAGAGCAATTTTCTTAATTGCAGTAACTGCATTTACATGCTAAACGAGGACATGTGCATCCCCCCCCCCAAACAGGACCCAAAGGCAGCATGATCCATGGGGATTTCCAGTTAGCCCAATGCTCCCCATCCCCGCTGTGCCCCCCTCATCAATCCACACCTCAAACAAGCTGACAATGAACTGTGCGTCTGCCTGAGCCCCTCCACCACTGCACTCCAGCCCTGAGCACAGCCCAGACCCTCCCCAGCCCTCCTACGTGCCAGGAGGCTCCACCAGCACAGGTTCGAGTTCTCCTGAGAAGCCACTTCTTGCTGCCCGTTCAGCCGAGGATTTTGCACGGGGCAGAGGGAGGGAAGGGTGACTTTGGCGCAATAACCTTGTTCCTTAAACGTGGAGACACAGCAGCACAGCACAGAGAGCACCAGACAGAGGCGGGTACAGGTGCACGTGGTCACCCAGCAGACACCCGAGATGTGACACCGACACCTGGGACGTGTCCTGGGTAGGGATGTCAGGACACAGAACCTGCTGGAGACATCCTGCAGCAATGAGCCACTCGGGAGCTCCAGACAGGAATGGGTGATGCTTCCAGAGCCCTTGGCTTGCTCCCAGCCCTTTCTGCAGCCCCAGGGGAGGTAAAACGGGAAGGAAAGCCCCAAGGATTGCACCTCCCACCCTACAGCCCCTGGGCACACATGGAGGCACCCGGACACAGTCAGGTCGCGGCCACCCCGTACCTGCACTCCACGACACTACAGCAACAGCTCCCACTGCGCCGGCCCCACCGCCTGGAGCGCAGCTCCGGCCTCGACTTCCTCAGGCTGAAGTATTCCGTGAGCTTCCCGAACGAAGCCATGGCTCCCGCGGCGTCCGGCCAGGCGCCCACCCGTGTCCCCGTGTCCCACCACCGCTCCCTGGCGCATGCTACACCCCGCGTGCGCCCTCAGCCCACGGCACCGGCAGGGAGCAGAGCCACAGAGAGCCAGCCAAAGGCAGCAGGAGTTCAGCCAGGAATTCCTTGGACAGTCCGCAGCGTGCTCCACAGCGATCCCTCGGATTGGGAGGGCACCAAGTCCTGTCCCCCACCCCGAGGCGGCCGCAGGTGACAGCTCAGAGCGGCCGTCGGCTGCACACGCCTTTAGTGCGATGCTGCAGAGCTGAGTGAAGGAGAAGGGAGGAAAAAGGAATAGTGCCCGCTGGAAAGGATCCTTCAGGAGCGCTGGCACCGCTCTGCGAGCCCCCACAGCGAGTGGCACTTGGCAAGGGAGGGATGTGCCCTGTGGACAGGTGGCCCAAGGCGGCTGCGGTGGCCCTCGGATGAGGGAGGGGATGCTGTGTGATCAGAGGCGATGAGAAACCTCAAGAAATCGGCTGTTCAGATGAATTTCCAAAGGGTCTGTTCTTACAGCGTTGTGTCGACCGGGTGGAGAGGATCCTTGACTGCTCTTCCTGCGAAGGATCCCCACTTGCTCTTCCTGAGGCTATTCCGAGTCCAGCAGTTTTCCTCCCTCCCCGTCTTCCAAAGCAGAAGGCACCCTTAGCCTCCGGCAGCACCTGCCTGCCACGATTTTCCAGCCTGTCACCGAACACCTGCGGGCCCGGAGAGGGACAGGCATTCAAAGCAAGCGAGGCTGATGCAGGCAGAGGTCACCTGCGGGCTCTGCTCCCCACGCTCCAGCACAAAGCCCTTCCACAGCAGACAGCAGACACGGGGATGCTGCGAACCCGAAGGGAAATCCTCCTGCCAGCCCTCCCCTAGTCAGGAGCACTTGTCTCTGCATCCTCAGCTCCTGACGCCAGCTGGGCGGAGGAAAAACAAGGGCTTCAGAAAAAAAAAAAAAAAAACCAACAAAACCCACCCAAACCTCGCTCCAGCCCCACGGAGCAAAGCCAGACGAAGTCGGGGAAGCATATCCAAGGGAAGGGGTGTCTGACGGCAACTCCCAGCCATGCCAAGAGAGGCGACAAGGAAAACTGGCGTTAACTCAGCTGGCAGAGCCCCGAGCTACCTGCACATCCTTTAATGCCTCCGGTGTGGATGCCATGTTAAAAAAATAAACAAATTCCTCGCTGTCTCCCTGCTCAGAGCCATCCCTTGCAAGCAGCCCGCTCGCCATCCACTGCCGAAAACCCCTCGCGAGCGCCGCTTCCCTCCTTCCCTTCCCTCCCTTTTCCCCCGGGCTCCTCGCTCGTTGTTAAATGCCTGAGCAGCCCCGCGGAGCACAACCCCGCAGCTCCACGGCCCCCCCCGCCAGCCGCCTGTGACCCGCAGAGCCACCGTCATCGTCCCCACCCGCGCCTTTCCGGGCATTCATTCGCACCATCCCGCACTGACACCCATCCCGGCGCACGGAGCGGACCCGCACCCCGAGCGGGGGCCCCCACGGCCATAGCACCTCCTGCCAGCATCTCCGCACGGTCCCCCGGCGCGTCCTCCCTCCCTCCCTCGCGGTCACGCGTGGGGAGCGGGAGAGCTGAGCCTCTCTCCCCTCTCGCTGCCGGGGGAATGAAAGGGGTTCACTCGCTGCTCCCCCCCC
>VWZG01005386.1:11204-60522 GCA_013396735.1 Grallaria varia | reverse complement strand
TCCCACCTCTGTTCCCACTCTGTCCCTACCTCTGTCCCCACCTCTGTTCCCACCTCTGTCCCCAGCTCTGTTCCCACCTCTGTTCCCACCTCTGTCCCCACCTCTGTCCCCACCTCTGTCCCCACCTCTCTTCCCACTCTGTCCCCACCTCTGTTCCCACCTCTGTCCCCAGCTCTGTTCCCACCTCTGTTCCCACCTCTGTCCCCACCTCTGTCCCCACCTCTGTCCCCACCTCTCTTCCCACTCTGTCCCCACCTCTGTTCCCACCTCTGTCCCCAGCTCTGTTCCCACCTCTGTTCCCACCTCTGTCCCCACCTCTGCCTTGCTGCTGCCCTCCGAAGATGCTGCCACACCACTGGAGAGGGAAGGGAACCCCAGGGAGGTGTCCAGGCAGGATGATGGAGCCTGGCTATGGGACAGAGGTGTGTCACACTGTGAAACCCAAATCACCATCAGCAGAAACACGCCGTGAGACCCCGGGATGAGTCAGCTGAGCTGGTCTGGTGTGAACCAAAACACAGCCCAGGCCACCCACACTCCCTCAGTACCAGAGCTGACTCACCCCACAGACACAAGGGCAGTGGAGGGAGGGGCTCGGTCTGGGACAGGGGGTTCCAGACCCTTCCCCAGCACTACCAGACAATGAGCAAAGTGAAGCTGTGCCCTGAAGAGCTGTCAGAGGAGTACCCTCCAACCCTTGCAAAGCATCCCAGGATCCTGCAGAGCCTGGACCACACCAGGAAAGGCACCGTTAACTACTGCACATTAAACCCCCAATATTTAAGTGCTAATTGGCTATAGGGTTTAGCCGAAGGGGTTTCTGCCCCAACAGTCAGAGTCAAGGATCCACTGGATTTCCACCATGATTCAACACCTTTCCCCAAAGGGAGGGGGGCAACATCTGTAAGGCAACATCTTTTACCAACACCCCATTGGGGTCTGTGTAGCTGTGCCTCAAACACAGGGGCAGCACATGGAAAACCAGAGCTCAATGCCTGCAGTGTGGAGGAAGGAGGTCGAACCTCACAGCCACACTCCACAGCAGCAAAACCTCCCAAACTTCCAACCCTGTGATGTCAACGCAGTGAGAAAAATAGCTTAGAGCACATGCTCTGCACAGGCATTGGCAGGTGGGAAACACACATTTTGGTTGAAAGACAAAGAGATTTAGAAATTGAACCTTCTTCAGCAGTGACCAGACGCTGTGGGAGAGGACATGGTGGAGCACAAGGCCCTAAGGTCACCAGTTCAAGTGTCAAATCCCTCAAAGCAGTATCATAAGGGCATGTCACAGAACAGGCTACTTACTCCATCCGCTCTCATCAATGCACGCACACACAGGTTGTCCTGAGCTAAAATGCCAAACAATGCACCCCTTAATGTCCCAAAATGAGGGAAAAAAAAGCTTGAAACACACCAAAGAAAGGTGAGTTCATCCCATTTCTGTGAACCTTAGCTCAGCCACGACGTGCACCTCTGCGCCAGCAGAGACACCACTGCAGCTCAGCCCCAGAGGGCAGAGGCAGGACATGGTACCTGCGAGCTCCAGCAGCTTCACTGTTCCCTGCAGCAGTTGGCAGCAGCCAGGACACCTCTGCTGGCACCTCGGGCACGTCTGGGATCTGCGTGGTGGCCTCCCAGATGCTGGTGAGCCCCATGCACCGTGTTGGCCGCACCCCGGGCAGCACGGCCGGCTCTCTCGCTGCCCGATGCTCGCAGAAGCAAGAGGTGGGGGTCACGGGGAGCATCATGAGAGCACCCCAAAGCTGAGCTTCCCGTTCCCTTCCCGGGTCCCAGTCCCCCAACCTCAGCCATGGCAGATGAACTAACTGGGGCAGAGACCAGTCCTTCGGCTGCGGGCACTGGGAATTGCCTCGGAGAGACGTCAGCGCGGGGCTGGAGCAGGCAGAGCTCAGTGGGGCAGCTCGTGGTTGTGCAATCCCCAAGTGATGAAAATCAGGCTATGGCCACCCCCACAGGCCTGCAGGCAAAACCCAGAGTGCTGCTTCTCCTCCCTGGAGGGGCTCGGCAAAGTCTCTTGGGCAACTTCCAGGGCTGGAGCCCCTCTGCTCTGGAGACAGGCTGGGAGAGCTGAGAGTGTCCATCTGGAGAAGAGAAGGCTCTGGGGAGACCTGAGAGCCCCTTCCAGTGCCTAAAGGGGCTCCAGGAGAGCTGCAGAGGGACTTGGGACGGGGGATGGAGGGACAGAACATGGAGGAATTGCTTTAAACTGAAAAAAGGGAGATTTAGATTGGGTATTAGGAAGAAAACCTTCCCTGAGAGGGTGGGCAGGCCCTGGCACAGGTTGCCCAGAGAAGCTGTGGCTGCCCCATCCCTGGAATTGTCCACGACCAGGTTGGATGGGGCTTGGAGCAACCTGGTCTAGTGGCAGGTGTCCCTGCCCATGGCAGGGCGTGGAACTGGATGAGTTATAAGGTCCCCTCCAACGCAAACCAGTCTGTGATTCCACTTTGCTGCATGGCTGTCCCAGGTGCCAGCAGCTCCCCATCTGACACAGGCTGGTTTGGGGGCACAGGAAAGGTTTCCCCAGTGGTGACACCTCATCAGAAAAAGGGGAAAACAGGAAAATAAAATAAGGAAAAAAGGAAGATTGCCTCTTGGCCTTTCTGTCCCTGTGCTGCGTGTCTCTGCTTTGCTCACTGGCAGCAGCTCTCTACCCTCTGGCCTCACTCTTTTGTCACACCACAGTCACATCCACTGTCAGACCCTCCAACCCACCTCAGCCTCCACTTCCAGTGGCAGGAGCCAGCGCCTCTGAGACCCCCAACCCACTATCCCCATGTGCCAGATGGGGCCTGGGGTATGCAGGGAAAACCCTCACTCCCAAAGCCCCCAAAGGAAATTCTGGATAAAAGAAGTTACAACCTCACCAAAAATCAGGAGCACTCATTGTTCCCTACAGAGTCTTCCTAAAGCAGCTCGATCTGACCACAGCAGCCCTTCGCCAACACATAAAAAACAACAACTGACCACGAGCAGACACATTTGAAAAGCAGAAGCTTTTAAATATTTTTGTTTAGATGGGCTTCCCTGGTGCAGTGTGGCCTCACGTGGCTCATCTCCGTGGGTCCCACCAGAGCTGTGCCCTCAGCTCCAGGCCAGCAGCATTCCCACAGGAAGCAGCAGTTTTGGGATGCTCAGCAAACCCCTGGGGTTCCTTCACAGCAGCTGCTGCAGAGCATGGACAGAGCAGGGCCACAGAGAGAGGGCCACCAGCACCCACGATGGCCATGGGCCACCCAGTGCTGCTCTGCAGCATCCAAGCTGCAAAAAACACTCTGGCACTTTTGCACTCTGATATCCCCAGGCTCTGCCCAGCCAGGTGATGGTTCCAAGTCAGCTGTGTCTTTGCAGCCATTGACTTTCCAAACAAAGCCTGGTGTTCCCTCCATCTGCAGTGAAACATGAGCCCCCTTCTGCTGTGGGGACCATGGCAGGACCAGGCACTGCCCTGCCACAAGCCATGGTCTCCTCGTTGGCCAGAGATGTGGCCACAAACAGAGTGAGGCTGAAGAGGTGATGGGTTGATTTTCTGCCTGGTGCTTGCAGCAGGTGCTGGGGAAGGTGTCAGGGATGCTGCTCAGAGCCCACAGGGTGACCACGCAGGAATGCTGCTCAGCAGGACCATCCTCCCCATCCCCACAACCAGCAGGTTAAAGCAGGAATGACACACCAGGGAAGGAGCCTCTTGTCCTGCAGGAGGGACAGTCACCAGGACAACGTGACCCACGACCTCCCCAATGCCCAGCTTGGGCTCTCTCTGCCACACCCAGGGATGCAGAGCAGGCACTCCACACACACCTCACAGACAAATCCTCACACATATTGAGGAGAGCACATTTTAAAGGTCACTCTGCATCTGGTGCACAGAGGAGGAACATTTGGAAACAAGTGGTGAAGGTAGGAAGTCCCAGAGGCCATCAAATGGGCTGATACAGGAGTGGAGATGTGAGCTGCCATCAGAGCAGCCAGACCTGTGACAGCTCCTGGATGAACATACTGGAAACAGCAGGAGCAGCCCCCCTGGGCTCAGGATAACGGGGGCATCTCTGGCACTTGGAGCATCTTCCATGGTGGGTACCACTGCTTGGGAGCTTGGTCAAGACCCAAACCCCTCTGAATCACCTGGAGGGAGTCCAGCCCTGGAGCAGGATAAGGGGCAGGGCTCCTCTGGCCCTGGACTAGGTCCTTCCACAGGAGCACATGGACGTGCTGAGAACGCAGACCTTTCCGAGGCACCAAGATGCAAATAAAGGCGGATAACATGAAAATTCAAAATAAATAAAGAAAACAAAGATGCAAATTGTGGTTTTGATCAACAGACAGGTCTCACGCAGCTACAGGAGTCGAGCTGTGCAAGCCAGGCTTCATAACCCTTCCTTCAGGCTCCCAGCCCTGGTGACCAGTGACATCTTCCCTGGTGACCAGGGACAGGACCCCAGGGAATGGCTGGAGTTGTGTCAGGGCAGGGTTAAGTTGGATATCAGGAAAAGGTTCTTCCCCCAGAGGGTGGTGGGGCACTGACCAGGCTCCCCAGGGCAGTGGGCACGGGCCCAAGGCTGCCAGAGCTCCAGGAGCATTTGGACAAAGCTCTCAGGGACAGGGTGGGATTTTTGGGGAGTCTGTGCAGGGCCAGGGGATGGACTCCATGATCCTGGAGGGTCCCTTCCCACTCAGGACATCCCATGATTCTGAGATAAATCTGAGGATGTCCCAGCCATGCTCAAGTCCCGTTTCTCAGGGAAGCTGCTGAACTCAGCCTGAGCTGCAGATGTGTCTTTATTACCTGCCCACTATTGGCAGAGGAACAGAAGGGGAGATCACACCGTATTAAGGTGCACCCCAGGCACCAGCTTTGAGTCTTTGATTTACTCTTTCACGGGTCACTGTCTCTGTAAATGTCTATCAAAGGCAATTGCCAGCAGAGTCAAAGAGCTGCACCGGGGGCTGAGCATGAAAAATGAACGAGGCTTCCCTCCCAAATTACTCCTGCCTTGTAGAGAAGTCTGCCAGGGCAAAAAAGCAGGCGAGAGGAAGGAAGAAAAAGACAGAGCATGCAGCAAATGCACTATAAAATCCAAATCAGCAAAAGTAGGATGGTGCAGCATAAGCCAGACCAGCACAGCCCTCTCTCTTCCCTGTCCAGGAGCAGGGCAGGCAGCATCACGCTCAACAATGACTTGCAAAAACCCTTTTATAAAAAGAGCTACCAAAAATGACAGTCAGCAACCCTAAAGCCCTTAAGAAACTTAAGTGGGGATTTTTGAGGATGGGAAGAAAAGAAATCACAGGCAGAAGCAACCTGTTGGAAGGAGCCCTGCGACATCCCATCCCGATTCCTACACAGTTTGTTTCACGTTATTCCAGCTGATGTGACTGAAGTACACACAGCACAGAGAGGATCCTGCTTCCCTGGCAAGGGACAGGGAAAAAGCAGAAGAGCAAAGAGGCCATTTGCCACCCCAGCTCCCTTCCAAAGGCTCCAACTGCACCAGCTCCAGTTACTCCAAAGTGGAAAACCTCCAGGGTAGCATCAGGGGCTGTGCAAGAGCTCCACAGGCAAAGCAGGGAGCCTGAGCAGGCTCCCATAGCAGCTGGCTGGATTAAAGATTTAATGCAATGGGTCCCTGTGGAAGAAATTACACAGGCTATTAAGAAAGATGCGCCTCTCCTCTGATGAAACCCAGCAATCACCAGAGCCAGCCGGGCAAACAGAACGGGCTCTGTGGAGCAAAGGGAAAGCTGCAGTGGCTCTCGTGAGCCCTGGCTGGCTGCAGGAACCAATGGGTAAAGCAGCAGCTCTATTAGCAGGAAAGCAAATGTGCAGACACAGCCTGCAGGGAGCCAGACGGACCTTGATTCCAAGGGAAGAAGCAAAGCAATGCTCAGCAGCGTTTCCCACTGGAATCCAGAGGCTCCCGAGACTGCAGGAACAGGGCAAACAGCCCCAGGCCAGGGGCAGCAGGGACCTTCACCACCTCGGGAGGTCTCGCTTCCCAGAAAAGAGTGGGTGACACACCAATCCCCCTGGAGAAGGCAGCGCCGTGGCACTTTGGAAATCCAAAGTACTGGCTAGTGCTTGTCCTGACAGCCAGGCAGGAATCAACCCTGGCTCCCTCACCCAGGGCCCACAGGACCTGTCACAGCAACGGGAACACCAGATGCTAAGGAGCCACACTGCTTTTGGGAGATAACCCAGTTCAGTCTGGCATTACTCCGGGTGTGTGGCGTTCTGAGCTGCAGCAGTTCTGTGCCGCAGACAGCACCGTCGGCTCCCTTAAATTCAGCTCCAACATCCCCTCTGAGCGTTCAGCACCTTCACAACTGCCTGACCAGTAACACTTGACCAAAGGAAGCAGATGCAGGGCAAGAGTTCACGTAGCAGAGCTCACACAAGTGTCCACAGAGCCCTCCTGAAGAGCCCAGCCATCCACACAGCCCAAGGCACCCGGAGATGATTCCCAGGGATGCTGAGCTAGTGCCCTGGACTCGCTCGGTGTTGTCCACAGTTCCAGGGAGCATTCCCAGGTCCTGAGCATGACCTGCAGGGCTGGCATTGCTCTGCTGCTCTCAGGGCTCCCAGGTGCCAATTCCCACCCCTTCCCAAGGGAACCTGTTGGCTTGGATGCTGCGCCAGGCTCTGCACCGTGGAGATGCAGGCACCTTCCCAAACACAGCGGGCAAGGGTGGGTCACACAAACCCTCCCCATGGGATAACACACCTGAAGACAGGGGTTTGAACCAACTCCCTGCAACGCCTTCACTGCCACAGGGAAAGAGCCACTGCCCCTTGGAAAGGCCATCCCAAAAGGGCATCCCTCCATCCCAGCCTGGCTCTGGGAACATCCCGTGCAGCCGAGCACTGCTCTGGGGTGTCAGTCCCCGTGGTCTGCCAAAGGGCTGGGCGCAATAGCACAAACACAGCCCATCTTTCACTCATTTCCCCTCCACTCTCCTGCTCCAGATCCTCCCAGCTTCCCACTGCAGGGTGAGGCTGAGCTGTTCACATCCTCTCCCAACCTTTCCTCGTCCCCTTTAAACCCTTGACGGCTCAGGAGCTTGTGCAGCAGCCCCTGCAGGACCCAGCTGAAGGTGGACTTCCAGAAGGAAATAACAGCTGAAATCCAGAGCCGCCCTGATCCAAGGAAGGATGCCCACAGATCTCCAGACTCCATCGGGGAGAGAAGTTGGACAAACTGGAAAACAGAGCTGCCTGAAGAACAACTGAGAGGACGGCTTGGTGTGAAATGCCAACTCCTGCAGCCAGCGAGGGAGGCACAGCCAGGCTGTGTGGCACAGAGCCTGGGCTTTGGGGTGACAGCAGCTGCCCATCAATGTCCCCTGGTGTGTGTCCCCAGCACCCAAAGCTCACGGGGGGCTGCTGCAGGCAGAGCACTCCTCAGCTCTGGGTTCTTCTGCCTGAGAGTCCCATGGAAACACCCTTAAGAAACTTGAACCTCAGCACCCAGGGGACAGCAGCCCCACAAACCAGCCCCGGCAGCTGCACATCCTGCTCTGCCCACGGTGTTCGTTGGATAAACATGTCAGCTTTGAACACTGGTGCTTTTGGCAGTTCCCTCTGGCCTGGGAGAGAACATAGACACATCTCACCGCTCAGCTGGTGGGCAGCTATTTTGCAGGTTATTAATAAATCATTTAGTGTTTATTGCAATGATTCTGCCAAAACACAAACAAAAAGCGCTGTCCCCACCAGCAAAGCTGCCCCTTCACACAGGTCAGGGAACCAGAAGTTTGGGGTGTCACCTTTTGAGAAGGGGGTTTTCAGAAAGCCCTGGGTGGCCCAGGCTGCTCCAGCTGTGACAGCTGTGCCTGTACGACGGTGTCCAGGACAAACTCAGCCTCCTGCCAAAATCCTTGTGCAGAGGAACACACAGCAGCAAAATCACTCTCCTGAGGAGCTCGTGTTCTCTCCAGGCCCTTTTTGGCAGGGCTGCAGGGAGTCTCTCCCCCACCTTCCCACAACTGCAGCAAAGAGCCAAATCCCTGAGTAATCCCACAGTGCTGCAGTCGGGTCCAAAGGCTGCTGACAGCCTCTTCCTCCCAAAACAGCCCAGGGAAAGCAGAGGAGCATGGAAAGGAAAGAAACTGCCAACCTGCCCTTACTTTGCTGTGAACAGGGTATCTGCTTTCATCAGCACATCAAGAGCCTGTGGAGATCAAGGAAATATATTCCTTTATATGCTCTCCAGGGCACGGAGCTATTTGCAACCTGAAAAACAATTGCTGTCACTGCACATTTAAGGAATTATCCTGAGCACAACAACAGGGCTTTAAAGGAACAAATATCACCCACCCTGCAGCTTGTTGCATGCTCCCTCCAAAGTGGCCCTGGATGGAGCAGGGAGCAGGATGTGGGCATGGCCACAGGGATGACCAGCACCATCCCACCCACAGGGACAGCACACAGAGAGCCCCCAAAATCCCAGCACGGCCACAGATCTGCTGCTCACAGCCCTTCTCTGCAGGACTCCAGAATACCTCGTGGAAAAAGCCCTGGGAAAGCCCTGGCCAAGGCGGAGGTGCCCACCCCAGACAGGGAGGCTGGGACAGGAACATCAGTCACAGGGACCTTTCAGCACAAGCTGGAATCGTGTCACTGAAGACCACGGGTTCAGAATTTGGTTTTCTGCTTAAACAGAAAGAAAATAAGTAAAAGGACCAGAACAACTCACACAACTCCATCAATACACACCTGCACAGAGGATGTGCCCAAGGGACACCTGGGGACGGGCCAGCACCAGGTGAAGGAACCCTGAGCAGGTCTGCTGCAGAGCTGGGAGCAGGCATTACCCTCCCTCCCCATAGTCTCTGAATAATTAATCCTCCAGAAATTAGTCGAGTCTTTAACTAAGCCAGCTCAGCAAACTGACTGAGGAATTTCTAGGTCAGAAATACAAAGAGGGCTGAGAAGAAAAAAAAAAAAAAAAAAGGAAAAAAAGCCTCCTGTTCATTCCCAAGGGATTAGCACCTCTGTCCAGACAGAGCCAGCACCTCCGGAGCAAGAGTTGGCTGAGAATCACACCCTGTCATTTTAACAATCCTGACCTCTCTGACACCTCAGCTGCCTCTGACACGGGCAAAGAGCACGTTTCAGTGCAGAGCATCTCTCTCCATCTCACAGCTCGTGCCCACAGAGGAAAGCACCTCATGACAATTATATTTGTTATGTCACTCCCACTTCAATGCCTTTGATGTCTTAACCAGCATCTTCTGCAGAGGAGTTTTTCCCTCTTCCCGAAGCTGTAAGCCAGGGATGGAGGATGCAGGAGAAGCCCCAGGAATGTCACATTTCACAGGAGAAGCCCCAGGAATGTCACATTTCACAGCACCAGAGCAAGAGCAGCCTCTGTGAAGCCCCTCTCAGCCCACCCATGTGGTACATCCATCGTCAATGCCCTGGCACAAGGGGCAGGCAGGTGACCTGCCAAGGGACAGCAGCAGCTCCCACAGGGTGCTGGAGGGCAGATGCTCCTTCAGTAGAAGCTGCATCCAATGCCCCAAAAGCACAAGGTCTGTCCTGCTTGGGAGAGAACCCTTGTAAAAACAAAGAAGTAATCCTTCAAGATGCATCTTCCATGAGGCAGACGCAGATATTTGGCCACCCAAAGAGACCTGGGACTGTGGAAGGAGCACACAGGGGTGGGATGGAAGGAGGTCCTGAGCTCAGGGCAGGTGGAGGGTTGAGCACAGGGGAGGGGGTGCCAGCAGTGCACCCCACTCACACGGGTGCTGAAGCCCTCCCGTGTCCCCCACCCCACACACACTGGGACATGACCCACGGTCCGAGGGGACACATCCTGCAACAGCAACAACCTTCTGCTACTCCCACTCCTCCTCTCCTCCCACTCCCATCCAGGAGGCAGGGGGGCTGTGTGGAGGACCAGAGACAGGGTCAGCACTCACGATTTCCCACTTCCCAGTGCAAGAGTTCAGCCTGATATTCCACTGTGGGAGCATGGAAGAGGGGGCACAGGGCTGCAGTGGCAACTGTGGGACCCCCCAGCTGTCCCTAAGCAGACGGGATGCACAGGAGGGAAACAGAGGGATCAGACTCCTGCCAGGAACCCGGCGTGGAGGGACCCCACAGAAAGCTGCTCTCGCCTTTGCTCACACATTGGAACAACCCTGACCACCATTACTACACCTCCAGGAACAGCCCCAGCCCCGAGGGGCTGGTCACAGGCAGGACCTGGGCAAAGGAAACAGCCCAGGCTGTACCCACCTCCCATCTGCTGCTTTGGGCCACCTCTTCTCCCACCAGGAACAAGGACCTTGTTCCTCGTGGGCGTTCCCAGGCTCCCCCTGACAACACACCCACTTCTTCCTTCCTTCAGTTTAACCTGAAGGACCCTGCAGTCTCTACTTGCACTGGGAGAACAGTCTGCAAGCAGTTTCCACATCTGCCACCAAGCCCCTGTCCCAGCTCCAGCACTCCCAGTTTGCCTCTGCACTACCCCCAGTTTGTTTTTATCACCTTCTCCTTCTGCACCACAAGACAGATTTGCACAAGCAGAGCCCAGAGGAGGGAAGGCAGTCAGGGAGCAGCAGCACAAAGGTTTGGTCCCTCCATCTGCTGGGCTGCATCTCCCAGCCCTGCCCCTCTGTCCTGTGGCAGGAGCACTAAAGCCTTGCTGGATGGGGATTATCCAGAACCTCTTTCTCTCACCCACAGAGAGCCCATGGCAAAGACTGAGGTTGGTGTGTCCCCATCCAGCCAGGACCACGTGCCCTTTGTATGAATCCTCCTCCCTGCTCTGGAGGGTGGCACTCAGGAGACAGGACCCTGCGGGAGCAAAGGGACCATCGGGGACAGACAGGCAGCAGGTCTGGCGTCAGGCTGTGCCCCCTGGCACTGCCTGGCTCAGGGGGTGCTGGGGACCCAGAGCAGCCCCAGGCACAGGTTGGGGGGACCATGGCCGGGCTGTGTCCCCTGGCACTGCCTGGCTTGGGGGGTGCTGGGGACCCAGAGCAGCCCCAGGCACAGGTTGGGGGGACCATGGCCGGGCTGTGTCCCCTGGCACTGCCTGGCTCAGGGGGTGCTGGGGACCCAGAGCAGCCCCAGGCACAGGTTGGGGGGGTCCATGGCCAGCCTGTCCCCCAGGGGAGTGGGGGCAGCACAGACAATCCCAGCATTGAGAGGCTTCACATCCCAGCCCATCTGCAGCTCCCGGAGCCCAGAGCAGACAAAGCCAATGTTGGGCCATGGCAAGCCCTGCCAAGGCAGGGACACAGACCCGCCTTTGTGTCTGCAAAGGCAAACTTAGCTTTGGGGAAAAGACTGGATTGCTCCAGCACTGGAGCCGGTGCTTTGGCTGCTTTCCACTGGGAGGTTTGTAACCCACGTGCACATGACAACAGAAGTGTCCAATGCTCCCTTTCTCCTGCCCGTCCCACTCGTGAGACGAGCTGGGGGTCCCACTGCAGGTTCCCCCTCGTGCAAGGGCCAGCAGCACACAGAGGGTCCATGAACACACTCAGAGCAACAGGAAGATGAAGCCAAGAGGGGTTTCATGGAATCGCAGAATGGTTTGGGTTGGAAAGCACCTTAAAGCTCATCCATGGTCAGGGACACCTTCCACCAGACCAGGTTGCTCCAAGTCCCATCCAACCCGGTCTTGGACACTTCCAGGGATGGGGCAGCCACAGCTTCTCTTGTCAACCTGTGACAGGGCCTCATCACCCTCACAGGGAAGAATTTCTTCCCAATATCCATCTAGCCCTGCCCTCTGGCAGTTTGAAGCCATTTTCCTTTGTTCTGTCACGACATACCCCTATCAAAAGTCCCTCTCCAGCTCTCATGCAGCCCCTCCTCTCACAGGGTTTGGCATATCCCAGAATAAATTCATGTATCATCCCTGTTTTTCTTTTGCCCCTAGACCAGCAGAGAGCCAAGGACTCAAAACTGTTCCTTCAGAGGACTAAACCACACAGGACCTGCACTCCTGCCCTTGGACATGGCCCCTCCTGTCCCTCCCCAGCACTTGCACCTCACATCCCTGCCAGCAATGATTTCCATATGCAGAAAAACAAACCCTCAAGGACAGGAGGTTTCATCCCACTTCCTTCATTCCCCAGCTCTGGGATGAGAGCAGCACTCCTGCCTCCTGTGCTCCCTCCTGCCCCCAGCACACACCAGCACACGCACTGTGTTTACTCCACTGCCCTGGGACCACTCCAGCGATCTCAGCACAGATCTCACATGTGGGAAGCATTTAGCAGTGGTCACTGATGGCTTCTGCACAGCCAGGACAGCTCGGCCCAGCACAGGCTTCCCAAGGGATCCTCCCTGAAAAGGCAAACCCTCCCCGCAAAACTTAACATGAAAAACAAGACGAAACATAAAGGGAATCAGGAAGAATTGTTTCCCTTACACAGCTGCCATAACGGATGGAGATTAACTAATGAGGCTGTCCTGTGCAGGGCCAGGAGCTGGACTCGATGATCCTTGTGGGTCCCTTCCAACTCAGGATACTCCACAACTCTATGATTGTAAATAGATGTATTTAACCACTGCTGCAGTGAAACCACAGGAGTGACAGCTCCTGTGTCTCACCACTGGCACAAAGCTTGTTGCTCACACCTTCCTCAGTCACAGCCAGTTCACGGCTCCAGTTAAAAACTGCCACTGCCCAACAAGCCCCACGGCTCCCAGCCCTGCCCAGGAGTCCTGAGGTGCCAGGAGGTGTCTGTCAGGCTGTATGAAAACACTGAAACACTGGGAAAGGCTGGAACCCCCCAGCCCTGGCACAGCCTCTCCCTGCAGTCTTGCCCATATTTCTCCGCGCAGCAGGAAAATGGAACTAAGGTGTGGTGTCTGCTGAATGCTCATGGTGGAGGGCCAGGTGGCAGCTTGGCTCCCCCAAAACCAGCACATCTCTTCTACCAGCCACCAGAGACAGGGAGCATGACCCAGCCCCGACTCCCCCTTTGGCAAGGTCCATCCTGCCCCTCGCCTACGGCACCTCAGTAGCTCCCCTGGGGCTCCAGGCAGCCAAGAGACCCTGTGCCAGCACGCAGGTGTCCGTGCAGATGTCCATGCAGGTGTCCATGCAGATGTCCATGTGGGTGTCCATGCGGGTGTCCATGTGGGTGTCCGTGCAGGTGTCCGTGCAGGTGACTGTGCAGGTGTCCCTGCAGGTGTCCCTGCAGGTGTCCGTGCAGGTGTCCGTGCAGGTGTCCACGCAGGTGTCCACGCAGGTGTCCACGCAGGTGTCCACGCAGGTGTCCACGCAGATATCCGTGCAGGTATCCATGCAGATGTCCATTCAGAGGTCCATGCGGGTGTCCGGGCAGGTGTCCACGCAGGTGTCCACACAGGTATCCATGCAGGTGTCCATGCAGGTGTCCATGCAGATTCCCATGCAGATTCCCATGCAGACATCCATGCAGGTATCCATGCAGGTGTCCACACAGATATCCACACAGATATCCATGCTCCTGCACTGCCAGCCCATGCCAATGGAAGGGAGAGAGACAAAGCCAGCCTGCCCAGCAGTGAGCCAGACAGAGCCTGGGACATCCTCAGATCTTAAAAGAACAGTGAGTGACACCCCAGCCCTGCACAAGAGCCACATGCCCAGCACAGGAGAACAGTCACTTCCCACCCAAACAGGGCCAAGAATCCCAGAGATGCCTGACCCAGCACCATCATTTCATCCCATGCCTCAGGTCTGAGCAACAAGCTCAGTTCATAGGACTTTAATGGCCCTAAGCTGAAGGATGGAAGGTTTAGATGGGATATTGGGAAGAAATTCCTCCCTGTGAGCGTGGTGAGACCCTGGCATAGGTTGCCCAGAGAAGCTGTGGCTGCCCCATCCCTGGAAGTGTCCAAGGCCAGGTTGGGCAGGGCTTGGATTCTCCTGGTCTAGTGAAAGGTGTCCCTGCCCATGGCAGGGGGCTGGACCAGGATGGTCTTTAAGGTGCCTTCCAACCCAAACCAGTCCATGATTCCATGATCCCAGCAGCCATGAGCCTGGGCACACTGGTGTGGGGCAAACCTCCCTTCCTTGCTCTGACACTAAACCAGGACGTGCTGTCCTCTGTCGGGATTATCATCAGCCACTGGGTTGATGATGGATTGCATTAGCTAATGGATTACATTAATTTCTTACTCAGCAGTAAAAAGGAGATGTGTAAGAACTATGGGCTTTACTTTCATATATCCTTCCTCCCCTCTATTTGGCAGTAGCAGCCAAAATTTATTAATGCCTCCTCCTGACCCCAGCAAAGATGCCTGGCTTGGCAAGAGCACCCAACACGTTCACTCACTGCCACACTGATGATCATTTATTAATTACATGTCCTCGTTATCCTGTGGCCTGGTGTGGTGAGGGAGGGAAGATGTCCCATTCAGAAGCCAAGGCACAAGGATGAACTGCTGGGGAAAGAGAAACCCCCCCCCCCAGGAGTGGGAACTGGTGTGGACCAGTCACACTGAGAGAGAAAAAAACCCAGAATATCCAGGTTTTTCTGGTCTGAGCCAGCCTGGTACTGCAGAGAACAACATGGAGATGGGAAGGAAAAGGAGCAAGTGGGGTGAAACCACCAGCAGACACTGTTGTGGGGTGAGGGCTTTGCTGTCCAAGGGGAACAGCCAATGCCCCAGGACCCACAGCACCCCTAAGCCTCGTGGGAGCCACAATCCCACCCCACAGCACAGCTCTGAGCCCCTCTCGTGGCACATGGCTGTGCCCCCCAGGCCTGAGAGGATGCTCACTGCTGCTTCTGACAGCAAACCCCAGGGAGAGAAAGCTCCGGCATCAAGTCTTCCTCCATTAGGGATAAGAGAGGAAAAACACCCACTAAAAAGAAGCCTCTCAGTGCTTCCTGTGCCATATCACAACATTGCTCCATTTTCCTCCATCTCAGCTCATGACACCGGTGCTTTTAGCCCCCAAGCCCTGACGTGCCTGCCACTCACCTGCCTGTTGCACGTTTACCCTGTGGCAGACAGCAAAAGGCAGCTGCCAGCTTTCAGCATCACCGAATTTCAGCCAAACCTCAGCCTGGCTTCAACATCCACGGTGGAGCCGCTGTCTGCCCCAGCATTGATATTCAAAGCAAATTTGCGGGGAGGAAACACACAACAGAGCAACATGATTTGCAAATCATTATTTTGCTTCGCTGGAGCTGGACACTGATGCAAAAGGAATATTTGAATTGCATCTTCAGTCACACCTGCTCGTCAGGAGTCCTGCTCTCCCCCAGCCAGGACTGGATCTGTATTAATGCACAGAATCCAGTGAACTGCGTCCCTCGCTCCTGGTCCAGCTGGGGCTGTCAAGGCAGTAGAAAGCAGCTCCTAAAAAAATTATTTACCCTCTGAAAATTTTACAAAATTCAGGCCATGATGTGCCTCCCCACGACAAGGGGATAGAATGAGATGATTTTTAAGGTCTCTTCCAAGCCAAACCCTACTATGATTCTATGACAACTGACAGGTGGAAGCCTGGAAAAGCCAGTTTCAGCCAGAAATAGTCTTCTGGTTGTAAATTGGAGACTGCAACCTCAGCCAAGCAGTTATGGATCTAATCATCGTGTCTGACACAGAGAAAGGTGTCAGGGAAATTTTATTACAACACAGATAATGGGGTTTGCCCTTAAGCACTGAACAAATATTCCAGTTCATTACCCAATGCTAAAAATCACTTGGACAAATTCGGGACCGAGAGGTTGAGCCCGAAGAGCAGCTCTTTGACTTACCTTAAAATGACCTGCCAAAGAGAACTGTCCCTCCTGGTCACCCTCACCACACAGCAGCACCACAAGTACAGGGCAGGGTCAGGCAGCTAATTAGGAAACTGCTTTGCTCCCTCACTTTCTAAGCATCTCTCAGCCAAGGGATGCTCTTCCCTGGTTTGCCTGGAAAGCTGGAACAAAGCTGAAGGCACCCTTGGGCTCCTGAAGAACGGGGGAACCAGCAAATATTTGTCAAAGAAGAAAGCCTGGAAGAAAACTTCTGCACACTCACGAGATGCAGATTGCAGAGAATTTAAAAGGCAAAATGCCCAGGACACTCCAACAATCCCACCCTGTCCCTGAGAGTGTTGTCCAAACGCTCCTGGAGCTCTGGCAGCCTTGGGGCCATGCCCACTGCCCTGGGGAGCCTGGTCAGTGCCCGACCACCCTCTGGGGGAAGGACCTTTTGTTGAGATCCAACCTGACCCTGCCCTGACACAGCTCCAGCTGTTCCTTCGGGTCCTGTCCCTGGTCATGGAGAGCAGAGATCAGAGCTGTCCCTTCACTGCCCCTCATGAGGAAGCTGCAGACCCTGATGAGGTCTGTCCTCCATCTCCTCTTCTCCAACTAAACAAGAACAAGCCAAGTGACCTCAGATGTCCCTCACACACCCCTTTTCCCCTCTAGACCCTTCACCATCCTCCTGTCCTCCTTTGGATACCCTCCAAAAGCTTTAGATCCTTCTGATATTGTGGTGCCAAAACTGTCCCCAGGACTCGAGGTGAGGCTGTCCCAGTGCAGAGCAGGGCAGGACAATCCCCTCCCTCAGCTGGCTGTTGATGCTGTGCCTGATGCCCCCCAGGACATGGTTGGTCCTCCTGTCTGCCAGGGCACACTGTGGGCTCACGTCCAACTTGCAATCAACCAGGAGCCCCAGGTCCTGTGGCAAGGCAGGAAGGTGAGGAAGAGCCAATGCAGCTGGAGATGTTCCTTAAACAGTGGCAGTCACAGGAAAAAGCTTCATCTGGGGCTTCCTGAATGAAGATCATGGTATGGCTGAGGGTGGTGAGGACCTCTGGAGATCACCCAGTCCAAACCCTTCCCAGCCAGCTGTCCACACCGGCTTCTACTCAAGTTTTGAACATCTCCAAGGCTGGAGACTCCACAACCTCCCTGGGCAGACTAACCCATTAAAAGAGCATTTGTGGTGTTTTGAATGCAATTCCCTGCGCTTTAGTCTGTGCTCTCTACCTCTGTCCTGTCACCAGAACCCCAAGAGGAGCCCCAGGGGCTGGAAGGAGCAGCTCCCACCCCTCCTCCTCAGTCCATGCAAACCCAGGTTTCAGCAGAGCAACGCGTCTCCTCCGCAGTCAGGATGATGCAGCCATTGAAATTCTCATTGAATGGAAAGAAAATGGTTTTTTGCCCTCTGTCCTAGTTATAGTGGCTGGGACCAGTTTATCACTGTGTGAATGTAACTGGAACTGTGTATTCCATACCCTCTCTGCCATTTATCATGAACTGTTAATGATGCATTGTTTGCAACAGCTGCCCAGGACACACCTGACACCTCAGGCTATGAACTGGGTGTGTGAGAAAACAGAGATAAGAGGGTTCCCTGTCTTCACACCAATGATTCAGGTGCGATAACTCCCCTCTGGGAATCATTAACACCTTCACACCCAACCTGAGCGGTCATATCTGCTAATGGGCCATCAAGTAGACCAAAATATCATGTGACTCACTGAGTAAATTGCCCATTGTGAAACACCTCACCCTGGGAGAGGTACTGGGTGTTCCCATCTGAACCCAAGCATAGATAAGCTTGGGGTTTGGGGACTTGGGGCACTCACTCACTCATCAGACTCAGAGGAGGACCAGAACCTCAACAGGACTGCAACTACCACCCTTCTGGAAGGAAAACAGGTTTTCCTTTTCTTTTTTGGCCTTGGACTCCAGGGGACCACGTGGTGCTCAGCACAGGGGCTGGTGAGCACCATACTGTTTGTGCCCCAGGGGGCTGGGTTGTACAACTGGGTTTTGAGGGCTGAAACCAATTTTCCTTCATATCAGTGTATCCATTGTAATCTTTTTATTAAATTGTAGTTCTGACTTCTAAACTCCTTTGAGTTGGATTCATTTCCCCTGCAGGTTTACTTTTAAACCAGCACACCCTCTAAGAACAGACACAGAAGGAGCTGTGCTGGGCTGCTGCTTCTTGTCTTGCCAACACCTCTGGCCATGGGTTTGCTCTCTGGAACTTGTCCAGGCACCCACAGCGAGCAGACACCCCCTGGGCCGAGAGATGAGGCTCCTCTTCTTCTGTGAGCTGGAGGAAAGGACATCCAGGGAACTGTGAACACTCTCACTCCTGACTCCTGAGAGGCACCTGGCCTTTCCCTCTGCAGAGTGGGTGCTTGGACACAAACTGCCCTTGGAAAAGGCTCCCTGTTGCTGTCACTGATGAAGAGATGAACAGAAGCAACCCTGGATTTTTTCCCATTTTTCCTGAACTCCAGCCCCCCTCTGCTGCCACTGGCCCTGGGGAATCCTTCAATCAGACAAAGTGAAACTTTCCAGATGTGCACAGGACCAAAATGCTGCTTGTTGCAGGTTGGGTCCCATGGTCTTGCAGCAACTGCTTCCCATAAGGGTATTTATTCCATACACCAGGACTTCAGCACTGACAGCCAGAGATGCAAACCCACAGCCCACACAGGACCCTTCACAGGGACAGCCACACTTGTCTTCTCTCAAAAGAGGGTTTGGCTCATACAGTGTCCAGTCACTCCATTTTTAGCCAAATCTTGTGCATTATTTGCAGAATGAGGATCACTGGCCTGGCAACCCCTTGTTTTTACATTAGTAGTTTGGACTCCCTGGCATAAAATGGTCCCAGCCAATCAGAGTGAGGAAACAAACAGCAGGTCCCCTCAGAGAAAAGGGGAAAAAATCCCCTTTTGCCAAGAGCAAATACAGACCATTCAAGAATTCCTGGGAGCTTGGGTTTGTTTTGTTTGTCTGCTCTTGCTTTCAATTCATAGTCACTAAAAGAGCTTTGTGCCCTTAACTCTTGCATGTGCCACCAAACCAGCACTTAATGAGGAGGAAGGGGGAGTTTCACAGTCACTGCTCAGACAGGAGGAGGGAGAATCAGCCGTGCCAGGCTCTGCAGCCATCCCAATCCACAGCAGACGGCACGGGGCAGGACTCCCAATCCCTGCTCACCCACCCCTTGAGAAGCAGGGAAAATTTCGTCCCCCATCAGGAATGAGGGGAGCCCCCAAACCCCACGATGCCAGAGCCCAGGAGCAGCCCCGTGTCCCCAGGCAGGGACAGCTCCAATGTCACATGCACTGCACAGCCCTGGAGCCCTCAAAGGGGCTGCCCAAGCTGCCAAATCCCTCGCCCCTTCCCATAGCAGGCACCTGGGAGAGAGAAGGATGAAAACAAAACCAGGAGAAACTTTCAGGTAAATGCTTCATGTGGAATAAGAGCAATGCCATAAACTTGTACCACAACCACGGCCAGCTCAGGATGAGGGTCTGGCAGAGGACTGCTGGGAGTTATAAAAGTCTCCCCCAGCTCAGGGAGGGAGCAGAGCTGCACTTGTCCCCAGGAAG
Organism: Grallaria varia; assembly: GCA_013396735.1. Taxonomy (NCBI): domain Eukaryota; kingdom Metazoa; phylum Chordata; class Aves; order Passeriformes; family Formicariidae; genus Grallaria; species Grallaria varia. Next base: position 41,179 of record VWZG01005386.1, on the reverse strand, counting down.
GGACAGGAACACACCACTCATGGGACTGAACAACACAACATCCCCTCAAAACCCACAGCAGAGAGGCAAGAGATCAACCACACCACGCTGCACACACAGCCTTTAACCCCTTGGGAAAGCTGCTGGTCTGCTCTGGGTTACACCCAAGAGCGGAGCAGGACCAGCACAGAGCCCAAGGAGAGGAATTAACCCCACACCCCTCTGGGGCAAAGCCCTTTGGAGGAGCTCAGAGGTGGGAGTCACTGATGCCAGAGGAGCTCAGAGGTGGGAGCCACAGATGCCAGAGGAGCTCAGAGGTGGGAGCCACAGATGCCAGAGGAGCTCAGAGGTGGGAGTTCAGAGGTGGGAGCCACAGATGCCAGAGGAGCTCAGAGGTGGGAGCCACAGATGCCAGAGGAGCTCAGAGGTGGGAGCTGACAGCTCCTAAAGGTTGCCTGCCACCCCCCAGCCCTGGCATGGCAGAGAGGACACAGCCCTGCTCCTCTCCAGCCTCCCCCCACGCTGCTGCCCGGCAGGAACTGCCACTGCCACAGAGTCCATGCAAAACAGTCGCTCTATTAGGATTGGCAAGCACTCAGGAACAAGCGACTCCCTTCCCTGCCAACTCCAGGGCATGGAGAAAGCTCATTAGAGGCAAGACGGTGTCTCTGGACGCAGGGCAGGCCATGGCAGACACCCAGTGGGACGGGGAGCCGTCGGTCACGCCCCAGCAGATGCAGGGCAGGGTGGGCAGCATGGGCAGCATCACCACCCCCCCGAAGGAGCAGCAGCTCTTCCCTTTCCCTCCCAGCCAGGCTGCCATGCCCTCCTCCTCCTGGCAAAGGCACACAGCTTGGACCACTGGCTCCAGAGGTTGCAGAGCCCAACTGGAGCTCTGCAAGGGGACCAGACCACGGAGAGCAGGGCCCGTGCCACGCTACGACTGCCACAGGCTGCATGAAAAGAGCCTTTGCGCACAAACATGAATTCTGCCTGTCCAGGAACCAGCCACAGCCCTGGCTCCAGCGTGTCCCTGGCAGTCACAGCCACTGCAAGGGACGTGTGCCCACAGCCAAGGGGCTGCCTCGCGTCGGGTTCCTTTGCCACGGAAACAGCAGAGACATCCCAGACACAGGGAAAACTCCAACACCCCGGGGACAGCAAAGCCCACAACTGCCACAGCTCCGAGCGAGGCGCCGGGAGGCGGCGAGTGCCAGGGCGGAGTCCCCAGGAGCTCCCCGAGGAGCACACGGCGCTGGGGCACCCGGCCGGACATCTGCCCGACAAACGGCCCGGTCCAACCACATCCCCCACTGCTGGCATGGCAAGGAGAATTAACAGTCCTCCATTTTCAGCTTGGTTTGTCGCAGCATCTCTCCGTGGCGGACGAAGAAAAGGGGCATCCCAGGAGCTGTCGGTGACCCCCTGGCCAGGCCAGACACAAAGGAGCCACACACAAACAGCCACAGGCTGAGGCTCTGCAGCCCACCAGGGACACCCAGGCAGCCCACCAGGGACACCCGGGCACACCCCAAGGGGCACAGCAAAGGAGCAAAAGAAACAGGGCTACGTACTCATCGTGCAGCAGGGCACCCGCAGGGCACCGAGCCGGGCGGCGCCTGAGCCGGGAAGCGCCGGCTCCGTCCAGGGCGGTCGCACCGAGGAAGGATGGAGGGATGGATGTGCGAGCCACCTCAGCCTCCCGTTCTCATCACCACCAGCACCACGCAGCAAGGCCCTGATCCAAGAAAACGGGGAAATGGGGAAGCTCTCCGGCCGCCCGAGGCGAATGGCCACAAACGGGGGCACAGCGTGGCACGGCCACGGTCCCCCGGCACCCGCAGCCTGGCTCCCTGCGAGACTCCAGCGTGTCAGCCAGCAAATCCTCTTTGCCTGTGGGCAAGGGAACTGTTGCAGGGGAGAGGAAAAAAAAAAGCATCAAGAAAGTCTTTGTCTACAAACATCCCAGCCGGGCGCACGTGCAGCGTGAGCTTCCTGGCGAGGGCGGAGGGGGGGCCTGGACTTCAGAGCCACCATTTCCGCCCCCAGCTTGCCCCGCTCACTTATTGTCTTCTAAAAATAAAAGTAAACACTGAAGAAGAGCTCTTTGGGTTTTTTTTTATTTCTGCTGGGTCAGAGAGATTTCTCTGATAGCAACAGGTTGTGGGACCTCTTCCCCTGAGAGCAGAGCAGCGCTCAGGAGGCGTTGGGTGTCCCAGGGATGGGCAGGGAAGGAGGGCTGCCTTCTCCTCCCTCCAACCCGCAGCTGCCCACAGTGGGGATCATGGAATCCTGAAATGGCTTGGGTTGAGAGAGACCTCAAAGATCATCCAGTTCCATCCCCTGCCATGGGCTTGGACGCCTTCCACTAGCCCAGGTTCTCCAAGCCCCCTCCAACCTGCCCCTGGACACTTCCAGGGGTGGGGCAGCCACAGCTTCTCTGGGCACCCTGTGCCAGGGGCTGCCCACCCTCACAGGGAGGAATTTCTTCCCAATACCTAATCCAAACGTACTCCCTGTCAGTTGGAAGCCATTCCCCCTTGTCCTGTCACTGCACGCCCTTGTGCAGGTGACGATTCCTGCCCTGGGTTCCCACCTGTGCCAGGCAAACATCCCCTGCCCTCTGCTGCAGGTCAAAGGGGGCCATTGCCCAAAGCAGAGGAAACCTCAGATTAGGCCACATCACACCCCTTAATAAACCAGCCAAGCACACGGAAAGCCAGGAAAGCCTTTTTAACACATAAAACATATATTTAAAAAGTAAGACTGAGATATACGTGTGTATCTCTTACTGGTTTCACTTCTAACTCTCTCTTCCTGACAGTCCAGAGACTGAGGAGGCCGAGCCTGAGCCCCACACAGCCAACAGCACTGATTAAACACAAGCATAAACTTCCTCACCAGGCAGCTGCCCTAATCTCAGCATCTCGCTGCTTTCCCAGTTGTTTGTTCAGGTTCTTCCTTTACCGTGGAGCTGCAGTCCAGAACTGCAGGGTAATGAGATACACACACACAATCACCTTCTTTTGACCTGCGTTAGGAGTCAATCCAGCATTAATAGCCCAAAGCCTCAGGTATCCTCCCTGATTTGATAAAATAGCTTATCTAAGCAAAACCCTGCAGGGACCAGCCTCACCATGCAGAGCAAAGCTCTTCCCCTACGCCCTGATTACCAGTGTTTCTTTAACCTGCCAGCTCTCAAAAAATANAAAAAAAAAAAAAAGAGACATTTGTTTTCCCCATTTGAGTGCTGTAACTGCTTCCCAAGGAAAGCACGATGGGACATGTCAGCAGGCTGCTAAGGACACCTCTTCCCTAGGGAATGGCACAGCGCACAGAGCAGCTGGGAGACAGGAGTGACCCATCCCAACTGCAAGGGGCAGCTCAGAGGGACAGGAGGAGACACAAGTGGAGGCACAGCTGCCTCCTCCAGCCCCTGAGAGCTCCCCAGTTCTGGGCTCTGCTGGGACAGGGCTCTGCCCTCCACCTTGTGTGGGGACAGATGCATTAAAAGATAATGGGTTTGACAGGGCCACAACTCCATTGGAGCAGCTCCTAGGGAAAAGAAAAGGGAAAAGGACAAAGGAAAAGGGCTTGTGATTGAAAACATCCTTCCCAGGACCCGATTACCCCCGAGTATAATGAATTGCAATAACCAGGACTGGACCAGCAAAGCAGCCTGGGAATACACACACCAGAGCCCGCTGGTAAACACGCCATTAATTCCCAAGCCATGCACTTCCCAAGTGCCAAGTCACCCACAGTGTGTTTGCCTGGGTGCTTTTTGCCCTCCTAGAGCAGTGACAGTGACCTGAGCCCAGGGGCAGCCTCTAGGGCACTGCAGGATCCTCCTGTGGCTCAGCACAGCCAGGGGAAGGGGGGTGCCCCCTCTCCAAAGACATCTCAGCCCTCCAAAAAACACCCAGCAGGCTCTACACCCGCAGCTGTAACGATGTCTGAGTACCAGGGTATGAAAAAACTCATCATTACATACATCATGTGTCAGGCAGGGGCTTGGGGGGCTCCACAGGGAACTGCCTCCCCCAGCCCAGGCTGGCACCATCCTGGCTGCTCCTGGAGCACCATCCCTGCTGCTTCAGGCAACAAACTGTAGCCCAGAGGGAGGACTCAGCAGAGTGCAACCTCCCTCCAGCCTCTTCCAGCATTTTTCTGACCCAACAGCTGGGTCCAAGGCAGGAGGGCTCATTCTCCTCATCCGTCCAACCTCTCCCTCTTCCAGTGGCCCCAGGAAGCTGCACATCAGCTCTGGTGACCTGTCACCATTTCACACCACACAAAAAAAATCCCTAATCAAATCCATGAAGCAGCTCTACGCAGGGAAAGAGAGAAAACAGCTTGGTTGCTTATTAGTTCACCTATGAGCCAGGAAACCAAGGCATACCAATAAAATCCATGGGCAAGAGACAGCAGGATGTTTGACTGATGAGCATCCAGAGTCCTGCTCTGCAGCAGGATGAATCCAGGACCCAGGCAGGGCTGAGCAGGGAGGAAATCCAGGCAAGCCACAAGCCCTGCGTGCCCAGAGACACCCAGACAGCCAGTTATCACCTTTGCTTGGCCTGGCACGTCACACCAAAATCCCAGAGCCTGAGAAACAATGCCAGGCACAGAGCCAGAACCGAACCCAACAGCAGCCGTGCCATGGGGGGACCAGCACAGGGACGTGACCTGGATGTGCCTGTGCCGCTGGGAGTGCTGCCATCCTGGATGGGATGTGCAGCCAGGCTAGGAGCTGGCAGGAGCAGAGATGTTGTTAACCAGTTTTAAAGCTGACTGTAACTAAAGAAAAGCCATGCCCATTAAAAACTGACCAGCAGAAAGAACACCCCCCTCCTTCCAGGACCACCCAGTTATTACAGCTGTAAACTTTTATCACAGTCTTATCTCACAGTAGTGCCAGGATAAGCTGCATTATTAATACACTGTGCAATTACAACTTTACAGGTGTATGGTCTGATTTACTCATGGCAAATCTCCTGGGAACCCAGGGGATGCTCCTCAGTGCCCATCTCGGTCCGACTCACAGCCCGGAGCTGATCCAGGGACACTTCAGGCCTTAAGCATTCCAGTGGCAGTGACTCCAGAAGGAGCCAGGGAGAGACTCTGGCTTTCCTCCAGCCATCTTAGTTCAGTTCAGTGTTGCTTCCTGGTGTTGGCATCAGAGGCAAAACCAACAGCAAGAACGTGCCAAGGCTCCCAGCAGCTGCCCAGAGCCTGGGCAGGACAGGGGAGCACCCCAGGGCAGGGCTGCCAAGGCAGGTCATGTCCCGCCAACCTGGCATCTCCCACAGCCTCCAGTGCTACAGCCAGTGCCTTCTGCCTGGAAAGGTCCAACCTCCAGCCCCTCCAGGCACAGGCACTGCTCCACTCCAGGGTGCACACGCGTGTCTGGAGCAGGAAACATTCACAACCACTCTGTGACAAAAGTCTGCGTCCCACCTTAGCTGCCCTCCCACCCTCCTGTCCTCTTCCAGCTCACCAGGATGAGCCCAGAGAGCAAGACCAGCCACAGGACCTCCATCACCCCATGGCAGATGTCTCCTCAGAGCACAGCCTGCTCCCCACCCACCGGGAAGGGAAGGAGAGCGGCTGCCTCAGGAACCCCCATCCCAAGGGCACAGCACAGCCACCCCTTCCTGCAGGACATGCTCAGCGTTCCCTGAAACTCAGCGAGGAGGGCAAACCCCACTCTCACCTCTGTTGCCCCCTGCATTAAGCCACGTGCAGGCAGTGATGCACCCAGGAGAGGGAATTACCAGGTGTTCTAGTTATAGTGGCTGGGATCAGTTTACCACTGTGTGAATGTAACTGGAACTGTGTATTCCATACCCTCTCTGCCATTTATCATGAACTGTTAATGATGCATTGTTTGCAACAGCTGCCCAGGACACACCTGACACCTCAGGCTATGAACTGGGTGTGTGAGAAAACAGAGATAAGAGGGCTCCCTGTCTTCACACCAATGATTCAGGTGTGATAACTCCCCTCTGGGAATCATTAACACCTTCACACCCAACCTGAGCGGTCATGTCTGCTAAGTAGACCAAAATATCCTGTGACTCACTGAGTAAATTGCCTATTGTGAAACCCTCCACATTTGGGGAGGTACTGGGTGTTCCTATCTGACCCCAAGCATAGATAAGCTTGGGGTTTGGGGACTTGGGGCACTCACTCACTCGTCAGACTGAGAGGAGGACCAGAACCTCAACAGGACTGCAACTACCGCTCTCAACCAGACTGTGACCACCAACCTTCTGGAAGGAAAACAAGTTTTCCTTTTCTTTTTGCTTTGAACTCAGGGGGACCACGTGGTGCTCAGCACAGGGGCTGGTGAGCACCATACTGTTTGTGCCCCAGGGGGCTGGGTTGTACAACTGGGTTTTGAGGGCTGAAACCAATTTTCCTTTGTATCAGTGTATCTCTTGTAATCTTTTTATTAAATAGTAGTTCTGACTTCTAAACTCTTTTGAGTTGGATTCATTTCTCCTGCCGGTGTACTTTTAAACCAGCACACCAGGATACCCGTCCCAGTTTATTACCTGGGCCACCATCAGTGTTTCTGTGCAAGGACAGCCTTGCTCAAATTCACCGCAGAAGGTAAAAGTGGTACAAGCAGTTCTGCACCTGCTGAGCCCCAAAACAGCCTGCCCAGCTCACGAGCTCATCCTGTCCCTGCAGACACCAAGGGCAGGGCAGGGCTCCTGTCCTGGGGGGCACAGAGGGGTGACATGATCTGCAGAGCCAAGCAGGGTCACACTGCCTCTCCCAGGTGCCCTATCCACTGATCCTCACCCACTCCAGCCAGGCTGTGGAGACAGATGAAAAGCAGGGTGGCTTCACTGGGTTTGAGTCCCAGAAGCTCCAGCTGTTCTTTGTCTGCCACCAACAGTTCATTCCTACCTGCATGGGACCTCTCCTGGAGCACATTCACCTGCTCCTCTTGTCTTCCAAGCCCACATCCAGGCGCTACAAAGCCAAGCTGCACCAGTGCCCATGTTTGGCACCACAGCTGACCCCAACACGCTGCCGGAGCAGGGCTGGCAGCCCCAGGAGCAGAGACCTCTCAGGGGCTCAAGGAGGTGGAGGGAGAGCCCTGCAAGCCAAGCATGGAGAGGGCAGGGCTTTGACCTCCCAGTGCTGCCAAACGTAACTGCACACCAGTGCTAGCTAGGAGAAGAGGTTTCGGCTTGCAGATCAAAATCCTTTCAAAAACTCTTCAAATCGTACAGTCATTTCTCAGGGATGTAAAAGGGACAACAGCACATTTACAGGACAACACACAGATCTAAGAAAATCCTACTGGATTTTGCACCTCCACTGAAGCGTTCCCAGAGAGCCAGTAGTTACAAGAACTTGAAAATCTTATTTGCATCATCATTAAAGAGAGGAAAAAGAGATGAAGAAGATATGATAAGATCAAGCGCTGTCAGCCTCAAGCAAACCTCAAAATTAAGTCCCGAGGTAAGAAGAGCAAATTAATTACTTTACCTCACTGGAAAGCTTTTCCTTTGCTCCTAACAGGAACATTCCCATTCAGGACTGGGTGTGTTCAAGGGCAGTGCTCTTTGATGCAGTTAGTGGTACCAAGGCAAGGGCAGAGGCAAGCCCACTGCAAACCCTCCTCCACAGCATCATGGAGTTTGGCATGGGATGTTTCTCCAGGACAGAGAAGGGACTCACATGTGCTTTTCTTTCCAAGAGCGGCAGCTCCTGGGACTCCACTGAACAGGGGCAGCAGCCTGGCCAGAAGCCCCAGGCAAGGGTATAGAGTCACCACTTAGTGATGAGGCTTTTAGGCAAGTTGTGTCATAAATGCAGCCAGGAATGTCTCTGCCTGGAGGGTAAATATGTCCAGTGACCTTATTGAGTCACTGCCTGCTGACTCACTCACTTGGGCAGCCTGGGCTGAGTCGTAGGCAGGGAGATGTCATGGTGACAGGGACTCAGCAACTCCCCCCTAACACAGGAGTCTTGCAGGATCTCCAGGACAGCAGGAGCTTGTTTGTTAACAGCAATCCCTGCCCCCTCTGCTCTTCTGCACCCACTGCCACCTCCTCATGCCACAAACCATCATCACACAGGACAGCTCTTGTCACAAGACAGCTCCCGGCAGAAGCCAGGGAAGTCATGTCACTACTCAACATGCCATGGAGTCAAGTGGAGAGGAGCTAAAGGCCACGGTGTCACACAAAGCAGGGAACCCAGAGCCAAAACAGCAGCCAGACCCGAGGCAGCACCCCCAGACCCTGCTGCACAACAGCCTGGGCTCCAGCTGCCACCCAAACCCCAGCCACAACCACCTGCAGGGCACACACCGTGTACCTGTGCTGCTCCCTCCCCAGCAGAAGCCAGCCCTCTGCAATGACTGCCCAGACTCCAGGGAGAAGGGAAGAGGGATGGAAGGCTTGGCCAGCACCCTCCCCCTCACAAACACAAAGGTCTCTTCACAGGAACCTCGTGAAAGGGCTGGAGTCAGCTCTGGGAGCAACACACAGGGTCACAGCTCTAATATTAGAGCACAGATGATGACAGGGAAGTAGGGAAGGAACCAGAGAAGAGCCATATAAATAGCAGCATTGTCCTGACTGGGTTTCACAGAGCTTCAGATGTCAAATACGATCATTCACTCCGAGCTGAAGTCTCTAATTGATTCCCATCTGACAATTTCTTATCCAGCACTTGTTCGCTGGCCAAACAAGCTGAGTAAATATGCTTTGCTCTACCATTAAGCCCAGTGACAAATCATTGGCTTGCAACAAACCCAGTGTAAACAGCATCCTTCCTCCTAGGCCAGATCTCCTCCTGTTCCTCTGACCCCTTCCCCTGCTGCACTTCAATGCTCCACCAACCCTGGTCCTGCCATGGGGCCCACCAGCAGCCCCCCACACAGGTGCCTTCGGCTTTGGAGAGGAGAATTTGCCTTCTCAGGAGGGTTTGGGCTACAAAACACATTTGCAGACCTCAAGTGAAACCTGCTTCAGCCCAGAACATTCATTTAATAACAGAGACATCCAGTACGGCCTCCAAACAAGAGTCCTTCCAGGAGGAAGACCCTGGTCTGAGCAGTGCCTGGCAGTGTCCACAGACACGTCTTATGGCTGGGCAGAGCTCTTGCCCTGGCACATTAGTCCTGACCTTTGGGGTGTCCCCAGCAGACTTCAGCTCTCCCACAGACCATCAGTAACTGCCTGTTTTTCTGCTCTTCTGCTCTAACCTTCTCCAAAGAGTCTGTTCAGGGAGAGCGCAGGAGCCCGGCCACCCCACGGTCCATTTCCTGGGATTCTCCCAACACCCACAACTATGGGATGAGGTATGGCAGTGGGTATATCCCAGGCAAGTCCTTTCTGGACCCACCTATTGACTTCCTGGCAAAGAATCTTCCCAGTACCTTTCCAATGAGCCACCTGCCTCCCCAAAGTACTGCAGCACCGAGGTCCAGGCCCTCGTCACCTGCTTGGTGAAGCAGCACCACCTTCACCCTTTTCCCTTTAAGTACCCCCGAGTTTCACTGCCAACTTGCAGCTTTAGTACAGAGGGATGAGGTGAGCAGCAGTCCCACCTTCCTCTGCCTCAGCACCTTCATGATGTCGTAAGCCTGGACCAGGGTTTTGTTGCCATTTTGATTTTCATTCAATCAACACACATTTCATTTCACTCTGTTTTCAGGGTGCTGTGGAGCCCCCACACTAGTCCTGAGATGATACCACCACTGACCTCTCCATCCTTAACAGTCCAAAGGTGACACACAGCTGACCCTTTGCCTTCTACCACACAGCCCTTTTCCTAAAAGACGCTTCTTAAAATCAGAGAATTGTTAATGCTGGAAAAGACTTTAAGATCATCAAGTCCAACCATCAACCCAGCACCACCACCATGTTCACCATGTCTTTGAGCGCCTCAGCACCAGCAGTATGAAACAGCAGAGGTGAACCCCAGGGGGACACCCAGCAAAGGGTTCAAGGTGCTGCTCTCCCAAGAGCAGTGGGTGTGAGCGCCTCTGTGGGTGCATCCCACCACTCAGCCAGCCCCTGGAACCATCAGCACACACACCAGACTCCATGGAAAATCCGGCTGGTGGAGCTTGAGGGAGTGATGCACACACGGACCTCCTGTGTGTCTGGCTGCTCTCTGGTTACTGCAATATAAGAAAGATATTAAGCAATATAAGAAAGATGTTAAGCTCTTGGACAGAGTGTCCAAAGGAGGACAATGAAGTTGGTGAAGGGCCTTGAGGGGAAGCGTGTGAGGACACTGAAGGCACTTGGTGTGTTCAGCTGGAGAGGAGGAGACTGAGGGGCACCTCAGGGCAGGTCCAACTTCCTCAGGAGGGGCAGGCACCGATCTCTGCTCTTTGGGGACCAGGGACAGCACCCAGGGAATGGCCTGGAGTTGTGTCAGGGCAGGGTTAGTTTGGATCTTCAAAAGAGGTTCTTCCCCCAGAGGGTGGTCAGGCACTGACCAGGCTCCCCAGGACAGTGGGCACAGCACCAAGGCTGCCAGAGCTCCGGGAGCATTGGGATGGTGCTCTGGGGCACAGAGTGGGACTCTTGGGGATGGGCCTGTGCAGGGCCAAGGGTTGGGCTAGATGGTCCTTGTGAGTCCCTTCCAACTCAGCAGATTCTGTGACCCTGTGATCCTGGATCAGGCTCAGACACTCTCAATTCTTCCACACCGAGAGCACAGAATCCTTCAGTCATCCTTCAGTGACCAACAGCACAACCCTGGCGTGGACAAAGAGCCCTCACCCACCCCACCAGGAGAGCAGCACAGCAAAGGAAAACAAACCCTTCTGTCTCCCATCGTGCTGTGGCAGCCTCTTCACCAGAAGGCTTTGCTTAAACACCCTGTGATCCCAGTGTAAGCTACGTCTTTGCTTCTCGACATTTGCTAAAGCCCCAAGCGCTCGCCTTGGAAGAAATCCAAAGAAAGGAGAAAAAACCAAAATAATCCACGTCTTTCAGCCAGATGATTGCGGAGAGCTCAGAGGAGACCTCGTGGTTTTGTGAAGGTCCCGCTCAAAGCACATATTGCTTTTTAAATCCAGATGAGGACAACTGCCAGAACAACAGACTCCTATTGATTTCAGCCCCAGTGAGGGGGGTATAAAGGGGTGGGGGTAGAAATACAGTGCAGATATTCGCTGTAAACATCAAAGGGTGTGTTCGTGCCTGATGAGGGACAAGTCTGAAAACATGCTGAGGACACACAGGTATAAACTTCTACCTGAGCTCAATTTCAGGACATTTCCTAAACGCTGGCTTTAGTGCTGGGGTCTGGAATTTTCCTGAGCAAAGCTGGAAAAGAGCACAGAGCCTCAGCACGAGCCCAGTGGGCAGGGATGGCTCCAGCCAAACAGGATGAACAGGATCCTTGGAGCTGCACACAGAGGAGCTGTTTTCTTCCCAAATCCACTGACAAATGCACTGCCCAGGGCACTCCCAGATGGTGCCAGACCCCTATCCTTAGCAAAGCCTCACGAGACAGGGTCACAGCCACCACTCTGAAGGTGGCCACAGGGCTACCCTGCAGTCATGACTCCCAGTTCCTGGCTTTGGAGGACCACGGTGTTCCTTGGAAACATTGTCATCATCTGGGAAACAGAGGAGTAATACAGTCACATGTTTCTGATATCTCTGTTTACAACTGAATTTCCAAGTCCTCCCAGAAAACATCTCATGGGAACATTTCTGTAAGCATAGCTCAGCTGGAAAACCTTGGGCTCCAAGTGGGGGGTTACAGCAAATCCACCTCACGTGGCTCACAGGGAACTGGGGACAAGTGACAGCTCCGGGCTCAGCTCAAACAGGAGAAGGGCACGGAGAGTGGCAACATCATCAGTTACTCTCAGCTGCTCACACACCTCTGGTTCTGCACATCCTGAGTCTATGTACACACATGGCAGACACTCCCACTCTACTCAAAAGCCACTCCAGTCTACAGGAAGAATTCCCTCCCCCAACTTCGCTGTCACTGGATTTGGCTCCAGGTAATCCCTCTGATTATGCCAAACCAAGCCACTCACACTTAAGCCCTTATTCCAGGATCAGACCTGCTGCAATTGTCACTTCTGCAGGAGGATTCCTAGTTATGTTTGAATTTTAATGTCCAAATAAAAGGAGGGCTTGTGAGCCTTTAAAGCTGTCATCTGCCCTGCACAGGGTTTGAAGGACCTCTCAACATTACTGACGTGGGCAGAGGTAAGATTTACAAGCTGCCCCTTCCCTGTTTTTAAGTGTCTGGGGTTTACAGGTGATGCACCAGGTGACTGCACCCCAAACCACCATCCCTCGGAATCCTCACCACTTGAGAACTTCCCATCTCACCCCATCTGCTTGGTGCAGCTGCACAAAAACATTTCTCCCAAGTTTCAAAGAGGTGGAATGGCAAGACTGTGGAATTCATAGTCAGTGAGCAGTGGCTGAAACCCAACAACCTTGGGTTTCAACTTGAAGTGCTCCAAGGTGAGTGGAAGCAGCACTCTCAGCCCCACCACGTGCCAGGACCTCACCCTCCCCTCCAGCCAACTGCTGTCAGGTACGGGGCTTTCTGCAAAGCTCTCCATGGCCAAGAAGAAAACTTGGCTTCCAAATACCATCCCTCCCCCTGGGCAAGAGTCTCTCCTCCTCCTCCTCCTCATCACGCCACCTCTCTACATTGAGAGCACGCCTAACTCCTCAGGATCTCTATACACCACGTCTGTATTTGCTCAGAATGGTCCAGGATTGTCCAGAGGATGGTCCAGGACAGAAACTCCTGCAGCAGCTGCCAAAGCACTTGGCCAGGCTGCTGGGACTTCACTGGACTCCACGCATGGCTGCAGTGTCAGCCCCTGGACAGGGGGTTTAGAGCCCGTGTCCACCAGCACCGTGGGCAGATCCTGGCACCGTGCAGACTGCAAGGCAGGCACGGGCACAGGGCACAGCACTGGCAGAGGTGACAAGGCCCTGCAACTCCCTGCCACTGGAAGGCCAGCCTTGCCTCTCTGCCAAGCACTTCAAGACGTGAACCTGAAAAGCAAGAGCAAGAACGGACCACACAAAACCTCAAGTCTCAAGGAGCTCTTTTCCCAGGGAACTGCAAATATTTGCAGTGTTTTATCCAATATCCCTCTGTGTTTACTCAGTGCCCAGAGATAAATGAATGGGTCATGCACACTTAAGATATAAAGATTTCATAAGACTTCAGCACAAACACTGTTGCCACAGTGAAACCAAATGGCATCGGCGGGCCCAGGGGGACCCTGAGTGTCAGTGCCACAGCAGGGAGTCTGTGCCCATCTGGTCACCATCCCCGTGCCAGCAGCAGGGATGGATGTTCAGATCAAATACTCCAATTTGCCCATGTCAATGCCCACTGTCCCCACAGCCCAGCAGAAGCCACCCCACAGGACTGAGCCAGCACGGGCAAGGCAACGGCCAGAGGGGAGTGCCAGCACTTTTGGGAGGTGAGGTTTGCAGCAAGCACCTCTGGAGCCTCCTCCAAAGCCTCCTCAAACACCAGACAGCATGTTCCTGAGCAGTTTGCACTGATCAGGGACACAACAGGTTGTCACCCCATGTTCAATTTGTATGGCAGCACCCCAGAGCCAGGTTGGTATCTCCACGCAGGCAGGCAATTCATCACCAGCAGCAAAATCTATTCCCTCTACATGCTCTTTTTTCTGCTCTGTTTCTCTTAGAAATGCTCCTGACCAATCCTAGTAGCCCAGTTTCTGAGCTCTGGCTCTCTCTCCCCAACAGCCTGTTTTCAATCATGTGTTAAAAGGGCAAGTAATGCAGAAACAAATCTGCACTAAAGGTCAGGCAGCATCCCCCATCCTGCAAGGCTGAAGAAAAGACCCTCCAGCACATCAGAGGCCCTGATCCAGCCCCAGCCATCTCATCCTTCCACACTGCCAGTCACCCACCTCAGCCCCAAAACAGGTGGGCAAGGCCAGGGCCAGCTGAGCCACGGCGAGGACCTGCACACCACCAGCCCATGGCAGAGCCACACTGCTCCAAAACATCACTGATGGAGTTTGCAATTGCTTCTCTGGTTTCCTGGGCATTCTGGGGCTCCCCAAACTGTCCAGCAGTATCACCAGGACTTAAGGACAGCCTCACCTCGAGTCCTCTGTGCAGTTTTGGGCTGCACAATATCAGAAAGACCTAAATAGGACAAAGGCCAAAGGAGGGACACAGGGATGGTGAAGGGACTAGAGAGGAAGCTGTTTGAGGAGCAGCTGAGGGCACTTGGCTTGTTCAGCTGGAGGAGAGGAGATGGAGCAGAGATCTCATCAGGGGCTGCAGCTTCTCCATAAGGGGCAGCACCGACCTCTGCTCTCTGTGATCAGGGACAGGGAACGGCTGGAGCTGTGTCAGGGCAGGGTCAGGTTGAATCTCAGCAAAAGGTCCTTCCCCCAGAGGGTGGTCGGGCACTGAACACGCTCCCCAGGACAGTGGGCATGGCCCCAAGGCTGCCAGAGCTCCAGGAGTGTTTGGACAACACTCCCAGGGACAGGGTGGGATTGTTGGGGTGTCTGTGCAGGGCCAGGAGTTGGACAGGATGATCCTTGTGGGTGCCTTTCAACTCAGGATATTCCATGATTCAAGACTGTAATGTCTTCAGTGCACCTTGGGCACTCTGCTGAAGAGGAGACTGCCATGGTGGCTTCTTCCAGTATCTCTTTCCCCCTCTTCCAAGATCTCCTCTGCCACATGGGCAGCAGCCATGACTGTCATTTCAGAGACAGTAACTGACCACAAATGTAAAGAGCAAGAGCCCTGCTGGGCACTGCTGCCCATCCTTCCGCTTCCACCTCCCAATCCCTCTCACATGTGTTGAGAAAACAATCAGCTCACCCTTCAGGTCTGCTCTTCCCCCCAGTAAATGTGCTCTTCCCAGATAGAAATCCATCACCCAGCTCCCAGACACGCTCAGAAAACTGGTCTGCTGGATGGAGACCACGGTGAAGCCCCAGCCAGTCCCTGCACTATGAGATAAGGAGCTGGGAACAGCACGACCAAAGCTTCCCACCAGGGACAGAGCAGGGGCCGGCTGGGAGCGGGGCCATTGACACAGACCCAGGAGGACAGGCTTGGATGTGCATCCAGAGACACCCGTGGGTCCCCATGGCCTGGGAGCACACAGGGAAGGGAAGCAAGGCGAGAGAAAACAGCCGTGCTGAGAAGACTTGGGCTGAAACCAGCCCCACGAGGTCAATGCTCTGGCAGGGACTGGGAAACTTTTGAGATGTCTGCTCGTTTAATTTTAAAAACATTGCAGAAATGGCTCAAATAATTAGTTTGGTTGTTCTCCGGGTACCCAAGTCCCCTGAGCTGGGGACAGGGAGCAGAATGAAACCCCCACAATCCAAGGTGAAATGGTCAGGGAGCTGCTGCAGCACTCAGACACTCCCAAGTGTCTGCAGCTGGATGGGATCACCCCAGGGTGCCGAGAGAGCTGGTGGAAGAAGCTCACCGAGCCTCCTTCCATCATTTACCACCAGTCCTGGATCACTGGGAGGTCCCAGTTGGCTGAAGGTACCAATGTGATGCCCATCCACAAGAAGGGTTGGAAGGAGAATCTGGGGAACTGCAGGACTGCCAGTGTGCCCTCAGCGCAGGAGAAGATCATGGAGCTTATCACCTTGGGTGCAATCACACGGCACATTCAAGACAACCAGGGGGTCAGGGCCAGCCAGCAAGGGTTTATGAAAGGCAGGTCCTGCTTGACTCACCTGACCTCCTTCTGTGACAGCACGATCCCTTTAGCTGATGGGGGAAAGGCTGTGGGTGTGTCTACCTGGTCTTCAGTAAATCCTTTGATCCTGTGACCCATAGCATTGTCCTGAAGAAACCAGCTGCTCATGGGCTGGTCAGAGGGACACTCTGCAGGGTGAAAACTGGCTGGATGGCCAGGCCCAGAGATTGGTGGGGAATGAAGTCACATCCCTTTGGCAGCTGGGCACTAGTGGTGCTCCCCAAGGATCATTGCTGGGGCCAGCTCCGTTCAGCATCGTTACTGATGAGCTGGACAAGGGGATCAAGGGAACCCTCAGTCAGTTCCCAGGTGACACCAGGTTGGGTGGGGTGTTGATCTGCTGGAGGACAGGAAGGCTCTGCAGAGGGATCTGGATCAATGGATTGAGGCCAATCGTGTGAGGTTCAACCAGATTCAATGTCTGCCCCTGCATTTGGGTCACAACAACCCCCTGCAGTGCCCCAGGCCTGGGACAGAGTGGCTGGAAAGTGCCCGTCGGGAAAGGCCCTGGGGATGCTGGTCGACAGTGGTTGAACATGAGCCAGGTGTGCCCAGGTGGGCAAGAAGGCCAAGGGCACCTGGGCTGTACCAGCCAGTCCCCTGTGCAGGCACTGCTGAGGCATCTCCAGTCCTGGGGGCAATTCTGGGCCACTCACAGCAAAAAGAACATTGAGGGGCTGGAGAATGTCCAGGGAAGGGAACGGAGCTGGGGAAGGGGCTGGAGCAGCAGGAGAGGCTGAGGGAGCTGGGGGGGCTCAGCCTGGAGAAAAGGAGGTTCAGGGGGGACCTTCTCGCTCTCTGCAACTCCCTAACAGGAGGGGGAGCCAAGGAGGGAGTCGGGCTCTGCTCCCAGGGAACAAAGGACAGGAGAAAACACCTTCAAGTTGCACCAGGGAAGTTTCGGGTTGGATATTGGGGAAATGTCTTCCCTGAAAGGGTAGTCAAGCATTGGAACAGACTGTCCCAGGGCAGTGGTAGAGTTCCTATCCCTGGAGGGATTTAAAAGCCATATGGATGTGGCACTTCGGGACATGGGTTAGTGGTGGCCTTGGCAGTGCTGGGGGAGGGGTTGCTCTTGATGATCTTCAACAGCTTTTCCTACAAAACGATTCTGTGACTCCATGAAACAGCAATTCCAATACCTCCAGAAGAAGGGTGAGTGAACCCCCTGCACCCCAAATCAGTCCTTAAACAGGACTCCCTGACTTTGGCACACAAGTGGCAGGGACTTGCTATGAGTGGAAAAGCACATTTTCCTGCAAAGCCCACACTGGAAATTTCAATCCTCTCTGGCTCGGCAAAAGCCAGAGGAGCAGGAGCTGCCTGTGCTCCCCTGGGTATCACAGCAGGGAATGTGACACAACAAACAACTGCCCAGAAAAGATGAAGCTCTGCTCAAACACACGACTGCAGACCCAAATCACCCCCTGCAAAAGCAAGTAAAAAGCCACAAGATGGGTTTTGTCCCCAGATCTCCCTCCAAGATAACACAATGTATTCCCCTGAACCTGTGGATCCTGCTGGCAGAGACCCTTCAGTGCACACCCACCCCTGGAGACCAGACCAGCTTCACCATCCCTGTGCTCAGGGCTCATTTAACACATTTTTATCCTATTGTGTATTTTTATCCAATTCACTTCACTACAATGGGAGAAGAGCTGAAAAGCTGCACTTTAGCTGCAGAAGCAAGAGTGGTTAAAAATAAAAGAGAGAGATCAAAGGTCCGTCATTTAAAATTAATTAATTCAAGCTTGAACTATTAACATAAATTAAACATTCAAACCACACACAAGGATACACTTCTTTCCAAGTAATTCTGAAGAACCTCTAGCGCTGCAAGATAAGGTAATGGCACATCCCATTAATTTGCAGCACGCACAGCGGAGGTTAACCTCCACTTAATTAGAACTAATTGTAATTTTGTGGGAATAGGGCAAGCACACTTTAGGAGAGATCCTGTTGACATTGCACCTCACGGGGAAGAATAGAGCTCTTTAGGCTGCCTCTCCCCCTCTCCCTACACACACTTCAGCCCTCTGCAGCCCCGCGTGTAGACTCAGCTGGAAGAACAGTGGCATTTCACAGGGCACCACGGCCACCGACGGAGGGGTGGCAGGAGAAAGGAGAAAGAGGAGGAATTCCCTTCTACAACGAGAAAGAAGGGAAAGGCACATGGACGCCAAACACCAGAGTCACTGGAGAAGGGGTCACTGAGAGCTGATGGACCAGACGTGCATCAAGTAACACGCAAAGACCACGCAAAGTAATGCAGGAAAACCACGCTGGACCCCACTGGAGTTGTGCCACACGTGCAAGATGTGACAGATAGAGAGGAGCAGCCGTGGGGAGGTCCAACCTTGGAGAGCCCTTCCAAGCAGCCTATGGAGCAGGGTGAAACCCCACTGCCCTCCTCCCTCCCACCCGACCAGGCTTGGAGCCAAACCTGCACCCACCGGCGTTCCCGCGGCCCCGCAGCCGGTCCCAGGGTGACTCCAGAGCTCGCTGCTGCCCAAGCACACGGTGCCTGGCCCCTCTTCAATCCCCAACACAGGAGCTTCGCTGAGGACTCTCCACGCCCCAAACCAGGAGCCAGGACCTGAGCTGGAGCCTGGGAAGGCTCCCGGCGCCTTCGTGCACCACCAGCTCTGCCACCAGCCGTGCTCGAGCCTTCCCCCACCAGCCCTGCCTCTTCTCCAGCCTGGCCCAGCTCCCAGAACAGCTCCGGGCACACTTTTGGTTTAACCTATGCAAAAAAAACCCCACACCACATGGTGGCCTCCAGCTCCATTAACCCAAATTGATGCAAAGCATAATTCAAAGTGAGTTAAAGACATTCACCCTAAAATATTTTAAATTTCCCTAAACCAGTTTAAAGACTTCTATCTCCATCCTGCCCGGAGCTTCCCTGCAAGTGGAAGGATGTGCTGCAATTCCACTGAGTCAATGCCAACTCCAAACATTCCCAGAGTCTCCAGGAGCCACGGGGGCACCCACACCTGCCTTTCCCATGGATTAACACCAGCCCTGCTGCACCCACCTAAAATCATCCCCAAACCACCAGAACCATCCGCCTTCACAGGACACAGCTGAGGCTTCGCTCACTCCCATGGAGGGAGGTGAAGGACCAGATCTTGGAGAGCAGAGATCCCTCTCTGGTGACAGCTGCATCAAACCTGCCCATGGCAAGGGGCTGTAACAAGAATGACCTTTAAGGACCCTTCCAAGGCAAACCAGTCTGTGGTTCTCTGAAACCCAGGTCACCCCCCATGTGTGTGACAGCTCAGGCACTGCAGAGCAGGCTGTGCCAGTGCCCCGAATACACCAGATGGGCCCATTTGCTTCTTAGGACCTTTAACCTGAACTTCTCATCCCCGCCAGCCCTGCTAACGACACCTCCTGCCACACCGAGCCAAGTAAACCAGTGACTTCATCACAGCTTCCTTCACCTAAATTGTCCCAGGAGGCCCTTCTGCTGCTTTCCAGCGGGCACAGGATCCTCTCCAAGCAGCTGCACGGCCCCCCCTTCCTTCCTCTCCACGGATCTCTGCCTCGTGTCCACCGCTCCGAGCCCAGCATGCTTTTAACCTCCACCTCTCCAGAACCAGCCAAGCCACTCAGTGACCAGGACCCCTCCCTGGGATCCTCCTCTCCACAGCTCAGACACACGGCGAGAAGCTTCCAGAGGGTCTTCAGGGCTGGTGGGATTGACTGAGACCAGAGCTGAGCAGTCCTGGAGAGAACAGGCAGGGCAGGATCTCTCACCACCCCAGGCTCCAGCCCTAGAACAGGCAGCAGAATCCTCACCGCTCTGCTCCAGGCTCAGAAACCTCCCAGAGCATCAGGCAAGGGAACATTTGCGCCCAAACCCCTTGTCCACCCCCAAAAAACATGACACGGCCATCAGCACACCGGGGTGGCAAAGCACAGACAGCCAGGGAGGGAAAACACCTGCAACATCTGCAAAAACCTGGAAATAATTTGGAAAGAGATGCTCTGAATCCTTTCATTATTCTTTTCTGTGAGGCACAGCAAAAAAGTGCTTGAAGTCATTTTATTTCAATCTTTTTGAAGGACCAGCTTGCCCAAAAGGCTCTGCTAGACAGAGACATACTCCCAGTGCCATCCCCAGCAGGCTGATGACATTCCTGAGGCTTCCTCCAGCCCTGGCCAGGGCTCAGCAAGTACAATTAAAGCAAATACAGTTTGGAAACAATAGCTCTTTGCTTTCAGACTCATCTGTTCACTTTTACTAGGCCTGAGTTCCCAGCCCTGAGCTAATCCATCACTGAAAGCATCTCCATTGATTTTGAGGGACTTTGGCTCAGCACATGAATTTTAACATCCACCTGCCCCCTGGCACAGGCCAAAACTCTTCTTCACACCATGCTTTTGCTCTCAAAACACTCCCCAAGTTCCATTCACAGAGCCAGGGCATGGTCTGGGTCGGAAATGACATTGAACATGATCTCATTCCACCCCCTGCCATGGGCAGGGACACCCTCCACCATCCCAGGTTGTTCCAAGCCCTGTCCAAATGGCCTTGGACACTTCCAGGGATGGGGCAGCCACAGCTTCTCCATGAAACCTGTGCCAGGACCTGCCCACCCTCACAGCCAAGAATTCCTTCCCAATATCCCATCTAACCCTTCCTTCTGGCAGTGGGAAGCCATTCCCCTTTGTCCTGTCCCTCCAGGCCCTTGTCCAAAGTCCCTCTCCAGCTCTCTTGGAGCCCCTTTAGGCTATGGAAGGGGCTCTCAGGTCTCCCTGGAGCCTTCTCTTCTCCAGGATGAACATCCCCAGCTCTCTCAGGACATGAGATGCCCCTTAAGAGTGGAAGGGGCTCAGTTTCAATCAAGCCAATACAAGATGGCCCAGAGACCAACAGCACTACACATGGTGTTTGTTACTTTATTTTTTTTTTAATTTTTAGGTTTTATAAGCTTGAACAGCTTTATTTCCCCCTTAATTGGTGCAATTGTTTTTAACCCTGCTCCTGGAGCCACGTTGTCATGGCTACCCTGCACAAGCCTCGGCGAGAGAGGTGTATTTTTAGAAGTGCCAAAATACACGTCTCTAACAGAGCTTTTGTGGACAGAGCTCTCCTTGTTCCGTGACACAGGAATTAAAGGCATTCCATGGAATTAAAATGTGGGAAATTCAAAATCGATTAGAGGAGAGGCCAACGGGGCAGGCAGTGCAAGGCTCAAGCCCCAACGCCCAGGATGCTGCCTGGAGGCAGGGCTGGGGCTCAGCTGAGGCTACAGCCACCCCAGGACACCAGGGGACAGCTGAGGTGACCAAGTGCTGCCGTGGGATCTGTGGGACAGCAGGAGCTCCTTGGAGCCCACGGGGCTGTGCCACAGGACGGCCAATGAGACAGTGGAGAAGTTCAGGCTCAGGGCTGGGGGACAGAACAACACGGGTGACATTGTGGTGGGTGTCAACAGACCACCTGACCAGGGCAGATGAGACATTCAGGCAAATGGCAGAGGCCTTGTGTTTGCAGATCAGGTCCTCAGGGGACTTCCACAACCCAGAGATGTGCTGGAGGAACACCACAGTGGGACTTTCAGGGGGCACTGGTGACAGGTTCCTGACACACCAGAGAGGGGACAATGGGAAGAGACTTTGCTGGGCCTAGTGCTCATAAATGAGGAAGAACTGCTCAGGGGTATGGTGGTCTCGGGCAGTCTCAGCTGCAGTGCCCATGAGACGATGGAGACCTCAAGGATGAATAGGATCACAACCCTGCAGACCACAGCCCTGGACACCAGGAGAGCAAACACTGGCCTGTTCAGGGACCTGCTTGGAGGAATCCCATGGGATACAGTCCTGGGGAGAGCAGCCCTTCAGGATAGCCCATTGATTGCCATGGATCATGCCCTCCAAGCTCAAGAACAATCCATCTCCACTTCCTGGAAAGCAAGCTGTAGTGACAGGGACCTGCACGGATGGGCACGGAGCTCCCAACTGAGCTCAGAGGTTAAAGGGAAGTACACAAAGGATAGGACCAAGGACCAGGAAGAACAAAGTCTGTCCCAGAGGGTTGTGCTGCCACTCAGAAGTACGGACAGGCTGGAAAAAAAGAGACCAACAGGAATCTCGAAGTTCACCAAGGAGAAGCATCAAGTCCCTGCACCCACACCAGCAGTTCTGAGCCCAGGACTAGACAAACAGAACACCACCTTTCTGTCTGTTGAGCTCAGCACCAGAGGAGAATGTGAGCGAAGGTACGGGAAGGAGCAGAAGGGCTACCACAGGTGGCAGCTGAGCAGCCACAGCCTCAGGCAGCATGTCAGGAGCTTTCACAACACAGGCTACGCAGGTCCATGCAGCAGCCAAACCTCCAAAGCTGGATTTACAACCTACAGACACAGCATCAGCTACACAAACTGTATTGAAGTATTTCCTCCCATCAGTCCTTACTTAGGGAAGAGTCCCTTAGAGTGTCACCTCCAACTGCCCTCGCAGTGGTGGGGGAGCCCTAATGGAGCAGCAGAGCCAGCAATTGCCCTCTGTACACCCAAACAAGTGGTACTTCACTGATCATGACCAGCCAGAGAGGCAAATCCTGAGACGCAGAGACCACAGCCCTCAAACTGGCTGAGCTCCAACAGCCCTGGCCCCCCTCCAAGAGGGTCACTGCCCAACTGCACCTCCCTCAGCTCCAGGGGGAGCAACACATCCGAGCTGGGTCAGAAGGAAACACCAGGAAGGAAATGGAAAGGGTAGCAAGGACTAATACTATTTTAGCTGAAGCCAGGAAGTGGATTATGGGGAGGGAAAGCTGGAGGCTCCAGCACAAACCTGTCCTTTGGCAGGAAAGGACAACTTAAGTAGAAGCTGCTGAGGTGTGGCACTGTGAGCCTGACCCAGGTTCCTGAGAGGACCCTCCGAGCAGAAGGGGGAGCACAAAGAAACAGAGGCCACAGTGGCAGCAAGAGCCATTCCCTACACCAACTGCTGAGTGCTGCAGCCATGCTATCCCTGCCCCACGCTCCCAGGGAGCTGCCAGGCAGGTGCTGGAGAAGAACCACTCACCTCCAGCACGGGCGGGATGGTTGAGCTCAGCCTGGAACCTACACTCTAACTCTGCTTACAGGTACAGATCTAGCGAGGGACACCGAGGGCACGGGAGGTCCTGTGGTCTCACAGCCCACCCTGGCAGCCCTGAACCAGGCCCAGAAGGTGCCTGCTGCTCTTCTCTTGCTGGGCATCAGCTGCATATGCAGAGGGCACATACACAACCATCACACCTGTAAGGAAAAGCACAGTTTGCTGGCAGTCATTCCTCCACAGCAGTGGCTCTCAGCACCCTGCCCATCCATCCTGGTGGCCACAAATGGCCTTCTCAGCAACACTGACATCAGAAAGAAAAAAAAAATGAACGTAAGGAGCAGATCCTAGAGATGCAGATACCCAGGAGTGCATCCTTTGGTTTAGAGAGAAGCTGTATTTGCAAGCCCCTCTTGACAATTTGCATAGAAAGGAAGCATTCAGAGAGATATTTAGATGCCGCAAGTCAAACAGGATCATAAACATGAAGACAAACAGCAGAGTCCAAAGATGTTCCTGCTGTTAATGCCTCTCTGAACACCCCTCCGGACAGCTCTTTCCACAGGAGCCGTGCTATGGACCATGACTGTTCCTGGCTGAAGCTGGGCTCTGCCAGCACCATTCCAGGGGCACAGTGCAGCTGGAAAGATGCCCTCCCAAAAATCATCCGCACAATTCATTTCAGAGTCAGAGCAGCCTGCCAGCAGCCCTAGTCATGCTGTCCCATCCCTTTCACAAGGACATGAGTAATTATTGAGCACTCTAGCAACTAAAACTGATTAGAGCAAAACAAACTAATTTTGTTCCAAGGCAATGATCTGACCTCGTTAACGAGGGGAGTAACGCGTTAACAATATTTTTCTCTTACACAGTGATGTCTTTCATTAGCGCTCAAGCTGTTTTGTAAAGGAGCTCAGTACATTCCTATAAACTCATTTGCATAGGAGGAAATCCAAGCCAACACCCCCATATCCAGAGGCTGTTCCCTGGGAAGCAATCTGGATGGAGAGCATGGAGAAACATCACCCCGCAGCCAGGAACAACAGCCCGAGGTGCCGGTGCCAGCGTGTGGGGCAGCCCTGGGAGCAGCCTTGCCTTCCTATGCCTCTTCAAAGCATGCACCAGGGCCAGCAGGCACATCCCAGCCAAGGCAGATCTCTGCCAGACCTGCACAGCAGGTTTCCTTCTCCTCAATCACAAGCCCACGACTCATCTCTCCTTTTTAAATGAAGAGAACAACTTCAGGCACCCAAACTCACTGTGAGGGCTCAGAGAGATCTGACACGCTTCACATATCACAGTTATTAACCTCAAGCAACACTCAGCGGAGCTCAGCAGAGCAGCAGCTCCCTAAAGTTCTCTCACACCTCCCCTCTTGAGAGGCATCAGCCACTAAACAAATCCACCAGTCCCACCTGCTACACGAGGCACCAGCACACCGGCAAGGATCCTTCCCAGTTACTTCCATGAAGAGCCACCTCTCCAGACGACGTTCTGCCCTTTGGGATGATTATTGTACTTATAGACACCCCAGGGGCTCTCCAACAGGAGCACACAGAGCCTGGGGAACGAGCTGCCACAGCAAGGCCGGCTTTTCTCATGCCCAAGAAGGTCTGGTCTGTCAGGTTTTGGGGACAGAAGGAAGACCCTCCTAACTGACCCCCTAAGGGCTGGGATGAGGATCCTGCTGCTCAGGAGGTAGAGGGGCCAGGATCCCAGGGGGCAGCAGCAGGGGATGTGAAGCTGGCTGTGGCACAGGGAGGGTTTAAACACTCCTCACTCAGCATCACCTGCCACCAGGGCCTGATTGAACCCACCCAGTGCCACCGAGTCACCTTCTCACAGGGCTGTGCTCCACCACCTCTGGCACAGTCACAACACAGCTCCCACACCTAAGCCAAGGTTTCCTCTGCACTTGCAACAGCAGGGACAAAAAGACCTCAAGATACTGCCACCACACAACAGCCCCCATGCCCCAGTCTGCCTTTGCCCCTGCCCCGCAGCCAAAAGCCTCTGAGCACTTGCTAATTGCTAATTAACATGGGCTTACAGCTCTGCTCTTAAGCGGGGCTGGGAAAACACTTCTCTCCATCTCAGATAGGGAAAAACCCACACAAAAGGAGATGATTCTGTTTGTGGTCCCTGGAGGCACGTCTGGAGCTCAGCAGAACAACACACCTGGCCTTGGGGGGCTGCTTTAGGAGGGCAGACTGTGAGAGGACGAGGGTTTTGTGTGCGTGTCCCTTACAGTCCCCAGTCAAGGCTCATACGCAGGTTAAAAGCATTTAAGGAAAGGATTAGCCCAGTTTCCCTCTGGACTCTGTCAGAAAGGAATGTTTTTTGCAGCAAAGCAGCCAAAAAGTCCGACCTAAGAAGCTCAAACAGGGCCAGAGGGCAACTGTGACTCTTCCCATTTACCCAGCTCAGCAATACATGGCAGAGGGGAACGGCCCAGTGAAAGCAGCAGAACTCGCATCCCAGGGACTTCTGGGCTCTGTTACCCACGTGTCACACTCTTGACCCTCAAAGCAGGACAGGCGGCTGCCCTGCCCGACTCTCACCACTGGCAGGCTCGGCTGTGTGGGCAGCTCTCACGGTGTCACTCCAGATGCTCCCAGAGGCAAAGTCACCCTCCTCCGCCACGGCCAGTCTGCTGTGATGTCCCCAGGTACCTCCTGGAAATAAGCACAGACCCAAAGCTGGGTGTTATATTGGTTACACACCCCCAAAACCAGGCTCACACAGAGCTCATCCAGATGCTCTGCAACCCACAGCAGCAGTGGGGAAAACAGGGACAAAAGTCCTTAGCACAGGCAGCTCACTGCCTCTCTTTTGGGAGATGGCTTTGGAACACTAACCCCAGAGCACCCAGAAGAGGGACAGTACAGTCACTGCATCCCCAGGAAGCTAAAGGAGCAGCAGGGGAGGAGATGACAGCTCAGTGACAGCTGCCTCGCTGCACACAGGGCACCACTGGAGCCGTCAGCGCTGCTCAGCACAGCAGGGCCAGAGCCCAACTGCTGCTGCCAGTGGGAGCAGCAGCAGAGGAGCCCTCTGGGCCAAGGGGCTCAGGACCAAGCAGTGCTCAGCCTCCCTCATTTTAGCATTTCTTTCTTCCCCTCGAGCTACTTTTCAATCACTGACATCTTTCTCTAAGCCTGGAAGCCCTTGTGCCTTGGTGTCTCTCCAGAAGCTTCACAGCCATCAAAAGAAAACAATTCTACTAAATTCTCCCCATTCCCCTTTTCAACTCTGCTGTCGTGCAGACACAGACTCTCTGAGGAAGAGGAGCTCAGTCTGGGATTCAGGCCTTGTCTCACACTAAATTTGACCTACCAGACATCCAAAAAAAGATCGCATCAGTCATTCTGCTTCAGAGCTAGTTTCTCAGCATGGAAAATTACATTTCCCACATGTAGCTAATGCATGAAAAGCTTTGAAAGGTCAAAAAATGAAGCCATCAATTTATCACAAAAAGTAACTTCCTATTTAAGCTTCTGAAAGCTTGGGCTCTCCAGTGCAAACACTCCACCTAGAGCCAGCTGTGCCAGCCCTGCCTGTCCAGGGCTGCAAATGCCAGTGGGGTACTTGGGGTGACTTGGCATCTCCACTGCAGCCTGATCAGGCTGAGCCCACATCTGGTACCACCAAACATCAACTGTCACTCCAAAGGGGACCCAAGCAGGCCCTCAGTGGTACAATCCCCTCCTGTTTGTGCTGGGGGTCGTGGCAGAGAAACCAAAAGAAGGGGGACTTGTGGTCTTGCACTGCCTTTCCTATGGGTACCATCCCAAAGGGAGGTCAGCCCAGCCAGCCACATCCTCTCCTTTGTCCTCACAGAGACAACACGTGGCTGAGCAAAGCATGGCTTAGATGGCATCAGAGCTCCCAGACATGCTGCCAACCCCTCCCTGTGGGAGGGAGGGGAGCAGTGAAGGAGTCAGAGGGCCCCAGCCTCGCAGGTCCCTGTCCCACCCTGCCCAGCAGCTGAAGGTGAGCAGAGACCAGGGCAACTGGTTCCATCTGAGCAGCATCACCCTGTGACTCTGCCCAGGACAACTCAGTGCCACTGAAATGCCACTGCTGTCCCCCAGCTCTGTGCTTATTCTCAGCCTATGTGGTTCTCTTTCATAGCTTTTGGCATCCCAAAAAAACAAGCAGTGGCCTGGCAGGATTTGGCCCACGTGCTCTCATTCCAGCCCAGTGAGACACAGGTAAGTGTTTCCCAGGTAAGTGGGAGGCTCCTGCAGAATGTGCTGGGCAGACAGGCACAGGGATGCAGGAGAGCAGCAACAGGGTCATGGGGCTGCCCACGGCCAGGAGCCACAGGGGCTGGCACTTGTTCCCTCCTGTTTAGGGCTGCAGCAAACGGGCCGTGGAACTTCCCACAGCCTCAGCAGGACACAGCATCCCTCACCTGCCACATCACAAAGATGCCATCAAACATCTCAACCTCAAAGCTGGGAAAAACTTGAAGCATGTCAGGAGGGGAGGGCCAGAGCAGCCCGGAGAGGATGCTGGCTGCGAGGAGGAGAAACTCCACCCCAAGCTGAGCACAGCCCAGGCCTGGGGACGCCTCGAACACACATTGATGCTGCTCCTGCTGCTGGGACAGACACAAGCCCCACAAGTGGTGGCTGCAGTTGTGTCCCCAGAGCAGCCAGGCTCTGCCAGCGGTGTCCCAAAGGGTGTCCCCATGTCCTTGCCAGCTCCCGCTGCCAGGAGCCAGGACGGACGGGGCTCTCGGTTATGCTCTGGCTCAGGTCCCTGCCACGAGTGACATTCCCTGCAGTTCTGCTTGCAGGCACTGCCTCTGCCCCAGCCCTGCACTGCTGCCCTGCCAGCCCCAACACACCAGCAGCGCTGCACTGGGAGGGCAGTGACGGGAATTGCTGCAGCTGAGCTCTGTGCAAATGATTAGCCCTCTTAAAAAATTAAATCCTTAAAGCCAACAAGAGTGTTTGACCTCAAGTTATAATTCACTGGAGGTAAAGGGCTGAGAATTGACACGCCTGCTGCCACACTGGAGAGAACATCTGACCCCTTTCTGAACACTGTTCTAATCACAGAATCTTCCGAGTTACAAGGGACCCACAAGGATCTTCAACTCTTCCGTGAACGGCCCCTCCAGGGACTGAACCCATAACCTTGGCATTAAATTCTAATCAACAGAGCTAATCTCAGGGTTAAATGATCATGTAGGAACACACAATACGTTGTTGGCGAATTCTCTCGAAGATGAACACCCCAAACTCTCCACGGACATCACAGCAGGTGTCACTGGAGAAAGTTATTAAAGTTGTGCCTCCTGGCACTGCACAAGGATGGAGATGCCTCATCCCAAAGGAAGCTGTTCTCCAGGAGGAGGCACCAAGGTGGTATCAGTTTCCCTGCAGAGGCTCTGGCTCTTCTGCAGCACCAGAGCAACCCCACCAAAAGCACTTCTCTGCACTGGGAAAGACCCTCCCAAGACTGACACAGTTCTAGGGAGCAAACACGAATGGGCTGTAGGTTCCCTGGGGCTGAGAAGCATTTTAACAATATCAATGAAGTTCACCTTCGGTGAGGTGAAAGCTGCAAAAGCCAACTTCCAGGTCACCGGGGACACCAATTTCCCACTTAACAGCACTAACTTTCAGGGAAGAAAAGCAGCTACTCAGCAAATTCTGAACTCCTCGAAATGCAGGACAACTTCTAGGGACCACAGGGGAGTTCTCAGTGCCACAATAAAATTAATTCAGGCAAGGAAAGCAGAACAGCCACACCCCAGAGGATGATACCACCTGGGGAAGCCCGGGCTTAAGATGAACAAAGCAAATTTCCTTCATCTTAGTTATTTTGGGGGTTACTGTTTTCAGGTAAAATATTTACAATAAAGAAGGATGACAAATAGCCCCCTCCTTATTATACTGCTGAACTTGTCAGTTGAGAGTAGGAAAAAGTACCCAGAGAGGGGGAGATAAGAAGGAGAAATGAGTTCCTGAGCACCATGGTGTGTCATCCCCTGTGGAAGGAGAACACGCAGGGAAGCTGAGCTGAGACAGACACAGCCTGGTCCTTCACTTGCACACTTTCCAGGGGTGCAAACACATATCTGGCCAGCCCAAGGACCAGCTCCAGGTTGCTCATCCCCACGTTGAAACACCCTGCTGGCTCCAGGCCTGAGGAGTCATGCCCAACACTCACCTCCTCGGGATTTCGTTTGCTATAAAACACACGTAACTTGTTGCTCCTATTCAAGAAGAAGCCGTTCGGGGAGCACCATCTGAACATCCTCACGGGGCGATTTCTGTTGGTGTCCCTGGCTGAACTCCAACGCCACCCATATGAGAAGTCCCACTGTCCTCCCCACTCTCAGACAAACCCGAGGAAATCCAGTTTTCACCAGCAGAGGAGGAAAACCGGAGCTGTTCCACACCGTGACAATTGCACGGCTGCAGGAGCGGGCAGGGAACGAACCCCCGCCGCCGCACCGCCACCTCCGCGGAGCTCGCGTTTACCACGGAAACCTCCGCGAAACTGAAGGGATAAAAGCGCCAGCGGCGGAATGAACCTGCCAGACGAGGGAGGAAACCTCAGGGCACACAGCGAGCACCGGCATTACTGCGGGACCTGCTGTTCCAAAGTGCCAATCTCCTCCGAAACCAACAACTCGCCCTTAACTCGCCAACCTGCGGAGGGGAAAAAGGCGCTGGAGGCTCCAGCGCAGCCCCGCCGGGCGGGCGCTACTCACGCCAAGGGACCGACAGCGAGCAGCAAAACAGCATTGCAAGAGCATGAAGTAATCCCACCCCTGCAGTTCGTGTTTTCCTACCCAATTAGCCACTCCGAGCGTAACGGGGGGGAAAAGGCAAAAAAATAAAAATAAAATAAAAAAAAAAGTTACAACGTGCTGCAAAGCCGGGGGATGTTCTGCAACTCCCGCAGCAGAGCCCTGCGCTCCCGACGGCCACGGGCGAGGCGGGGGAAGCGCCGAGGACGGGAGAGACGGGGAGAGAAGCGGGGAGAGAGGGCGAAGAAAAGGGGGAGAAGCCTCTCACTTGCTCCGCCGTCCCTCGGGCGCGTCCCGCGGCGCAGCCCGGCCCGCACGGCGGGGAGGCGGCCCCGGGGCCGGCCGAGGGTCCGCGGAGGAAGCGGCCGGTGGGGCCGGAGGGGCGGCCCCGGGAGCCCGCCCCGCC
>VWZG01005386.1:0-10413 GCA_013396735.1 Grallaria varia | reverse complement strand
CCAACCCACACAAACCCACCTGCAGCCCCTGCAGACACAAACCCACCTGCAGCCCCCAACCCACACAAACCCACCTGCAGCCCCCAACCCACACAAACCCACCTGCACCCCCCAGCCCTCTGCAAACACCGCCCAGCTGCAGCCCCTCATGCTGTCCACATGCACTGAGACACAGGGAGGGCAGACAGCTCTGGTGGGTTTGGGTGGGTGCCTTTGGGCACCTCTGCGTGCTGGGACTGCACATCCCTGTGTCCCAGTGTCACATAGATCAGACCCCTGCCACCACTGCTACCCTGCAGCTCCGTGCTGAACAACTGTGAGCTGCAGCTTGCTCTCAGTTCCTGCTGTGCTCCCCCAAACCAATCTATGGCAAGGCAGATGGAAGGAGGGCCAGGCCCTCTCTGTGCAGCCTCAGCAGCCAGCCCAAAAACTGGCTCTGTCCAGTCGTTGGGGCTGGATGGGCTTTCCTCAGCATTGTCCAGCTGTATGGGCACTGCAGGGTGGGCTGGGAGCCACGGCAGGGTATGGGCACAGAGCCTCCCTGGACAACAGAGATAAGTGTTAAGTCTGGACCATACTACACACATTTCTGTTAAATTCAGGCAAAAAAATATCAAATTTGCCATGTTCTTCCCATTGGTATTTTGTGCACATCCACCTGGCGTGCTGCAGGGCCATGGAGCACTTAATTCCAGTGAAAAAATTCTAAGAACACTCAGCCGGTGCTGATGTGTATCAGCAGCCTCTGCTGCCAGCCCAGGCTTTACGTGACTGCCTCTCATCAGCAAGGCCCCTGACATCAGGCTTTGCCCGGTGGTGACGAGGTTAAGGCTTCTGGGATTTACCAGTGGAGATAAACGAGCTGATGGGCAGCCCAAGGAGCATCCATGAAACCCTGTGCTAGCATTAATCTTTGGGCTGGGAATAGCAGGGCCTCATCACTCGGTCTCCAAAACAGCGTCATCCTCACACTTCACATTTGGCAAAACACGAGCAGACGAAGTAAACCACATGGTTTAGCTGGGGGAAAATATACTCTAGGACGAGGAAAGAGACGCTGCAGGGAAACTGTCTGCTGAGAACAGCAAACGGGTTTTTCTTTGTATGTTTTAACAGCAAAAACCTCATGATAAGCTCACGTCTGGCAGAGGACCTGCAGTATGAGCTGAGCTCCCAAGACAAAATGTTTGAGGCATGCTCTGGATAAGGAAGGGAAAACATTTTCCCCTCTCAGTTGAAAGTGCCCTTGATGCAAAGCATCAGCACCAAGAGAGGGCTCGGAGGGTGGAAGTGGCTCCTCACTCGGGCTGAGCAGCTGCTCTGAAGTGGCTGAGCCTGACAGAGGACAGGTCTGCTGACCCACACGATGCTGTGCTGTCCGTACTCACTGGGTGTAAATCGAAGTGGGGCTGAAGGGCTTTGCTGGGTGCATTTCACAGCCCTTGGGATGTGCTGCTGCCCACCTGGAGCAGAGCAAACTGCAGGAGCTGCTCCTCTGGCCTGACTCTGCCCCAGCTTTCCTGATGCTCTATGGCTGCTGTGAGGAGGAGCCCAGGAGGGGAATGGTAGCAGGGCACAGATGCCCAGCCTGGGTGTCCAAAATCTGGGTGTCCAGAAAGCCAAACAATGCAAAGGTCTCCAGATGAGTGGAAGGAAGCCAGGAATGCTGATGGGCTTTTTGGATGAATTGATTTTAGATTGCAGCAAATATTGCTATTAATAGGATCACAGAGATCTTCCAAGGGCTGGAGCCCCTCTGTTCTGGAAACAGGCTGGGAGAGCTGGGCGTGTTCATCCTGGAGAAGAGAAGTCTCCAAGAGAGACCTGAGAGCCCCTTCCAGTGCCTAAAGGGGCTCCAGGAGAGCTGGAGAGGGACTGAGGGGCTTGGGACAAGGGCCTGGAGGGGCAGGACAAAAGGGAATGGCTTCCCACTGCCAGAAGGAAGGGTTAGATGGGATACTGGGAAGAAGTTCTTCCCTGTGAGGGTGGTGAGTCCTGGCACAGGTTTCCCAGAGAAGCTGTGGCTGCCCCATCCCTGGAAGTGTCCAAGGGCAGATTGGATGGGGCTTGGAGCAACCTGGGCTATTGGAAGGTGTCTCTGACCATGGCAGGGGGCTTTGACTAGATGTTCTTTGACATTCCTTCCAACTCAAAGCATTCTGTGATTGACCGCCCTGCCTTAGCAGGGAGCAGAGGCTGCTGCAAAGACATGTCATGTTGTTGTGATCATCCTTCTCCCTGCAGCAGGTGCACCTGCCCCAGGAGGGACTGTGACCCTCCAGCCACTGACCTGACCCCAGTCTGCCCAGTCATGGTTGGCTTCACTCTCTGCCTCCCGTGCTGGCCAACCCTCACCCACGCGTGCATGGTGGCTGTGGGGGGCAGAAGCTCAGACCCCAGCCAGTGAGGGTTAACGTGGCCATCTTTGACCACAGATCATACTTGACTGGGCTATAGATGGAGTCCAGCTGGGGCATCAGGTGAGTGGGTTCTCCTCAGAGCAGCAAGAAGGTCTGCAGTCAGACTCTCTCCTGTTGGGCTGATGTGCTGCCCCAGGTAAGTCCATAAGGCTCACTCACCTCGGTGGGTGAGGGATTGCTCGTTATGGGTTATCCTTCTAAACCTCAACAATTCTGAAGTCAGTCGGGCAGTACCAATTCCACTGGACATCACAAATCTGTATTCAAAAGTTGATAAAGCTTAATTGGTTTAATAAATTCAGTTAATCTGGTTTAACCGGTGTATAAAATAAACCTCATTTGAATATATTACTTGTCACAATTTTATAAGCATCCACAATACTCCACCATCACACTATTCCTGTTTTAGATCACTTCTCCAGATAGTCAGACAAAGGAGCTCTTAACCTCCCTCCAGGCAGCTCTAAATCTGCCATGGAACAGGGTGTTACCAGGAAAAGGAGCTGGAAGTCTCTTCCTTTCCAGTTCTAAGTTCTTGAACAACATTGATCCTGTGGTGGCAGGGCAGCCTCATGGCCGAGTCTTCCAGAACGGTCAAGACACCAGCTATGCTTTAAAGCACCAATCTGTGTGGTGAGCTTGGCCAACAACACTGACATCAACACTGACACTGTGCACTCCCAAATCCTGCCTGGCAGTTCTGCTCCAAGGAACATGGGGCACATGCACTCCTGTTTATGGTGCTTCAAACACAGGTACCATCAATGCCAGGCTGGGGCTGCAGAGGAGACAATGGCGAATCATCTCTTTTGATACACCTGCTTCACTTCTGGGACAGCTGCTGGGCATTACCTTCTGCTCCTCAGTGACTGCGCCTTCCCTACAAGGCCTCCTAATAAACCATGTGTATGTGTCTATAAAACATAAACCATGCTTATGTTTATGCTGCCTGTGGTTTGAGACCCAGCCACAAAACCTCATCCAATTCCTCTCGTACTTCTCAGGCTTCCAGGTCCAGGACTTCATAGACAGCTAAAAAGCAGGGTTTATAATGAAGGCAACTCCTAATGAGCTGACAGGAGGTGCAGCAATGGATGGTACTTGCTTTGAGAAGCACTGATCAAAGCCCTGTGCCTTCTGCTTGGAAAGTGTAATTAACAATTTCTAAAAAATCAAGTTCAGGTTGATTAAAAATGCCATCTGAGAGCTCAAGAGTGTTAAGATATCTCATGATTTGCAGCACAGACATGGGATAAACTCAACACTCCTCCTTCCCAAGCAGGAGAAGGGCTTTTTTTCATTTCCCAGCAGACTGCAACCCACTGGCCAACTGAGCCAGGCACATGGGCTTGCAGGAGGTTGGATCTGCCCCAGGAGGGCTTTCAGGTCTATGGACCCATCCCTCCGTGGGCAGTGGGTGTTTGAAGTTCTCATGCTGGCCTTCCCTGCACTCCCAGAGAGGTCTGGCACATCCCCACATCTGGTGGGGAGGGAGGGGTCTGATGCCAGCAGCAGCAAGGTCCTTCTAGGGGTTTGGGAGATTCCTGCCTCGGAGATGAGAGGAATGAGAGATGCTCAGTCCTCTTCAATCTTGAATCCAACCAAGCCCAGGCAGTTCTTTGGTCCTGGTACTCTGAATTTCTTTGCCAGGCCACAGACTCTCAGGTTATGCCCAACCTACTTGCTCCCCGAGTTCACTTGTGCCTCCCCCCAACATTCAGGTGCTTGAGCGCCCCTTTCTGGACTCCCACTTCACTTTGAGGTGCTCCTGCTCAGCTCCGCGTGAGCCACCCCTGAGGTCTGGAATACACAAACGGAGCCCAATCGAAGCCTGTGCAATGAGTGTCCGAGCACAGCACTGATACCTCCCACGCCTGGCAGGGGAGGGCACCACCTGAGAAAATCACAGGTACCCAAAAGCAACACTCCATGCACATGTCCTCCTGCCTCAGGGAAAGAACCACAGCTTCGGGACAGTTCCCTCTTGCCTTCAGCCCTTGCTAAAGCTGAATTCACCTGATACAGAGAAAATTCTTTATTCCCACTTTCTAATACCTCTCATCAATTTTTTTTCCTGGTGAGTTCATTGTCAGGGGAACATCTTCCCAGACAAACCACATCACCACAGTCAGGGTGAGCCCCTTATCTGCAGCTCTGGAATTTGAAGGGAGACCAGGGCCACTAAATGACTTCCTATTATAAGGCCAGACCTGCCTTGTCAGCTCAACTTCCAGAGGAAACTGAAAAACAAAAGGGGTAAAACACGTTCATGGAACGTGAGCTGGTGAGTGGCATCTCTGTCCTTGGCAGGGAGTTGGAACAAGATGGTCTTTAAGGTCCCTTCCAACTCCAACCATTCTGTAATTCTATTATAAAGTACAAGTGGATGAACTGGGGGCATCAGGAGCTTGGAGACCTTCTCAGCCACCCCACCAGCAGCTCTGCATTGATGTCTGTGGTCCCCTCATGGGAGCTGGACCAGACCCTTCCTCATCCAGTCCAGGGCTGGGTTCAACCCTGATGAAAATAAAGACCCAATTCGCAGGGAATTCACCTTGAGTTTTCACGGCCAAGTGTGACACAGATCCAGTGGTTCCTACTGGAATGATGCATCTGCTTTAATGTCATGGAAACAAAAGCTGTTCCAAGTTGCTCTGGTCTTTCAGAGCGTTGGGCATGACCAAACTGCGTGGAGAAATTAGGAGGCTGTGGAAAAGGGTCTCCATGGCTGGCCCATCCTAAAATGCTGACTTGTAAAAGCCATAGCTGCTGATTTTGAGACAGCACCTCTGATGGCTCTTACCAAGTCCCCACTCCAAAGCACAGAGGAGAACTGAAGCATTTCTTTCATCTGCAGGCTGATAATGCTCCTTACATGGAACCAGTAACCATAACAGAGTTTCTGTCTGTCCATGCCCTCGGTGGAGATCCTAAAGGAGTCTGGAGCTGTTTAAGACATGGAGAACTCCTGCTTTGGGCTGATGGCATGGTATGGAAACAACTACCTTTCCAAGTATCCACAACTAATATTTTTTTTTTCCTGAGATGAGGAATTAAAATGCTGATACAAGAAAAGATTTTATATTTCTATGACATCAAAAGCAGCAGATGGGAACTTTCCTGAAAAAAGCCTGCGAGCTGGAACTGTCTGATAGGGCTGACCTTCCACACGAGGCTGAGAAGTGGAAGGTCATTCTAACACAAATCTCCACAGTGAATGCAAGGATGAGCTCTGAGCAGATGTGTGAGTGAGAAACTGAGTGTGAAATACAAAGAGTAGTCCAAAGTCCTTCCAGAGATGACATGTACCTGTCTGCACATCAAAATTGCTATATATGAAAGATTCTTACCTGTTTTCAGCTAGATGACACCAGAGAGATGCAAAATGGACAGTCAAATTTGTCAGTGAATTTCAAGTGCCATAAAAACTCTGATTTATGTCATAAATCAAGTTTAGGAGTAATGAAAAGGAGATTTCCATCACATGGAGACTTGCAGTAATTTCTGAATTCTTGAAGGGGAAGATGAAACCGAATAAAGAAAACAACAAGCTCGATTCTGAGCTTGATTGCTGCCCCCAGGGAACAGGATGGAGCTCATCAAATGCTCTTACCTGTGCAATAGATGATGTGATGGCCTGCAGCTGAAAGGTCTTGTCTGAGACCAGCAGCAAAGATGAAGATGCCATTAATCTGAATTGATTAATCAGATCTTAATCTGTCAGGGATGTCCGCAGAAATTCAGACCCCTTCCTTCCCCTGATGCAGTCTTTTCCATCAGCAGCTTTCCCATACGGTCTCACCTAATCAGTTTTGTGCAGAAGACTTTGAGACACAGTGTCAAGTGCTTTAGTAAAATCTAAATATATTACTGCAACCTCTTCTAGATTCAGACACCACATCCCAGACTCAGAGCTGGCATTTCCCTTCTCCTCTATCTCCCAGTTATTAACTAAATAGGGAAAATAATTAAAGAGCAGCGAGGAAAAGCAATAAATTCAGCCGTGGGTTATTGTCATGTCTTTGCTACCGGCAGAACCACATGGATTCTGACTGGGGGTCTCTGTTTTCGTGGCCACAGGAGTATCCAGGGGTTTTCTTTCTCAGTCTATGCTCCATTTCCATCAGCACTGAAGCAGATTTGTTTGTACAGTTACTGCCAGCTCTCTTCTCTTTTGTGCCTTGCACCACCTTTTTTCCCCAACCTTCTGAACTTTCACCAGTTTTAATCTTCTGTACCACAACACAATGGACCACCCCGGCCAAGAGCACGCATGGGCACACCAGACCCTGCTCACCACAGTGCAGGCAGCCTGGGCATTAGCCAAAGAGCACTCCTGCAGCAGCTCCCAGTTTGACCAGTTGTGGGCAGAGAGGGGCTCTGGGGCCATGGTAAGATGCCCACAGAGCTGGTAGAAGCAGTGGGGTGGTTGGGCTGAGCCCTCTTGTCCTCTCTTCCATCCCCTGCACAGACATTTTCCAAAGGACCACTGCACAACAACCCTCACTGTCCTGGCCCAAAATACCTTGAAACGGGAAATGCAGATCTGTCAAAGTTAAAGACTTGGTGTTCCTTTCTTCAAGTGGAAGGTGGACATTTGGGAGTAGACCTAAAGGTGTTGGGGTGGAAGCTGTGCCTCTGCAAGGTAACTGCAGCCCATGTTTGAACTCTCTCCAAGAAGCAGGACTTCATCCGGGAATATTATCACGGAAGATAAGAAAACAAATTCGTTGTACACTCTACCGGAAACTCAGAGAAATTGGAAAAGATTTGTCTCTGGCCCTTGCTCCTCTCCATCCTCCATGGGGCCCCAATTCAGTGTCAGCCAGAGCCTGAGCTGGTGTCAGAGGCTCAGGGTCACATCTGAAGGGTGTCAGCAGCGTGGCCGATGTTCCCACCATCCCCAGCCTTCGTGTTCCCATCCAAGCTTCATGAACACCCCCATGGGCTGGAGGCTGCTGGCTGTGTGCTCCGTGAGGGTCCCAAGCTGTCGGGGTCACACCAAGCCCAGGACCAGCCACCACTCAGTGTTATTTCCCAGGCAAACTGTGGACAAGAGGCCTCCTTCCCCACAGCTCAGATCTTTGCCTCTGATTCCTGGTGGTGGTTTTTGCCCTGTGAGTTTTGCTAATAGCTTCAGTTTTTTTCCTTTTAACTTCTGTGACCTTTGGTACCCACAGCCTCCAGCAGATGAGTTGGGAGTTCATCCCCATCCCGGGGAGCTGCATTTCCCAGGGATTTAACAGCTGCTGTGCAAACACTCAGAGCATCAAGTGATCCTGCAAGTCTCCCAGCCACACTTGCCAGCAGGATTGGTAAAGGCCTTGCATGAGACCTCAACAGGAAAAGCCCTGGTCAATAGGCAGGTGCTCTTTGTCCTGCAGGAACACCATCTCCTCTTTTTCCCAACAGTCTGTCCTGTCAGGGGGGGAAAAAGGGAAGGATCCCTGAGGTTTCCATTTGGTTGCATTTTCACAGACTGTAAATCGGGTAGTGAGAAGCCTTGAGGGCGAAACAGCCCCATAAATACCTCAGCGTTATGGGGGCTCTCCACAAACAACTGGTCAAGGTCCTTTCCTTGTCCAACAGCCCTGAGGACCTGGCTTTCATATGGTGGGAACCAAGACCTCAGCCCAGGTTCAGGAGTTTGAAGATGTGCTAATGTGATGATCCTTAACACTTTCACTCCCCAGGCATGGGATTAATCCACAGCTTGCCCCGTGGTTTATAAACTCCTGGCCTGGTTTTATGGGGACCTGCATGTGTTAAACCCATCATTCTCTGCTGGGACGTGGGAGGAAACACCCTGTTGTTGCTGCAACACATCAAACAAACCACTGGCAGAGAAACACAGCAGAGGCAGAACACTCCTGCACATGGTGCTCTCAGGGGCTGGGTGATGAATTGCTGCAGATGTTTTCCAAACACCCTGGCCAAATCTCCGGATTCAAAGCCTTCCCTCTTCCCAAGTTTCACTCTGCAGCCCAGCACTCCTTGCTGAAACACCATTTTCCCCCCAGGTCACAGTCCCTCACCTCCTTCTACCCACATGGCCAAGCAGGATCTCTTGAGAGCCGTCCCAGATTTTCACAGCCTGAGCAGAGATCACCTCGGCCCCAAACACTGGCAGGGATTCTGGTGGGACAGCAGGTCCCCCTCCCTGCTCTGTGCTCCAGGGCTGAAGTCAGAGCCTCCAGAGCAAGGCTCATCCCACCAGCTCACAGAATCAGAGAAACACAGAATACGCTGGGTTGGAAGGACCCACAAGGATCATCCAGTCCAACACTCAGCTCCGCACAGGCCCATGCCCAGGAGTCACACCCTGTGCCCCAGAGCATCATCCAAACATTCCTCTGTCAGCCTTGGTGCTGTGCCCACTGCCCTTAGGAGTCTGTTCAGTTCCCAGCCACCCTCTGGGGGAAGAACCTCTTTCAAAGATCCAACCTCTCCTGACACAATGTGCTGGTTTAAAAGTAAACCAGCAGGAGAAATGAACCCAACTCAAAAGAGTTTAGAAGTCAGAACTACAATTTAATAAAAAGATTACAAGAGATACANACCCCAAGCTTATATATGCTTGGGTTCAGATGGGAACACCCAGTACCTCCCCCAGGGTGAGGGGTATCACAATGGGCAATTTACTCACTGAGTCACAGGATATTTTGGTCTACTTAATGGCCCATTAGCAGACATGACCCCTCAGGTTGGGTGTGAAGGTGTTAATGATTCCCAGAGGGGAGTTATCACACCTGAATCATTGAAGACAGGGAACCCTCTTATCTCTGTTTTCTCACACACCCAGTTCATAGCCTGAGGTGTCAGGTGTGTCCTGGGCAGCTGTTGCAAACAATGCATCGTTAACAGTTCATGATAAATGGCAGAGAGGGTGTGGAATATGTTAGGGTATGTTCCAGTTACATTCACACAGTGATAAACTGGTCCCAGCCACTATAACTAGGACAAGCCAGAGGCTCAGGATGGGTTGTATGCCCGGTTCATCTCCAACACAAAGGGATCTGTGGGTTTTGGGGCTCCTTGTTAGCATTTCTAAACCATGGAGACTTGATGCAAAAGGTAGTGGTGCCAGGAGTGCTGCTCCGGGCCTCAGGTGACTTTCCCAGATTAAAGCGGCCTGATGGCTCTTTCGGTTGTTTTTAATTACTTAAATGTCAAGAGCACGCAGGTGCCGAAGGAGCTGTACCACCCTCCTGGCGCAGCTCCAGGACCTGCAGTGGGACTCCATCTCCTGGCCAGTCCCAGCCCACCAGAATCCACCTGCCCTGGGAGCAGCTTTGGGAGCCACAGAAGAATCTGAAAGTATTGGAGAGCATCCAAAGGAGAGACATGAGGATGGTGAAGGGCCTGGAGGGAGATAGAACTGTGTGAAGAGCAGCTGAGGGGCCTCGGTTTGTTCGGCCTGGAGATGACTGTAGGGGAAGCCTCATCAAGGTCTGCAGCTTCCTCGAGAGGGGCAGTGGAGGGGCAGCTCCGATCTCTGCTCTCCGTGACCAGGGACTCCAGGGAATGGCTGGAGCTGTGCCAGGGCAGGGTCAGGTTGGATATCAGGGAAAGGTCCTTCCCCCAGAGGGTGGCTGGGCACTGACCAGGCTCCCCAGGGCAGTGGGCACGGCCCCAAGGCTGCCAGAGCTCCAGCAGGGTGTTTGGATAATGCTCTCAGGGACAGGGTGGGATTGTTGGGGTGTCTGTGCAGGGCCAGGAGGATTTGATGATCCTTGTGGGTCCCTCCAGCTCAGGGTATTCCGCGATTCTAGAGAAGCAGCTGCCTGAAAACGAGCCCCTTTTGTCCCACTGCTGCTCCCTGGGGGTCTCCCAGCATTGCAAGTGGTGACTTTGCTGATTCAACTATATTCTGAGGTCTGACATCCCCATCAGCCCTGCTGAGCCCACTCAGCCCTGGGAGAACCCGCTGGTTGCTCTGTCTTGGTTCACGCCTCGGAAGCAGAACTCAGAGATTCCAATGGGATGAAGTTCA
>VWZG01005385.1:512030-633933 GCA_013396735.1 Grallaria varia | reverse complement strand
GAACTCAGGGGAGCAGTCAGTTGCCTGAGCTAGCTGCCCTGTGGCAAGCAATAGATGCTACACCGTGTAACCAAGTTTGTTGCATCTGTACGGACTCCTGGGCAGTGGCCCAGGGGCTGGTGAATTGGCTTGAGAATTGGCAGCGAGACATGTGGAAAATAGGAACGAAGGACGTGTGGGGTGGAGAGTTTTGGGAACAAATCTGGAATGCGCTACAAGGTCACGCCGTTCGTATTTTCCATGTAGATGCACACACGAAACAGGACACTGAAATGGCAAGGTGGAATGACCATGTGGACCACCTGGTGAGAGTACAGAAAGTAACTGCGGCCGGTCCTGAGGATCACGCTTTAGCACTATAGGCGCATGATAAATCTGGGCATGCAGGACAAGACGCAACACTCACTTGGGCAAGAGCCTGGGGAGTACTCCTGCCTCAAGCAGTAATTCAGCAAGTTCTTAGTGAGTGTGGATGGCCTCTAAAAGAAGTGTCCAACATCTTTTCTTAAAAGAAAATATGGCCCTGTTATAACCGCAAAATGAAAAATAGGGCTTTCACAGCAAAATATTTTCTGTAGAATCTACTGAAGCTCTTATTTGAATGGGAGTGGGAACATTTGTTTATAAGAATAAGGAGTTAAAAGCCCGTCAAGATAGTGCTCTTTGCTGTGAGTTTGCTGCCCATTTGGAATCTCAAATGAATCATAGAAACAGTGATCTCTTTAAATATGGGGTGAAATGTAGAACAGATTGGAAAATCATGAAATGATCATGGTTGCCGCCATTTGTTCTTGCTGAAAGAAACTATTACCTTTATTCCTACAGCTCTAGGAAACTAGCAACTGGCGGAAAATCCAGTGCATTGTAGTGTTCCTGAAGTGGTGCTCCAAGTAGACATTGGTGTTCTGGGTTGTGTCCTTGTGTCTAGCTAGTGGCCTACATGAGGGCTTGATGTGCTTTGTCACCTCTCTGTTATGGCCTTGCTGGCTCTTCATTTAGCCTGTGCGAGAATATTTAGCCCCAGAAGGGCTCTCATCTCCTTATGAGTGGAACAGGTTGTCATCATACAACTGGAATGCCTTGCAGTTGGAATAGTTTGGCCAATGCTATCCTAAACACTCTTACATAAGCACGCATAAAGTTACAGTGATGATCACATTTAGATACCACCTATTCTTTATTGCTCTTTTGATATTCATTTGTTCTTCAAGATAAAATTACACTTCCAATATGAAGACAGTTGATGGCTGAAAATAAATCTGTTTGCGTAACCTTTTACTGTTCTTTGTTGCAGCTCTCAAGTTCCACTTACAAATATAGGAGTGAGGAATTCAAGAGACAATTTTCTCATCTGCCAGACTCAGAGAGACTCATAGTGGGTAAGACATAATCACAGCAAAAATCCTTGTCTTCTGGATGATAACTCCAGATTGCAGTAGTGTCAAAGCATTTTGGGTTTTTTTAATGGCAAATTCTAACTACAGCTGATATCTGGTGCTAGTTCAGAGACATTTACCTTCAGGGAAAGACAGATCCATAATTTGTCTTATGTACTGCCTGCTTTGTGAAAATGACAGATTTGTTTTGGGGGTTGAGAAGTGAAGGAGAAGATGCAATTCATCTAGGTACAGGATGGAAACCTTTTAATAATTTTTCCTGATGCTACTTTTTAGTGGGTTTTTAGACAAAACCCATAGTGGAGATATGACTGCCTGACAACAGACAGGTTGGAAAGGAAGATCATTATGCAAGGTCAGGGTAAACACTGAGCACATAAACCGTACATACATGCATTAACAGGTTTGTGCGATGCTAGTGTGAGAAGAACAGAGACAGAACTAAATCCTGAGAGCATTGAAATTGTTTGATGGTTTTTCCAGCAAGGGCAACCAACTTGGTGTAACTCTTGCAGTGTTATAACCTTCTATTTTCTCTCCTGTGAGTGTCTGAGTGTCTCTCTCTTATTCAAAGAGGTAAATACTTAGGACAGCCAGTTGCTGTAGATGTTTGTAGAGCAGGGAATGATTCCACACTTGTGTAAGGGTTTGAAGCTTGGATACAAAGGTAAGGCATGTTGTTTCAGAGACCGTGTTAAGTAGGTAGACCATCCTTAGCAAAAGCTTTCCCCTTGCTCCCTGGAACTAATACCCTTGCCTAGGCACCTTGATTAATGTGACTTCTGGGACTGAATGACACAGTGGGTGTTTATGATTTAAAAGACTATTTTTCAGATGAACAGGAGAGGAAAGAAGCAGGTGTCAGAGAATATCAAACTATGGTGCATAACATCTCAACACTGAGATGTTCCTTTTGAGCTCCAACTCCCTGATTCACTCCACTGCAGAATCCAAAGAAGGCAAATATGTAACTCTACCTCCTTCAGATACAGTGATGCACTTTATTCCCTCTATCACATGCCTTCACTGTATTTGTTTAATAAATACACTGTTCAAGGATTGGGTGTTATTTTTATACAAAAGTGGCTTTGTGACTGTTTAAATTAATCTATCATTTTATGCAACCTGTAAGGAAGTGAATATTGAGAAGCTGTCACTGTATGCTCAAAGTATGCAAGCGACAGCTCTGAAACAGTTAAATTCCTGTGTCTTTTTCCAGCCTCAGAAGGAGGCAGTTACACTCTGAAATGCCTTCTGAATTTTTCAAATACTGGAATACTGAAGTAAAACAGAAGAAAAGGATATTACTTCAAAGCATTGTTTTGATGTTTCTCCTTACACTCGATTGATACAGAAAGCCATGGAGCAAACTCTGAAGCACAGTTTCAAAGAACAGACTGCCTAGGACTTAGAGAAAGATTTAGTAATGGGTTGATCTCAACAATAAAACACTTACACCATCAGAAGCAAAGTCACTGCTTTTATATATCCATATATATATATATTTCTTTTTTTTTTTACCCTATAAAAACCAGTGCTTCTTTGGAAAGACCTTTTGCATCCTCCAGGCAAAGAGCTCTTCCTTTGCCTGGTGCGGAGAAACTTATTGCAGGCTTTACTGTGCCCAGAGAAGCCATTACTTGCTGCTGTTCATTAAAAGACTTGTAACTGCTCTTGTGCTTAACTTAGCAGTTAAAAAGAAGCAACTATTCCACTGTAATGAGCACTGTATATAAAGACTGTGGGAAATACTATTTTCTTAAAATGAAAGGAATTACTTAGACTTTCTAAATTGGAACTTAGAGTGCCACTATAATTTGCCTGATAATGTTGTTTACAAGAGGCATACTTAGTTACTGATTCTGAAAATTTAGAAGAAATGCTAATCTCTCCCTTTTGTTTTGATATTCTCTTTTATGAAAGTAAATCAGATGGAGTTGCTCATCACTTGCCCACTGATGACCTTTATAGGTCTGAATCCCTCTCTTCCAAACACAGAAGTCATATGGAAATTTCTTGGTAATGGTTTCCTCAAGTCCTTAACCTCAAACTCTCCTGCTGCCTTCCTTTCTCAGCATTTTGGTATCTGAGTTCTTGTTGAACATCCACTTATTGGTTTAGATTTAAGTTTATGTAGTTCTGTTTACAGTTTTGTCTCCAAGGGCTTGTATACATGCCTCATTCTTGTTGCAAGAAACTTTATTTCCACTTGATAATTTGAGGGGAGAAAACCCAAGAGAATTTTTAAAAAAACACAATGAAAACTTCTGTAGATGCAGACTTATCCTGAAGTTGGGATGTTGGGGACTCCTGAACCTCTTGATACTTGAACGAGAACTTGAAGTATTCATCTTCTTATAGTACACAGAATCAAAATTCTGGCTCAGACAATACCAGATACAATGCTTTTCAAAATGCCTCTGAAGTTAAAATCATTAATAGCTTGCAAGAGTACATACATTCTGGATATTTTCTGTATATAAGGTAGCTGCCTCTAGATTGGAGCTTCCAAAAGAGGTCTGTCTTAATTATCTAGCAGTAGTACTTCTGAAAATTCCTTCTGTTTGAATCTTCAGGGTCTGAAATTGTGAAAGCTTTCTGAGATTTTTAAAATGTGCAACCAAATCCTATGCTCTTATTCTTAATTAGCAGGTATCTGATGATGGATAATTGCATTCCAGATGAAACCTGTTTCTCAATAGGGATGTTTCAGTCAGAGACAGTGTCATAAAAATGACAGTCAGCTTCTGGAAATATCCCCTGCCTGAAGAACCATATAGTTTCAGGGTGCTTTTTAGTGTCTTACTTGGCAGATAGTTTTAGCTAGTGATAGACTGTTTAGTAGAAAATTATTATCTTACTACAACATATGAGCTACTGTTATGTAGGAGTTGACAGTATAATCTGTTATACTATAAAATGTTTGTGTATTCTGTTGTTTAGGCACTTTGAAGTTTGACTAATGAGTACTCTCCTGTGTGCTCCTGGTCTTGCCTGATACCTCTTCTCTGAAAGCACAGAA
Organism: Grallaria varia; assembly: GCA_013396735.1. Taxonomy (NCBI): domain Eukaryota; kingdom Metazoa; phylum Chordata; class Aves; order Passeriformes; family Formicariidae; genus Grallaria; species Grallaria varia. Next base: position 629,514 of record VWZG01005385.1, on the reverse strand, counting down.
TAATGCACAGGGGGTTGATACATGAAGTGCTGTCCTCACACAGATATTCCATCAACTCTGTCTTTGGGGTGTTCCCAGGGCAGTGGTCTGGATGGAACCCAGTACAAGTCTGCTTTTGTAAACTTAAGAGAAAGAAATGGTGTTTTATTATGTTTTATTATCCCTGTCTCACTTTAGTTAACAAGTTTGGGTCAACTGTGCTGCTGTAATGAGTAACTTGTTCTTACTCTCTCTGCATAGATTATGCCTGTGCACTCCAGAAGGATATCCTGTTGCAAGGACGCTTATATCTCTCTGAAAACTGGCTCTGTTTCCACAGCAACATTTTCCGATGGGAGACCACAGTAAGATCTCTTAGCACACTTGAATCCCACCTTTTCGTTGTCCTATGCTATCCAGGATATGAGGGTAGAGTTCCTCAAGCAAAGTTTGTCCTGTCAATCTCATCCTGTAACTTTGGACTATATCCCCGAGTGGATATGCAGATGCATTGCTCTGTAAAATGGCAATAGCACTGGAGTCATCCTAATGCTGAAGTAAGCCTACTTAGTCATTCAGCACAGGAAGTTTAGGAAGTATGCTAAAGCTGATCTTTTATGTTGTGGGTGACAATTTGCCTCTCCTTATCAAGGAGAGTTACTGTATAAATGAATGTAACACATAATCTTCTACTATAAGACCAGGAGCATGGCACAATACCTGGTGTTGCCCTATTCAAGAACTCTCCAGCACTGAACCTCTCTTGATTTAGTCTTACAAGTAAATATCAGCATCCAAGAACAGCTAAGGGGAATTGATAAATGACCTCTGCACATTCTCATATTGTGGTCTGCAGCTTTTGAACAGTATGAGTGAAATTAGATATTTGTGATATGTTGGCCCTCTATTTCTGTAGAAATTAGGTCAATGAGTTAATTTTTTTCATTCAAGCAGTTGTTGCATCTGCTGTAGAATGAGAAAAGAAAGATAACCTAGTTAGTAAGTGATGGATGTGTCAAAATGTTCTGTAAGCTGTGAGACTGCTTGTACATTAACTTAATTTCTTAAATTTAAGTGCTCTGAAATACACAAGACAAACAGCAAAGAGCTGGTGTACTCAGGATAGTGAGGGAGTATAGAAATACTTAACTGCAAACCAAGCTTAATTTCATCAGATATGTTTGATGATTCACTGTTTCTTACTTTAGGCTTAAAATAAATTAAAAATAAACCCTTTGAAATGACAGCATTGAATATATAAACTCTTCAAAGACTGATCTGATTTTTTAGGCAAAACAGCATCCTGGCATCCTGTTACTGCCTGTCTATCAGAGTGGTATCTTCAGCAAGATCTTTAGTCAGTCTGAGCTCATCAGTTAAAATGATAGAGCCAAGTTTTGGGACCTCCTTAGCACTCTGTGTTGATGCAGAGAGAAAGTGAAGGACCTCCTGCACAGAGGGGGAAAAGCAAAATCCAGCTGCATGTTCTTCCTTTTTGCAAGCTGAATGGCAGTCCAGCCTTCCCTTAAGGGAAGGGGGTAGGATGAATGGAGATGGTTTGTTGCAGCCAGTTAGACCATGCTCTTCTAGATTTCAAGTACTAATATACCAGGCAAGCACACTTAAGCAGGAATATTTTTTCACTGTGTCTGGACTGCTGATAAACCTCTGAAAATGGAATATATTGTAAACTTGTGTGAGGTGATAGAGACAAAGAGATCAGGTAATAGCCGATGTCCTGCTTTATGTTTAGAATACTGATTGGGACTGGCTTTCGGATCTGTAGTTTTTATTTGATTGGGATTGTGGAGTATGGCCAGAGGAGTGGAGGGGAAGAAGAAAGAACCACTTGCTTCCCTAGTCATAGTGCGAAAGAAGAAGAGATTACTCCTGTCACCTTAGCTTCTGCTTTAGAATACTTGCTGTTAAGCTTAGCAAGGGAAGAGAGTAATTGCCTTTGTGATCTCAGCTAAAGTGCATTCCAGGGTTTAGGGCTAGAGTTCCTCTTGCATGTTCTGTAACTTTAAATTTTTAGTCTTAACAGTTTCAATATGTCTTATTAGATCTGTTTCTGTTTAGATTTCTATTGCCTTGAAGGATATCACTTTCATGACAAAAGAGAAGACTGCTCGGCTCATTCCAAATGCCATACAAATAGCAACAAAAGGAGAGAAGGTGAAAAGCTGTATTTAAATATATTCTTGTTAAATGATAATGTTCAGGACAGAGCACTTGCTCGAGTTTATATTTGTGTAAATAACTTCCCTGTCATATTTTTGATTTTTCAGTCCGTGTGCTTATTATTTTCATAATTCAACTTTAGTTTGACTGCAGAATTCCTTAGTAGTGTTGATGCAGTAACCAGAAAGTAAGAGACTTTGTCTCACTGATTGAAAGGAAAGCCATTTGAAAACTAAAAGTTCAGGGCATGAATTCAGAATGTGTATTCTTGATACTGTAAAAATATCAGTCGTTGGATTTAAAGTGCCCCTGCAAGAAAACTGCTGAAAACAAAAGGTCTGTGGCATCATTGGTTTCAAGTTATGGAGAAATTTACCCTAGAACATGCAGTTGTATGTGCTGGGAAATGAAGTTTGTGAGTGTGTATTTGAAAAACTAAAAAGCATGATGCAGAGTCTTCTTATGTGCATTATAGTTTGTGATAGCTCATCTGTAAATGCCTTGAAAGTAATAATTCTTGGCTGGATACACAGAATAGCTTTCCACAGTGAATCTGGAGCTGCTCCTTGTGAAGGAACTGTGATTCCTTATATTTAGCCATTCCTTCTCAATTTATCCAGTATTAACTTTCATCAACAAGGAAGACAGACCTCTTTACAAATAGATAACTTTCAAATGGGAAAGATTTTAATACTGTAATTAATGCATCTAATTTGATCTCATATTTTAGTTCTTTTAATTTCATATCATCTCATGTGAAAATGTTAGTAAGAGGAATATGTGGCTAAAGGATGGAGAGAGCTGTGGCCTGTAAGAAACAGGCATACGCATTTCTGATTTGTTTTGCCTCCTATTTGGAAGTGGGAGAAAGATTTAAGTGTGTAGTTAGTTGAAGAGGAACTCTTCCTTTGTGCCAAGGGTAGTCAGATGCCGAGAAGAGTGAGTGCCTTTATTTACTGTGTGGACACTGGGGAACTGACTCTTACTACTTGAGTGTGATAAAAAGTGTGGAGTGTGAGGAATATTACTCCAAGTTTGTTGAATGTGAAAAGAAGTGTACTGTTACTGAAAACCTTAGGATATTCAAGGTACAAGGAAGCATTCTGGGATTCTTGAAAAGTACCTACTAGTGAGCTCTTTTTTTTTTTTTTTTAAACCTTGCTTTTCCTGCAGTTTTTCTTCACATCATTCAGTGCAAGAGACAGAAGCTACCTCAGTATCTTTCGTTTATGGCAGAATGTGTTGCTGGATAAGGTAAGCTTGTACGTGTCTACCTTTCTCTAACGCAGGCAGATTTCTTGGGAGGATAAGAGACTTGAAGTTAGCTTTTTCTTTCTGAATTAGAAGTCTAATCTGATGTTCTCCTTTGGTTTCTTGTACTTTACATCCCAGATAAAATTCTCATCCTTTCCTTCTCAAACTGCCACTTAAACTCCACTGTTGATGGTGCATTTTATCTTTGCATATAGGTTGTGTTTCTCTTCACTACCAGCTCAAGCATATGTTACTAAATTAGCATGGACTTGCTTTACATTGTCTGGGATTAATTTGTGATCCAAAAGGTAAGAGGCTTCCTCAGTGAAAACTTTCAAGGAAAAAGACCAAAACTCCTTCTCAGATAAGTTAGCTGAACCTGTACCAGCCAACTCATGACAACTCCCCTGACCTTGAATAAGTGCAACAAAGGCAGGCTGTATGATATGGAAGTGTATTTTGGCAACCTCTGCTAGTTTTTTTGATTTATATTGCCATTTGTGGATGCTTAAGCTAATCTTCTTTCTAAAAATGGACTGACACTGTTACAGAACATCACTAAGACAGTTTTTGTAAACCAATTTCTTCCTGTTTATGACTCTCATTGTTTAAATATTTTAACACAGTTGCAACTGCACACTGGAATATCCATATATAACTGTGCTACAATGGTCCCCCAAAGACTTAAAGCCATTGCACTACTTACATGTGGTAGCTACATGTTTTGGGGTTTTTTTTTGTTAGATTAATTTTAGGGGAGACTAAAGGCACTTTTTGTCAAACAAAAGCTGAAAATAATAGAAAGTATGATTTAAGGCAAAACTAATGTTTCCTACAAATCTCTTCTCCCTCAAATCAAATCCTACTTAACTGTACATCATAACCATCATGTCTTGAATCCACCCACAATGTACTCTGTCATCTTTTGACTGGAATGTGCAACTGGATGTAACCCTGCTTGCTTCTGTTATGCAGTTTGTCAGGAATGGCAATTGCCTCATTTAGTTGATTAGTTTGTGGTGCTGGAGGGTGAATGTATGGACATTCAGGTATACAAACCTATCCAAGGGACTGGAACAAAGGTAATAAGCTTTGTGCTGTTCAGTATTAATTTTCCTTGTGTGTTTCTGCTCTGTGACACTGAAATGAGTGTCACATAAGGAATGATTTTTCACTTCAGAGCACTAACTGAAGGATTAGATAAGAAAGCAGGAGACATGGACTGCATGTAAGATGAGATGTATTAAACCAGCAGGTTTTAGGCACCAGTGTATTTGAGTAGCTTGGGAACTATCCTTATTCTTTCTGTCAAATCTTGTGGTTAGCTTGCTTGCATCCTCACTGAAGTATGTTAAAAGGCAAGTCTGTTGTGTGGATTTCTGCTTGGGGTTCTCTGTTGTAACATGGAACATTCCCATGAGGTGTATGTAGGGCTTTTTAATGTAGTATGTTTGGAACTACTTACGGAAACAGGATTTCTGTTCTGAGCTTCTACTTCTGCAATGTAGTAATGACTTTTGATTCTCTGCTAGAATGCGTTTGAGTCACCTGTCAGCCTACTTTATGATTCTTCACTGGGTCAAGCCTATAGTGGGGCACTGTGGAGTTGGAAGTAGAAGCTGGAGTTGCTAGGGCTGGATGTGCTGACTCCACTACCATGACAGCTGTCTACAGAACTACTGATAAAAGAGAGCCCTTGGTGCATCCAAGCAGTTTTACTTTCTCCTCACCACCCTATGGCAGGGACAACATACCTCATACATCTGAGGCCCTGGCATGGTATGCAATGTTAAATTGAAAATGAAATGAAGTCGTTCTGTTGTAATTAGAAGTATAATTCAGACTGCAGGTGTCATAGTGCTGGTTTGCGCCACCTGATGGTGAATAATTCCCAGTTTTCAGGATTTGGATCTAAGGGGCTGGAATTGTGTTTGCTTCAAATCATGTCTCTGTCGAGGTAACTTTTGGTCACTGGCCTCTTCAACACTTCCTGGGCATAGATTTTGTGTTACAAGGTCTCATCTCTGAAGAGTGACCTGTCGGCCTTACCTGATAAACCTTAAGCTTTCACCACCTGCAGAACTTCTTGGTGGGGTCAGCATGCCCTTTCCCAGATCTCCATCTTGTGGCCGTTCTGCCTTGTACCTCTTAAGTATTGCATGTCCTAGATGGTTGAACAAGTAGTCCTTTGTAAAGTCTGCCTTTCTACTGGAAGTGACTTGCACTGTGCAAGAAAAGCAGTAAATGGTTACATGCTATTCTGTGCCTGGTCCACTGGTCTGATTATGTGACCAGTGTGTCTGTCCTTGAACAGGCAGCAGTCACCAGTATTGAGGCCATGCTGCTGAGAACGCAGCTGCGCTGGGCAGGGCACGTCTCCAGGACGGAGGATCACTGCCTCCCTAAGATCGTGCTCTATGGTGAAGTTGGCACTGGCTGCCGCAAGAGAGGAGCCCCGAAGAGGAGATACAAGGACTCCCTGAAACAATACCTCAGCCTTGGCCATATTGACTACCATCAATGGTCCACTTTGGCCTCCAGTCGGGAGGCATGGAGACACACCATCCATAACGCTGCTGATTCCTTTGAGAATGCACACAGAATCAGTCTGGAGGAGAAAAGACAACGCAGAAAGAACCGTGCCTCACCAACACCGCCTATGGAGACTTCCTGCTGTGCCTTTTGCAACCGGACTTGCCTATCTCGCATCGGCCTTTTTAGCTGTCAACGCGCTTGCAGCAAGCGTGGGTAGAGCCCTTCCCAAATCTTCGTTCGTGAAGCCTAGCCATGATGATTCTGTGCCTAAACTTATCCTTCAAGATGCTCTCCCCCAACTTTGCATCACTTTCTGATGGGACTCCTGGCCTTCTTCAGCTAGTTGTAATTCTCTAGCTCATAACTTCTCCTTCAGACCTTGCTCAGAATACAGTACTGTGCATCTGGTGCCCTTCAGCTTGAGTTCCTCTGGTAATCAGTGTGTGCATTCCTCTTAAGATGCTAATTTGTTAGGCGTTTTATTCTTTAAATCTCCACGTAAAGACTTCTTTCTTTCAAGGAAAATTCCACTTCTTTTTCTCCATCCCTATTGCCAAATATGTGCCTTGCCATTGTTTTTTAAATGCTCCAGCATCATGGAAAATAAGGAATCATTAATGCAGGTCTGGAAGAGACATGACACCAGTCTTGATAAAACAGATAGCTGCTTCCGTATCCACTGTGGCTTTCAATAATACATCGGTTTATAAAATCGGCCAAAAATCCTGTTTTGCAATAGGCTTTCCAGATGAGTAAAACAAGTTTACTATGGCTGCTATTGACAGTAAGAGCAATGCCATTTATACCTTTGCTTTATTTTCCTAAAGCTCATGGGTGTCAAATATCCCTCCAGTTTAAGGGAGAAGGAACAAATTAAAGTGTAATTAGACAGGTCATTCAAATCCCGAACAAACACAGCACTCCTTATTTCTAATGGAACAAGATCTTAACTTAATCGGTCTCAATTCCCATGAGTCCTCTTCCTTAGTGCTGGATTTACTTTCCTATTGTTCTTCATATGCTTTGCTGGGTAGAGATTTGCACCTGTCTCCAGAGACATTGTAGCAGGTAAGTCTAGATGTGTGAGAAGGGACGAGAATTTCTAATCAGTTTGGCTTCTTGTGGCAGGTATCTACCAGGACAGCAGTTCTGCCTTCTCCACCAGCTTCTCAGGGAAGGTTGTGAAAAGAGACGTTTATTTGCACTTTAATAATAAGGGTTATTTTAGAGATCAGAGAAGGCTTGGTTTGATTCTAACCTTCACGTTTGGGCAGTTAGAGAGTTAGTTTGCTGTTTTCTTCCCCTGTTCAGCAAACAGGCAATCAGACAGGGTTCTGTATCGGAGTTGCCTGGTGGGAATGTGATGGGCTGTCTCTTGAGTCAACCTGTATAGCATGTCTTGTTCTGATTTTTGCATTTGTCCATAGGGTAAAAATCAGCAGCTTTGCTTCTGTCAGTGGCTGCCTGTAGTGTTGCTTGTGCCATGATACTGCTTTGTCTAGCGTGAAGCAAAGTATTGATGTTTTCTGCTCTATCTGAAAAGACAAAAGTGTATCCCAGCTGCTTCTTTGTAGCCTTTGTGTTTGTATACAAAGAGAACTGGGGAAAAACCCAGCACAGACCATCACCTTGAATGGGCAAAGTAATTCGTGTTTAGATTCAGCTTTTCAAGCTTCAGAGCTTCTCCAAACCATCCTCTCAGAAGCAGAAATCTGACCCAGAAAATTTGTGCCCTTTGCTTTCAGAACTGATCCTTTCTGATACAATAAAGCAAGTCTCGTTTGATCTCAGGTTGTGACCATTAAGAACTTATTATATCTAGCTGAGCTAGGAATAATTGGGCAGAGTGCAAGAATCCTATTTTAGAAGCAGAAGTTGGTAGCATTGATTTTTACAAAACCACAGGAGACAGCTTTATAGATTCCTAAAATGCATAGCTGACAAGCTGCTCCGCTTTCCTCAAACCATTAAGCTTATTATACAAGGGCAGTCTGATTTGCCCATAGACGGCTGTGGAACATGCCAGTGAATTTAATCGGTGACATTAACTATTTCCAAGTTATTTTCTTATGCCTTATAAAGGCACTGGAAATACTTGGCAGTAGAAGTGAAAGTAGCTTTTCCTCCTGTCCTTTTGGTTTCTCGTTGAAAGGTGTGCAATGTAAAGATACCTCCGTCATATTTTGAAACCATGTAATGCCTGCCCCATTTTTTTGGCCACTTAATGAGAACAGCTATAGGTAGTGGCTTGTGGTTATGACTTTATTGCTCCAAAAGACAGTGTGCTTGTGGAAAGTAAGGCAGCTGTTTGTTGTTGCACGTGTTTTTAGCAGCGCACTGCTCTGTGGAACAAACCCCCGTGGCAGGAGGAGGCTGCCGCTAGCTGCTGTGACCCTTGCTTTATGGCTGTGTGTTTTGTGTTTTAATGTTTACTTTGTCTTCGGGAGGATTAAATACCTTGAAACTGATCTCTGCCGATAGCGTGCTTGTGCCAGCTGCTTTCTGAAAAGCCTCGAAACCTGTTGTGCTGGAGGAGGGGAAAAGACCCCTCCTGCTCTCCCGAAGCGGGCTGGGTTTGTCGCGGTCCCGGGGGGGACGCGACGCTCCCGGGGGGTGCCCCGCTCCAGCCCCGCGCTGGCGGCGGGAGCAGCAGCAGCGGGCGGGGAAGGCGCTGCCCCGTCGGGGCCCCGCCGCCGCCCAGCAGGAAGTGGGAGCGCGGCGGGACCGGCGGTGTCCCGGGAGCGGCGCTGGCCGGCGGGAAGAGCCAGGTTGGTGTCGGAGCGGGACACGGCGCGGGCGGATGAGTGAGTGAGCGAGTGAGTGAGTGAGTGCCGGGGGGGAGAGCCGGGGAGCACATTTCCATTGCTGCCCGTGGGTCGGCTCCTGCGTGTCTGTCTAAACTCGCGGCTAGTGTAACACTCTGCAGGTGAAGCAAGGAGGTGGAGAGGATAATTTAAAAGCGCTTTAAATAATGCATGGGTATTTAATGTCATCATTTCATGCAAATAGTAAGCACTACTTGTGTTACCGCCTCATTAGCACAGTCCTGTTCCCTTGATCAATATGGATTGTGGCCGAGGCCCATTTTCCAGTGTGGTGTCTTTGGTTTTTTTTGAAGTTCACTAGTGTTGCTCTCAGAGCTCTGCTAAATACCAAAAGCTTATTTCCTTTCTCTCTCCCTCTCTCCCTTTTTATTTTTTTCTTTTTACCTTCTCCCTGTAGTCCTTTACAGCTGAGGTGGACTTTGAAACTCGTTGCTTACTTTGCAGAAACAAGTGTGTCATACTGCTTTCACTTCTAAACTCCTCATGGTCCAGGAGAACTTCAAATAAGTTGCAATAGCTGTGGGAATTCATTGAGCAGGGTAGAGATATTGAAGAGAGAGCCGAGTAGGTAGTGGTGAGTCAACGTAATCCTGAACAGAATCTACAGTTTTTCCATAAAGAGGCTGCTGGTGGCCGAGGTGAGGACTTCCTGTCCCACCTTAGCAAAGTGGACAGTTGGCTGACCTAGACACCACTGTAGAGACTGAAATGCAAGCCTCTCACAATTTGTAAAGTACTCTACGCATCCTCAGGAAACAGGCAGGTATCTATTAAGCAGTTTGTCTGGGATCAAAGAGGGAGTTCCTGCCTGTCTAGTAGTTACTGATCTTGTGCCGTATCAAATGAAATCCAAGAAGGAGGTGCCTTGAAGGTATCTGCAAAAAGTGTTGGTGACACATGAAGAAGCAAATAGTGGCTACAAGTGTGTGTTTTCTTGAAATGACAATCTTTCTTATGTCTGGTGTTATTGGTTGTACAGTGGTGGGTTTGGAATATGGAGTAGACAGGAGTACAGTTGCCCAAAATGCTGAAATCCAATCTTGGAATGTGATACCTAAATGCTTTCAGTCCTTGTCAGAGTTGAGGTTAAAGGCTGTGGCGTAATTCTAACTCATTGTTGTTTTACCTCTGTTGCCTTACTGTCCCATACTGTGGTTCTTGACTAGCTCGCTTTCTTTCAGAGGCTGACCAAGCAGGAATTCTGGCAGCTGGTACACCAGAGCTATGGCTCTGAGCTGGGTCTGAACAGTGAGGAGATGGAGAGCTTCCACTCATCATCTGAGGACAATGGGCAGTCTCGGTAAGGAGAGGCTATAAAGGCTGTTGAAACACTTAGGGGGAAGCGGTGTCGTCTTTCTTAGAAATTCTTTTTCCAAAGTGTTTGCTGTAGCCTTACCAGAGAGATTAAGGCTGTAGTAAAAGGATGCAATAATCTGACCTGCATAGACTGAGCGTACATAAAAACTTAACTGTGTTCATTTTCTAAAATGGTGGGAGTGCAGCGGAGGTCCCACAGAGGAGGGAGGTAGAAAGACCCTCTTCTCTCTGGATCTGCTTGGGCAGATATCAGCATAGGACAGCTTAAATAGCAACCTTTTCTCATGGTGGTGTCTAGTCAGGATCTCTATGCCCTTCGGCAATATGGAAGGGCTGAAGGGAATGAAGCAATATGTGATTTTCAGACACTTTTTTTCCCTCCTCTGTGGAGACACTTGTTTTGCTTTATTCTCCTGATGTCTGAGGTCTTAGCTTAATTTTGTATTGTCTTCAGCTTGAATTAGGAAACCGGAATAATAATAAATACAATAAACTACAATAATTGTAATAATAATATGGGTTTTTTAAAAGAGTTGCCTTTTCCTTTTGAACAAATGTGAAGTAATTTATGAACTGCCAGTGTCACTTAATAACTGCGCTTTACATATCTCTATGCAAATAAGTATGACTCTACAAAACGGATCTATGTAACTTATGTCTCTTTTCAATCCTGTATTATCTGAGTATGTTTGTTAGAAAAATATCTTAAGTTCATCATAAGCTTCAAAAGATGTCCTATTAATATTTTCTGGTTGGTTTTTTTGTTTGTTTCCAATAAAAAAGGCACAGCTCTGCAACTGTGGAGTAAGGGATGCAGGACAAAAATTCTTTTCTCACACTTAAAACATTTTCTTTCCAAATTTGTTCTGAGCAATCAGTTTCCTCTTTTCCAGCAGCACTCACTTTTCTCTGTGATTCACCAGCACTTTGTTTTACTAACCTTATGAACAGAAGCTGAATCTTCTGAGAGGTGGCTAGTATGAGGGATTAATGAGCTGGATATGGGAAGAATGAGTTGGTAGTTTTTAATGTTAGCTGAATAGCCATGGTTTGAATGCAAAAATCACCATAATATTTCTCAGATTTTTTTAGCACTTATATCTCTAAAGATATCTTCCTCTTTGCTTTGGACAGATCCAGCATTTGTGATGATTCTGGAGAAAGGGATGAAAAACTACCTAAAATGATTGGTTTAGTTCGTGAACCCACAATTCAAACAGAAGGAGAGTCACTCAACAGACACACGTTACTAGGAGTAAGTGCTGACACAGCCTTTCCAGCTATTTGTAACTATTAAGCATATAGACTTAACTTGTGTATCTGTAAGCCTAGGAGGTATGAGGATTGTAACTTCTTTAGAAGCCTGCGAGAATTCAAGAATGTTTCTTAAATTTGAAAATTAATGAAATTCTGTATAAGAATATTGTTGTGAGTTTCAGCAATGTCCTGTCACTAATTCACTGCATAGCCTGACTGGAATGCTGAGGCTTATGCCTTGGTCTGTTTTTTCTGTTTCTTTTAAAAACAAAATTACTTTTTTTTTTTTTTAAAATCCACTTCCCTAGGGACCGTATGTGTCTTTATTCAAGTGCTTTATGAAAATAGCATCTCTTTCACTTTCAATGCTTTCTTGCTTGTGCTATTTGTCATTTAATTTGTCATTTAAAAAGGTATCTCATATTACTGTCTCTTCTATTCGTGAGGTTTATTAGAGAATAGTTATGCTTTGTTTTCCTTGCCTTCAAAGGTCAGTTAGTCTGCTGTTGTGAATATATGAAACCTTTTATTGAAATTCATGGAAATGTTTCAGAAGGAAGGGGAAAAATGCTACACTCGCTGTTATAATGATGAGTTTTATGTTAATGCCTTGTGTTAGCAGAACTGAAGAAGCATGGATGTTTCACTCATGTTCATTCATGTTGTCTGAATTTGTGAATGTATTCGGCTGGCTGGGATGGCAAGTGCATTACCAACAATACCTGAGATGAGCACAGTGTCTAACACGGTTACTGGGACTCCTATGTGTAACCTGTAAAGGTTACAGATGTTTTCATTATTAGCTATCCCAAAGGTGTTGGAAAAGCAAATGAATCACTAAAGCATTTTCTATAAGCTTCACTAAGGTTAGGTACTGAATTGCTGGTTTTGCTTTGGAAAATTTGGGGAAGGAAGAAAAGGAGATAACTTTTAACAGTTTTTATTACCATATAAATCTGGCTTTTGTCACTTGCTGGAACTGATCTGGAGGTTAAGTAGGCTTTAAATAGTTTTGCCAAAATCCAAGTTAATGGCTAGAGACATATCCAGCAGAGGATACTGGTGTTTGTCAGATGTTAAAAGCTTAGTTAATTGGGTAATGGGTATCCCTCATGGAAATCCTAGCACATCCTAGGACATTTTTGGAGGTAAGGGAGGCCTGAGAGGACTGTGGAGGCTGCTAGAATCTGGGCTCTTTGGGATAACTAAAAATCTACACAGGTAGCCTTGATTTGGACTTGTAAGTCTTATTTGCACAATAACAAGCCATTTAAAAATAATTGCTATGCTTGAAAAAGAAGCCACACCCAGAGATGGCTCTTGTGAATGCTAAATCTATTTGGGCTTGTTGGTAAGGAGGAATGCCTGGGGATTTGGTGTGTAAGCAAGGAAAAGTGCCGGAATTCTCTCTTGAATAAACTGCCTTTAAAAAGTCTCCTAATTATAATGTGAAAGTGCAATCTTGATAAATGTGTAACTAAACTGTTTAGTTTACTGTTTCAGGGTAACCAAAGTGCATAATGATTGTGTTCAGCTCTGTGTGTCACTTGGCATTTCTCAAGAATGTCAATGCTCTCTCCACAGCCCCAGGATTACAGCATATTTTGTAGAACAACAAGAGCAATAGGAGGAGGCAGTAATGCTTAGAATGTATTTATCCTAAGCCATTGCACTGGTGACACAAAGCACAGTTAATCACCTTTCAAAGACTGGAAGGAAACAGGCTTAACGTCCCCTTTACTGCTCTGGTAGACAGAGTAAGTCCCAAAGCTCTCTTCAGGTGGAGATCTGAACTAGTGAAGGGGTTGGCTTTAGTACTTGGCCCATCTTGGAAAAAATATTGTTAATGGTTGTCTGTAGTTGATTGAAGAAAGTCTGTGTGAAACACCTATCATGACTCATTTGCTTCTCTTAGTACATCTTAATATGGGAACCACTTTATTGCTTGTGTCTGCAATCATCATCTTCCTTCCACCCCTTGTAAGGAGGCCTTCCCATCCCAGAGCTTGCTGTTCACAGGCTAAAAACCAGAAGAGCCTTGGCACGGAGCTTATCAGTACTGGACTAGCTCAGGAGAAGAAACAGCACATCTTTAATTCCAGAGACAGATCTTAAAATCAGTACTCTTTAGTGTAGAGAAAACTCCACCAAACTAACCCAAAAAATCAAGAAAAGTGTGTTTAAGTTGATAAGTTATTCCAAAAGCCTCAGCATGAATGTCCTCTTCTTTGATGTCATGAGGGACTTTTTTATTGCAGCTGTTGCTCTTGTCTTCTGACTTGAGCCTGTCTTTCTTTCTCTGCTCATGGCATAATAAGCTGCTCTTATGCTGCTGGTGGGGGCTCCACTTGTTCACCCAATGCCTAATTGTCATCAAAATGCTGTGAGAATTCCTTGGATTTGCCCTGGATCTATGTGTCAATTTTTAGACTGTTCTACCACAACTAACTCCTTTCTGACTGTTGTTTGTATTGATATCTTTTGACATCTAAATATTAGTTCTCTCCTAGATCCTATTGTGTAACTTTAGGCATGGTAGTTCCTTTCAAAAGCAGCATTTGTTAATTGATCTGCTTTTCTGAATCAGTGGTTTTTTTTTTTTTTTGTCTGACCTTGAAATGAGTGTTTTTGTCGGCTTGTACTTCGGTCATATTCATGCCTGTCTGCTTTCCAGCCACCCACCTTTTGCTAATGGCCCTTAGTTGCACCAAAAAAAAGTAAATGGTTTTTATTTTGAAAAAACCCAAGAAATACAGGAAGTACATGATGACTGTTCAAGCAGTGGATGCTTTTTCTTTCTTGAGTCAGGGCTGAATAATCTTCAGGGATGATGGTATTGCATTTGAATCAGAACTACTCAGTTGAGGTGACCTGATCATATTTACTATGGTCCATGTAGTGCTGCGTATGTGGGCTGTGCTACTGTTGATCCCAGGTGTTCCACTGGAGGCAGTGGGGGCTTTGAGGGGAGCTTTAGAATGAAAAATATTATTTGAACCTGGCAGACAAGCTTTTTAGGTGCCATTTGAAATACACAGACCTTGTCCGTACAGTTTTACTTCTTGAAGTATGCAATGGCATATACTCATAGCCAACAGTTATTATGGCTTAGGGTTAAGAGCTGCATCATTGATTCAGTGATGGATGTTCTGTGGGATTTCCTGCAGATGTATTGGAGATGGCAAATGATACTTCATTGCAGTGTTTCTGAGCAGTAACATTTTATAGGTAGGATGGCTCTAGACAGTATTTTAAGTTGTGTGGTTTGTTTTGGTTTTTTTGGTGGGGGGAGTTTGTTTGTTTGTTTGTTGGGGGGGTGTGGTTTTGTGGTTTTTTTTTTGTTTCGTTTGGTTTTGATTTTTTTTTTTAGTCAAAGGATGATGGAGTCCTACAGGAAAAGAACCTTTTAAACATCTAATTGGGATAAGCTAATCTTACTGAAAGAGGCAATCCCTGCCTATGTTCATTGTGCTTCCCCTCCAGAGTGCTGGACCCTTGCTAAACTGACAGGAAAAAAACACAACCTGATCAATAGAATGTATGTATTAGGTTAGTGAATTTATAAATGCTTGTTGATGCAGGGAAGGGGACCAGACTGTGCAGGTGGGTGCAAAGGGACTGGATGGGGTGTAAACTGTCCCATTTAAGGCAGCTCTTGGTACCAACATACATACAAGTAAGTCTGTTCCTTGTTACCAGGGTTTAATGAAAGATGTAAATAAAGAGGAAGGGAAGTTGTCTGGGGTAGAGGAACAAGGAAGAAAGTAGTGCTTGACTGTGTGGTAATTAAGTAGGTAGAACTTGTGGCTGTCTTCTTTAAAAGTAACTTTCTCTTTGTGGTTGGTTGGTTTTTGTTTTGTTTTTAAGTGGTCTGTGATAACTGATTATTTTTTTTGGTCTTGTTTGTTTCAGGTGGAAGAGTCCCCAAGTGAGAAGCAAATAAAGAGTCCTCTGCCATCTTCAGAAAGAAAACCTGTTAAGCTAGTCAGGAGCAGGTCTTTTGAAAAGTCCTTGGACCTTAATGAGAATGAAAATCTTCCAGAGAAGAGCAGTGCCTCAGATAGTGAAGAAGGTAAATCTCTGTAGCAATTGGGATCTGTAAGACAACTTGACTTTGGTGTTCCAACTCACTTGTGGAGCAATTAGAGAGCTTTCTGATCTTATGAAACTTGTTTCCTTATTTGTTTCACAGAACTGCAGCAAAATCATCTTTGTATCTTAGTTTCTGGGGAGGAAAAAAGTAGATTGCTGGATGTTTTAATTCTAAACAAATTGTTGGTTTGATTTTTCTCTTTTGTTGGGTAGAGTTGCTAACAGCTTAAACTAAAACAAGTTTCTTGGCAATGAGGTGGTTTAGTTAACTTCTGATATTCTCAGTGATATTTAAAAGATTTTTTGTTTGTTTACTCTTCTTGGAAACTGACGGGAAACATTTCGGACTGTTCTTAAGTTTCTGAAAGATCTCCCCAATCCCACTTCTTTACACTTCTACTTTCTTAAAGCTTGTGGGCTTCAATGTTATTGTTGGAGTAAGCTGAGGACCTCACTAAAAGTCCAAGCAAGACTGCTTTCAGGAAAGTACTGTACATATCCTGAATCTAATCTGAAAAACCTTAATATCTTGGAGCAGATTACACTTTCTGTGCCAACAGTTAGTATTGTAATGCATTCTAATATACCATCCTCGTAACTCATACCTCATTACCCAGTACAAGGTGAGAAAAAACTTGGATACCACAGTAGTGCTGAGATTGTAACTTGACTATTACATGTTTCTTTTGATCTTCTCACCCTAGGAGAGAAAAATGTAGCAGTATCTCACATAATGGCTTTGGCAAAAGCATTTTTGCTATGTCCTTGGAAGAGAGCAAGGCTGGAGTATGCCTTCTACCTAGTCTGGATGATGGTGAGACCTGTGCTGAGGTCTGTGGGTGCTTATTCTGTGATCCCACAGTAGCCTCTTGCAAGTTCTCACTTTCTAAGTAGAGCTTTTCCCTTACCGTGGGGAACTTTTCTGTGCTGCAGGGCTCTGGTTGTTCAAACAGCTCACTGAAGTTGTGGTGGATGTTCTGTTACATATCCAAATCTTGGACTCTGTGAATGCAAGCAAAGTGTGCACAACCTGTATTGGTTCCAAGGTTATATGGTGGTGTGCAAACAAAAGACAGAAAAGCTCAGCAGTAGCAGTGTGCTCAGGGCAGCTGAGTATTTATTTTGTATGTGAAGAGAACTTACTTTCATCACTTGTTGGCAGGAATAGAACGGTCCTGTTAATTGAGGCTGGTTCTTAATCTCTCAGAGACGTTTTGTATCTTACCCTCTGAGTTGACAGCTGAAGTCGTTTGCAGGGGTCCTTATATTTGGATCATTGAGGAGTCCAGGAAAGCTTTTAAGGTTATGGATTGAATTGGCTGCCTGCAAGTTGTGATTTTTGCCTGGGGATATACTTTATATTCAGCTAATTTTCCTTTTGCTCACCCATACTGCTTCAGTTTGCTCGAGTTTGGATTCAACTTGATGCATGTCAGGCTGTATCATTTTTGTGAACATACCTACTTGAAAAGGATGCTGTTTGTGCCATACTCCTACACACTTAACAAGCTTCACAAATTAATTTACTCCTTCGGAGGTATCTTCTTCACAAATTAATTTACTCCTTCGGAGGTATCTTTTAGCAGAAAGTTTTGGCCTTTGGATGTTTTAGATAACTTGCAGTTTTCCTATCTTCTTAGTACCACATCTCTCTTCTGTCTCTGGATTTTATTTTTTATGGGAAAGGTCTCCAGTGAAACAGACTGAAAAATAGCCCTGTTGTCTTTCATGCTACTAGTTGCCTAAATGATGGCAGTAAATACTCCCTGTCATCCCTGCACTGGTGATGTTGAATAAATAGAATGTATTAAACTGGAGATGTCTCTTCAATAAAAAGACAACTGACTTAATGCTGCTTTTCTTTTTTCTCCTTCCTCCCCCAAGACCAGTCTTTTTTTATTCAGAGCAGGATTTTCTAGACTCACAACATTAATCTTTTCTCTCAGATTCTTCATGCTTAGAAATTTTTTCTTCTGTTTCTCTCTGTTTTCTGTTGCAGTTGCCCCATACCCTTACAAGGTGAATTCCTTCATGCAAACGAAACTAGCTTTCCTACATGGCAAAGGTTTACCCATGTGATTAATTTCTCTTGTTTCCTCTGGCTCATACTCAGGCTACCCATGGAGGTGTCCTGGCAAATAAGGTGAGGGGCAAGCTCAAGACTCTTGTTCTTCCCAAACTAGTTCCCTTGTCCTAAGCAGTTCTCACACTGGTTCCTTGGGGGAAGGAAGGTGTGCATCCCACTCTGCAGCACTGGCTTATTGACCAGCACCTGGGCACTTTTGTCTAGTTTCTTTAATTGGAGTATAACTTCTTGAACCATGACAAACTTTTGGCTAAGCTAAAAATTGTGATCTTAATTATATATTTCAGAAAACAAATTTTTGTTCAAGCACAGAATACATAGTTCCAAAACAGGGCCAAGAGATGTTTTAATTTCCTCAAATGACTCTTTTGTATGTAGGGTGGTTTGCTTGTTTGTTTCTTTTTTTCAGTGACAATGTTCAGCAGCATGAAATACTTCAAAGAGAGAAGGGGGAAGCAGAAAATTGGAAAACAGTCTTTTCTGTTAGGAAATTTTACTCTATATGGGGGCATGATAAATTTCTGATCTACTTGCATAACTTGACAGATTTACTGTATTGTTTCTATTTGTGCTAATAACCCCCTTAAATGTGTGGTCTGCAGGAGAGTGTAACTATGTGCATTGTGGTGCTGTGAGGTGGGTACAGAAATGGCTTGACCTTTTTTGCAGGAAGGGATATACGGGGCAATAGTGTTTGAAATACAGGATGGCTGAAACTGGTTTGGCCCTTGGTCGGTTGTTTTCCACCCCCTCCTCCCCAGTATATGAAATTTTGGATATACAATATATGTAAAGGAAGAGTAGCCCTGTTATCTTGTTGGCATTTTAATCAAAATACTGAAAGAATGTATTTTGTTTAATATATGTGTGTATATATATATATCTACATAGCTGCTTTGGGTCTTGGGGACATGTGTTTGTGTTGTCTAAAAGCAAAAGGCATAAGGTTGGGGTTTTTTATCTTATGAACTGGAAGAACCTAGCATTGAGATAATACTTACTCAGTACCTCCCCAGGTTAATTTTGTACTTTGTCTTTTAAAGTATCTCTGAAAATGGTTAATTCTGCTGATACAGTCTTTAAATAGATCATGTCTGGAACATTTTTGCTTCTAGGAATTGGTTTTATTGACTTGATTTCAGGTGCATCTGGCTAAAGGCTCCTTCCTGCATATTCTTCATGCAGTGTGCAGTTTTTTTCCTTAGCACCAGTGGTACAGAAATGCTCAACATGGCAAGATTTGCATGCATAATTTTTTAAAAAAATCCTGATCCTCTCCCAATTTTGTGGAATGGAAAAATCGGCCTTTTTATTAATTTGATAGCCTCTGCTCTTACCAGTTTATCTTTTTAAACTTGCTTGTGATGCGTGTTTAGCTTTGAGCTGTTGGTTGTTGATGAGAATTTTAAGAAAAAATTTTTTTCTTACTACCCCCTTCCCCTGCTCCCCAATTTTCTGTTTCTTTTCTCGCACTGCAGATGTTTTTAAACCTCTGCAATCACTGCTGCATAGTGGTATTAAATTCAAACATTATTTCACAATTTGCCTTGCAGTGATGAAAACGACCTTATGAAATGCAAGGCAGTAGTGGGGGAGGGAACACACTTGCTGTCTTCAGGCTGAACCAGGACACTCTGGGTAGTATGTTTACTTCTGGATTTTTGGGTCCCTAGGGATCCTTACCTAAAGTCAGAATAATCTCATGTTCTTTTCTCAGACAGCTTCAATTCAGCTATAAATGTATTCAAGCTAAAGGAGTTAGTGCTGATAATTGCGCACTGCTGAGGAGATAGAACAGCATTAAAAGTGAAGGAGTTAGACTGAAATCTCTGTCTGTACAAAGCATTTTGTTCATAAAAAATATTTCTGAGCTACTCCTAGGTCAAATTCATGATGTTGGTCTAGTATAGAGATAAATAAAGTTAACCTGTGCGAGTAAAACCAAACAAAACAATAGACAAACATGTATCTTTATTGGTAGCAGAGGTAAGTGGTTAAAGCTGTCTATTTAAATTGCAAGCATGGAAACTGTACACTTATTCTTTGCTCTGCTACTGGGTGTGCTTGCTGCTTTGTTCAGGATTTCTACAGATAAATTTCTACAGATAAAACATGACCTGTAGCTTGTGAAGCTTTCAGTGCATGCAGAAACTTGCTTCCAGAGATGTGGAACTCAGAGCATCATTTATAAATACATGTGCTTTCCAGACCCATTTTCTAATGAAAGATTTCCAGGCTTTCTGGAGAACAGCTGTTTGAATCCTAACATCTAAAGTAGCTGATGGGCCTGATACATAAACCCCATTTGAGGTTGGAGTTTCTGAAAATACTGCTTTATATGTTAACAACCTTTTAAAAAAATTTTCTTTGTGTGTACCAAGAACTGAGGAGGATTATAAGTAGAAACGTATTTATCAACAGATACTGTCATGCACTTGGTACTTCATTGCCTATTCCCTGTTAGAGATATGACTAGATAAAAATAGAATGTAGGTAAATCAAATAACAGGAAGTTTCGTGTAGACCTGCGACTTCTCTTGCTTCAGACTCGCTAGAAGGAGGACAGATTTCATGCATGAAGGGTAAAATAGCTCAGTAGCAAAGTCTGCACCCTAAGGTAATAATGCATGGGCTTTATGCATATCATAAGTTTCTGTGGCTTACCAAATTACCTTGCATCAGCAGAAAAATAGTAGCTGTCCTTGGGCATTTCAGGTGGATGTGAAGTTGTGCCCTTTAGCTAAGGCTCCCTTGGGCAGAGGTAACTTACATTATCTTGTATTTGCTAAGACATATACAAATAGCTGACAAAGCTTATCTGATGCATGGTGACTTAATCGTGTGTCTGGGCCTTTGTATTCTCTTTTCCAAGTGGTAGCAGATTCCTTCAGCATGTCAAGGTCCAGCTAAGTAATACTCACCAGAGTAACTAGCTTTGAATTACCTGGTATGTGACTCCACCCATGTCGGCTGATGCACAGTAGGCAGTGGGGATGCAACATCAATATATGAAGCTCCCTGTCTCTTAGTGAAAGAGAGGAAGTAGTGAGTGTACTCGGAAAGGAGAGGTCTGTAATGTTGAGGTCTTGTTAACTGAGGTCAAGTTTGCAGTTCACTTGGCCTGCCTTTTGTTAAATTCATCTGGGAAAGGAAATACAGTGAGCATAAGCTGAGAACTCAGGCTGAATTTCTGGCTTCCCAGAGAATGTTTCAGCACAGCAGAATTTGTATTCTACACATAATGACTGCGTATTGACTGGTTAAACAGGCCTCTTGAAATGTGTGTTTGCTTTCTGTTCCATCTTGTAATTGTGTAGAATTACAATTGCATAAGCAGAATATGGCATGGGAAGGAAGTCAATCTCTTATGCAAGCACAAAAATATGGCACTTGTGCTTCACTTTTGGGGTCCTACATTGAAGCCTGTTTAGATCAAAAAGAACCTTTTTGAGGCAGATGCATAACAGGGACTTTTAGCAGGCTAGAAGCAGCACTACAGAGGAAGTCTGCTCAGAGTCAGAACTGAGTTTCGTTGGGGACTGCTGTGGTGTTTAGTTGCTGCATTTGTGTTTATCAATACTGATTTATACCAAGCGCTAACGTTTTAAGTGCTGCAACTTAAGCTTGTAGTCAGCCTGTGAACTATAGCTTGATAGTCAGGCTACCTTTGCATTGGTGGCTGGCACTGACCGTTCCTAGCTTTCATTTGTATCAGTTGAGCATTCATTTGTATCAGTTGAAAGGCTAGGCATCCTGACTCCGTCTGCCGCAAGATTTGCTTTTGGGATTTTTTGTTTCATTTTTGTAATGTGTGGGGGTGGGGGCTTTTGTTTGGCTTTGGTAATTATAAGGTAGGGTGGACTCATTTCTGAAGCATAAGCAGATTGAGGTGGGGTTGACACAGGAAACTGCTTGCCCTCCAGGATTATTATTCTGTCCCTTATCTCTTGCAAGAGTGGCTGAGACAACCACAAAGCTGAGTCATGCCAGCAACCACCAAGAAGCAGAAATAGCAAAGATCGGTGCTGCAGCCACAGAACGCCACTGGGGTGCTGGGTGGTTTTGAAATAGGCAGTGGCAATTGAGCCTCTTGGTGCATCATTTGGGACTGCAAAATGGAGCAGGGTTTCCTTTCTTGTTTTCCTGCTAAACAGGTATGGAAGGAGGAAGGGTTTGAGGAACTGTTGTGACTCTACCAGGTCTGTGGGCACTACCAGTATTAAAAATGTTAAAAGCAGAATTCTGGAACTAGCCACAAGTAAGAAGAAAACTATTACAGTTTCTCTGCCCTGCTTGCTTGTCCTTTGTACAATAAGCACACATTCATGAAGTTTGTTAACTTTTTGTCTTTCCCCTATGTTTCTTGTAGGATTAGTAGAATACTGAAGGCAAAACTAAGGAGATGGGACCTTTTGATGTTGATTTATCAATTTGCACAAGGAAGTGTTGGAGGTAGTGGTAGTAGTGTGTTTGAAAATCAGCTCTGGACTTTGTTCCTAAAGGCAACCAACCTACCAAATCAGTGCTGCTATCATTACTGGGTTTCTGAGAGTGAGAAACAAATGCTGATGCAATGGAAAGGATTTGAGCTGTCATAACGCCTAGAATACTATAAAGGTGCTCCATAATACTGTTCTTAACCTGATCTCTCTGCCTTTCTTAGCAGTGAAGGAGACAGTCTCTGAGAATGACCTCTATGGGAGACTTTTTATAAACAGAGTTTTCCACATCACTGCAGACAAGATGTTTGAAATCCTTTTCACCAATTCTCACTTCATGCAGAGGTTTCTCAATTCCAGAAGTATAGTAGGTAATAAACTCTTCTCCATTCTGTGTTACAAACTACCCTGAAAATTTTTACCCCTGAGAATTGCTAAATAGGGCTAAGTTGAATTTTAAGTTTCTCTCTGCTTCAAAAGAGTATTGAAGCTTTTAAGTTTCACTGTGAGAGAGACTATCAAAAGCTGGACTGTTGTTTCTCTAGGTATGTAGATCAGTCACATTTTGGAGTAAAAACCTTATTTCAGTGTACCACAAAACTGCACCTTAATGCCTGAATTTTGGGTAGGCTATTAAGTTGATGCATTCTGTGGGGTATTTCTCATTACATTGTGTCTGAGAAATAGTGAAATTTGTATGGCTGGCACACAGGCGAAATCACTGCATCCTCTTAAATGATACTCAGAGGCTTTAATTTTCTGGATGAGTTAATTTTATTCACTGAGATCATAAGAACAGAAAATTAAGTCAAAAAGGGTAGTATTTATTCAGTGTCAGCTTGGAAGGCAAAGTGGCAAAAGCTTTTGATAATGCTAAGTGAATCTATTCAACTTTAGGCAGATGGGAAATGACATATTTTTGTTTAATTGCTTATTCTTCTCTCCACCCTCAAGTCTCTTTGAGTAGACTCAGGTTCAGCTACTTAGTGCCTCAAATTTTCCCTTTCCTAAGGAAAACTACAATTATATGGAATCAGTTTTCTGTCTCTTCCCACTGCTGTTCTCAAGCTGTTAAGTTGTGATAGGGCAGAGATAATACCTTTTAGGTAATTTGTATGTGAAATTTTGCAAAATTTCTCATCTAGATGCTGTATCAACCCCTTGGAACAGGGATTCCAATGGCAATCAGTTGAGGACTTTGACGTACACTGTAACAATTAACAATCCACTTTGTGGGAAGTTCACAACTGCAACTGAAAAGCAGGTACTGTGTGCATGTGTGTGTGTGTGGTACCCTTGAAATCAAGGCAGAGGTCAGCTCTGTGGTCTGTCAGAGTTTGGGCCATGAATTAAAGTTCAGTGAGCTGAATGTGGATCTATGGTTTAAACACAGCAGGCAGCTTGCAGTCTCTCTCACCATTAGTGAGCACATGCTCCTGAAATGAGTGAGGTTTTCTACCTTTGCAGTTGACTGTAAACTCCCATAGAGTTTGTGGGGAAAAGTATTAACATCTCTTAGGAATTATGTGATGAAAAGATGGAATTAAATGCTTTCATGCCCAGTTCTGGGCTCCCCAGTATGAGAGGTGAGAAGTCCAACAAAGGGCCACTAAGATATGAAAGGACTAGAGCATTTCATATGAGAAACAGCTGAGAGCTGAGAATGTTCAGCCTGGAGAATGGAAGGCTCGGAGGGGGACCTTACAATATATAGAAGTATCTGAAGGGAGGTGCAAAGAAGTCTGAGCCAGGATTTCACCACAAGAGACCACAGCTTTCAATGGTGCCCAGTGACAGGATCACGGTGGTGAATACAAACTGAAACACAGGTGATTCCTTCTGAACATCAGGAAACACTTTTTTTTTACTGGAAGGGTGAATGAACAGCGCAACAGGTTGTCCACAGAGGCTGTGGCATCTCTTTCCTTGGAGACAGTGGAAAGCCACCTGGATGTGGTCCTGGGCAACCCACTCTAGATGGCCATGCTTGAGTACAGTTCTTGGATGAGATGACCACCAGAGGTGCCTTCCAATCTCAACCATTCTGAAATTCTGCTTTGGGAAAGTTGCAGATCTCAAAGAAAGCTGGGGTCATGAGTCAGTGGCCAGCCTTGCATCTGGTACTTGAGGTGGCAGTAGGAAGTACTGCTGCTGCTTACGTTGGCTCTAGTAGGAGGCATCTTCTCTTTGCCCACCCCATCTATAGTTGACATTCTTAACTGTTTTTTATAGTGGTTCTTCAGGCTTCCCCTCTATTTTACTTGGAGTTGGTTGACCTAACCTAAGGAACTCATGCTGAAAGGGGGGGGGGGGAAATCATGTACCATGAATATACTTTCTTATTTTTGCTTTCTTCTGTGATAGATCCTGCATAAGCAAAGCCAGAAAGGTCAGTCTTATCAGGTGGATGCTGAGGTACTGACCCATGATGTCCCCTACCACGATTATTTCTACACTGTGAACAGATACTGTATCAGCCGCACATCCAGTCACAAGTGTCGATTACGGTGAGCCTGGGTGGTGAGCAGTGGGAGGGGA
This sequence comes from Grallaria varia, assembly GCA_013396735.1. Lineage (NCBI taxonomy): Eukaryota > Metazoa > Chordata > Aves > Passeriformes > Formicariidae > Grallaria > Grallaria varia. Next base: position 605,011 of record VWZG01005385.1, on the reverse strand, counting down.
GAAGCCAAGGCACTTATGTTACGAGTTGATGATGTGTGCTTATTAAAAGATCTGTCTGCCAGCAGCACAGAGAATGTCAGTTTCTCTCGAAGTTGGAGATATCTTCTGAAACATAAGCTCAGTTTATTTCTTGTCACATGTATGCTGTATTTGGATCTCATTAATGCAGTGAGAAATGAACTCATGTTGACTTTGAGATACAGAACTCCTCTCCAACTGGGTTCGGACCAGCCTTGGGTTTTGAAGTGCAGCTGTATGAGTGGGATACGTTGGAACAAATTGAGAAGTTTTATTACAAAGTTTCCCAGATATCCTTACTAAGGGCCTGCAGAGGAGGGTGGTTTCACAGAAAGGTGCAGGGGAAATGGAATGTATTCAGTTTTGCAAGTAGGGTACTCAAGTAAACTCTACCTAGATAGAGGAGCTCTTCTCCCATTAGTTGAAGACATTTGAAGTGATCAAGTTCTGTGTTCAGTGCATTTGTGTGACTTCCTGACTATGTAATCCTTGGTAGTTCCTGTGCTGTCTTCAGTAAGACGTTTTATCTTAAACTTCATCAGTACCCAGGAAAGGTAAGCAAGCCCAGATTCTATTCTGCCTTATTTCAGGCTATAAAAGTCCTTAAGACTCCCTCTCTGCTGGGAGGAGGAGGGAAGAGAGGTCCCTGAACAACTCTTCTAGATTAGTTTGTTTGGGGGTGGGGGCTTTGTTTTGGTTTTTTGAGTGAATCACTTTTCCTCTTTGAGAGCTAGATTTGTTTTAACTGAGACATATGACAATCCTAAGGTAAGAGTAAAAGCCTAACATGGTGCACAGAGCAGGTATGTATAGAACAGAAGGCACATGGCCTTATTATGCTGTGTTTCAAATGGCTCAAAACCTCTATGACAGATGTTTTGTTAGACTAGGAACGTGGTGGGCTTACATTGATTTGAAAGATTATTTGAGAATTTGGAAAAAATGTTCTTGGATGGTCAGTGCTCTTGACTGAAACTGAAGTCCTAGGCTATCCTTTTGTCCTTTTATCAAGAGCTTTGGGACTCACTCAGTTCTTAGAAGCATCTCTTTGAAGGATTCTACTCCAAATAATTTTTATTCTGGAAGTGTTATTGATTAGCTTGACTTGTGGAATGCAAGGCAGGGATGCCATTTCCCCTCTGTCATGCTCACAGAAAGACAGATTTTAATTTCTTTCTACTCACGGTGGGATCTGAGCAATTGATGCATGAGTGGTGTCAGAGTTTCTCCTGCTGCTATTGATGTACCCATGTAATATATACGTGTACACATGCAAAGTAAAAATCGGGACTTTATAATCTGAAAGCCTGAATCCTATTTTAAATGTTTGTTAAAATGAAAATGCTTCATAGTAAAAATCGTCTGCTAGCCTGAGTCTGAAGGAAAACAACTCAAACTGTTTCCTGTAATTGGGACATTCAGATTTTGAGGCTTCAGCTGGTGACATTGTCTTTGGTACTGTCCATCCCTTGCTTTTCTCAGTGAAAGGGCTGCCAAGGTAGAAAGCCAAGGCAGTTCCAGTTGGTATTTCAGCTTATAGATTCAAGCTAGAGGGCTGCTTCTGATCAGAGATTTGTTATCACTGTGCTGCCTAGAAGATCACTCATTATTGCATTCTGTTTACTAGGGTTTCTGCAGAAGTGAAGTACAAAAAACAGCCTTGGGGCCTTGTCAAATCTGTAATCGAGAAGAATACATGGGGAGGAATACAGGAAAACTTCAAACAACTTGGTGAGGCATTTTCTTCTTTGTGCTGGAGTAAGGAGGCTACCTTTGCACTGTTTTCACATCTGTGAAACTTGGTTCCTTAAAGAATGTTTTGAAAAAGAGGCAACATCTAAGCAGTCCCAAAGATAGAACTTCCTGTCATCAATATATCTGCCAATTCCAGGGTATGAAAGAAGCCTTGTGGCTAACAAGGAGCTCTTGTATACCTTGTCATAATTGCTTCCTGAAGGAAACACGGAGAGCAGGAAAGCTGTTACTCTCAACTGCATGTGCTTATCTCTAAGTATTTTCTTGATTGTGCATGTGAGAAGAGAAGCAGTGACACTTGGCAGGCTCAGTGGATATGTCTGTTAACAGCCTGGCCAGCCATGGCTGCAGGCTCGCAGTCTAACACAGTTCTTAGTCTCAGGCTAACGGTGTCTTGCAGTGTTTTCTGGCTGCTGTCTAGCATATCATTAAACAATTCTGCTTAAGCTGGATGTGCGCTGTCTCTGAAAAGTGTTCTAAGTGTCCTGTAGCAAACAGGACAGGTGATACAGGTCAACATGTAGTTTGTTAGACCTGCTTTAACTTAATTTACTACAAGGTGCACTTGTTCCTCTCACTGCTGCCCTCCATAACTCAAAATTTAAGTCTTCAGTGCTTTTTAGCTTTCCTTCTGACTGCTCAGTAACATTTTTTATCACTGCAGAATCGAATCTCCTAATGGAGGAATATGCAATTAATCAGTCCATAGAAGACTCTGGAAAACTAGTTGCTCTGAGACGAAGACGACGCACTTTACACCGGAGTCTGGCAGAATCACTTCCCAAACGTTCTTCCCAGCATTCCTCTGGTGACATGGGAGTGGAGTCTCAGGGCAGCATAATAGGTAGGAATTCGTATATGAAGTGTTTTCCAAAAGGTGTGTTCAAGAAAGCGTAACTCTCAGAATAGTGCAAGAGTAGTATTTGTGTATGTATTACTCATCTTTTTCTGATTGGTGTGATAGCAAATGCTTTAACATGTTCAAGCTTGCATAAAGTACATTTGGAGCATGCACAGTTACTTTTAGCATTAAGCCTAATATCACCTTCAGTTTTAAAACAAATAAAGATCAACCAGAACTTAAAATGCTGCTCGGAATCTGCATAGGCTTGAAAATAAGATTGGATCAGAAAAAAAAATTCAACCTGACTCTTGTAAAGTTCCTGAAAAATTGCTTTGTTTATTCAAATAACTGCATACCCAAGTCATGAGTTGATTAAACTTGGTCTCTTCCCTCTTGGCCCTATCACCTCATTTTTCGTTGTTTTTTTTTTTTAATGTTAAGAAGTTTGTCTCCCATCTGCTTCTGTAATTTTTGTGTCACTGAGCTTTCTTGAAGTTCCATTGCCCTTAGACTTGGCCACTAGCACATACAGTACTGGCTATACCTAGAGAGATGAGGAACATCTGTGCCCTAATGTGTACCAGAGAATGGTGGATTTCATCAGAGAAGTTGAATTGTAAACACTAAAGTAGGAGCAAGTGCGCTCTTTTCTGAAGTGGGAGGCAACACTGAGTATAGCACTGAGTGAATGAACAGCAGCACGTATAAAGGACTGTTTACCTATTTAAAATTGCTCCGTGGCTACTTATTTTTGCTACTGCTGCTCTACCTTTCCAGATGAGAGTGTCTGTCTCTGTATGCACTACAACTTCTGTGTATGTCCTTTGTCCAGGGCAGGAAATGTGAATGTGTGAAACTGTAACTACATTTAAAGATCAGCCTGCCCACAGTGGTAGTCTGGTTCCTGTTGGCTGATGAATAGCAGATGGTCTTCTGAAATGCTGTCTTCAGAACAATAGATAAACCAAGCCAGTAAGGATGGGACAGGTTACAGGAGAACTTGATTGACACTGGCTGTCAGAAAGATGGGCGTGAGCATGAGAACAAGCAGAAGAGAGCCACTTTGCAGCCTGTCTCTGCTCTTGTGTGACCAGCAATACATGTGATGAACGGATGCATGAATGGATAGACTGTAGCCTTCAAGGGCTGTCTAGATTTGGTGGGACCATGCCCCAGCACTGTGTTCTCTCCAGCATGCTGGGCTAGGGGGAATTCTGGTGGAAGAGCTTGGCTGTTCAGTAGACTTGTCAGAGATGACTGCAAAAATGCCATGGTGAATCTTGGAGGTGATCTTGTGCACCCACATGATCTGTTACTTTTTTCCATCAGAAGCTGTTGAACTGTTCTGTGTGAAGTACTGGGCACTGACATATACCTACAGGCATCCTTTAGGAATGTTCCTCACTACTTTTTAACCTCCTTCTCTTCCATGCCCTATAGGAAGGAAAAGAGATGCAGTAAGTAGGACCACCACCATCATTGTAGTAATGAGTGTCTTGTAAGTACTCACTTGCATTAAAATGTGGCTTGACTCAAGCTCATCTTGGTCTTTATCTGTATTTGTCTGTTCTTCATTTGCATGTTAACACTGCATGTAGCATGATAGATCTTAACCTAATTTGAGTGGAACATGTGGGTGTAGGAGGGGAATGGACTGACTTAAAAATGATACTCAGAATGAAAATGCTGATTTGTCAAAGTAGTCTACCTTACAGATTTTCTTAGGTCTGATCCTATTTAAAAAACAGAAGTCTGGAATTTACTAATTCCTAGTTTAAAAGTTCTAAGAGGAGACACTGTTGTTCGTTCTAAGTGTTCCTATTATGCAGCTTAACATTAACTGCTAAGAATTGTTTGGATAGATCTTTATTTTCAGTACAGTTCTGTTCCACACCTTTTTTTCTCCTAGAAGGATTCTGTTTCCATAGCTTGTTTTTGTAGCATTGCAACTGAAATTGTTACAGGACTTGATTTTTGTTCTCTTCTCTCTACAGTTTGCTGCTCTTGGTCTTGCTGAATATAACACTGTTTCTCAAGCTGTCAAAGATAGAACATGCAGCTCAGTCCCTCTATCATGTCCAGCTTCAGGAAGAAAGCTCTTTGAAGTAAGTTGAATTCACAATTTTTGCTTGCTTTCTTCCTCACCTTATGTGAGAATCTGATCTAAAGAAACAGATTTTAAATGAATAAACTCAGTGGCGAGTTTTCAGAAGTTGCTGCGGCTTGCTGCACTTCTGTAGTATGTATTGAAATCCAGTGACATGTCTGACTGCATCTTGCAGAAATAAGTTTCTTCTTTGACAGGCTGTTTTTTGGGGGAACATTAACCTTAGTTTGCATTTTATCACCCTGCTGTGACTCATCTTCTGTGAATATCATAGTGCTGATCACAGAACCAAACTGTTCATCCTGTGTGAACGGCATGATCTCAAATGTAATGTTAAGGATTCATTTAGCTTCTTTCTGAGAGTCTCCTGGTAAATCTCCTCTCCCTCACAAACTTCCATGTTGCATGCCTTTTTATGTTTGGACACAGCAAGATGTTGTCTCCTTTCTTGAATACAGAATCAACAAATAAGTTAAGCATGACCTGATGTTGAGTCTGGAAATGGTGTAGTGACCTCACATAGTGACCATCTCAGAACTGATTAGAGCAACCTTCTAGGAAAGATCTTGCTCACTGAAGTGTGAGAACCTGTGTTGTAGATGTAATGTGAGCACATTTTTTTTGGTGGGTGTTGTCTACAAAGGTCTGAGTATCTTCAAGGCAGGAGGGATTGGAATTCAACTGCAGGCAGCTTTTTATGTGGCCTTTGTAAAAGGATGGTTTTAATAATGGCAGAGCAAGGGTGGCAGAGAGCAGTTGCTTTTAAAAAGGCATCAAGATGCTTGTTTCATGTTTCTGAACTAATCTTAATTTTTTTCAGCATATCCCCAGAAATGGTATCGAAAGAAGAGATTCCTCAATATGATAAGGAACAGGTTAAACATGTGAAGGGAGTTTTAAGAGACTCAATTGAAATGCTTGAGCAGGTAGGTCTGACAATCTTTCCTGCTGTTCTTGTTTCTCGGCAACTCAAGTTTTCTCCCTTATGCTATCATAGCTTTTGTTTGATGTTCTCTGGTGCTAACTAAAGTTTTCATGATTCCTTGATCTGCTTTGCCCTAGGCTTGAATTTAGTAAGTAGGCAGTGTTTATATTTCTGATATTTGGGTTGGCTAGGTTTGTTTTTTGGGGAGGTGTGTGTTTGTTCTGGCTAAGATGTAAGTACTCATGTCAATTTTCTTAAAACTTGTCAAGTACCTGTATTGATGAGAGGTATTGATGCAGTTCTGAATCACAACAAAGGAAAAAATGGAGTGTTTCAAAACACTTTACTTTTCTAAGACTCATGTTAAGACTTGTTTTTCCTACTTCATTATGAGGTGTTTCAGGTTTATCCTGGCTTTTGCTCCCCACTACTCTTCTAGATATTGGCTAGAGTTTGGCTTAGCCATGGTTTCATTGGGCCATCTAATTTCCAGTGAAAAATAAATAAATTCTGCAGACTATATGTTTCTGAGAGGCCCCATAGCTATAGAGTTAATCCTTTTTTGGAGTAACTTACAATTTCAGGCTCCTGCGTACTACAGGCACTATAGAAAAAAAAAGTTGTTGAATGCCATTGTGTCTCTGATCCTGAAGTTTATGAGTGGTAAATCCCTAGGCTGAAATTTCAGCATAGTAAATTCATGTTCTAGCTTTTACTTACAGCCCATGAATGTTCTGATTTAAAATTATTAAACCTTAAAATGTGATGGAATAAATTATTAGACTAGGAAAGTTGAGAGGGGAGCTCAGATGTACCTCTGTCCATCACCAGTTTGCTCTGTGTGTTCCTCTATGCGCTAAAAGAGGGTAGAAAAAGAAGCCACTTTTTATACTACTAGTTTAGAGGTGTCTCTGCACATACAATTGCTATTCATCTATTAATTAACCACTTTGATCTCAGCATGCTTTCCATGCCCTTTTCATTTTCTCTGCTTACTATCCAAACAATTCCTAATTCTGGAGTGCTAAGTCCTTTTTGAACACACAGTGAAAAAATGAAAACTGAAAATTTAACCACCTTTTTCATCCCAAATGACACTTTTTGTCTGAAAGTCCTGACACAGTGCCTGTTACCTTGTTTTTTCTGAGGGTTGTCAATAATCGAAACACATTTTGTGCACCAGAATGCCCTAGGAGGGCCAGGTATTAAAAGAAAATTAATGTTTTGCTGCCATGTTCCTAGAGTATTTGTTATGAACATTATCTGTGACTAAAACTGAGTGGGGTGACTTATCTTCTGCACTCTTGTCTGGTGAGGTGTTAAGACTTTATCATCCTGGACTGTTAGTATTTATAAACTGTACAGAGTATAGCTGTTAGGAGAGCACAGTAAGCCAACTGTTTATGGAAACAGGGAGGAGGAAATCACATGAAATATTGAAAAAAAGGAGGAGGGAGACATTATTTCCCTGATACCACTCGCCCATGCAAGAGATTAACTTAAATAATTGAGATAGGGGGTTTATGATGGTTGTATCTTCACAGCTGAAGACTTCCCTTTCCATGCTCCAAAGAAGCTTTGACCACTTGAACAGGACACAGAGCAGCAAGACTGAGAGTTAATACCACATCAGCTTTTTGCTCAAGACGTGGGAAGAAGAGATGTGTGTGTGAGGACTTGTGGGGTAGGGATTGTAATGTCACCTTTGGACTTTTTACTGTTTAGCTCAAAGGCTGCACAGAATAAAGGTTTTTGGAAGAAGTAAGTTGGGTTCTGCGTTCCCATAGCTTGGCAGCCTTGCCAGCTCTCTCCCCTGGGGAGTCTCGCTTATGGCCAATGCAGAGCTCTTGGATCCTGTGGTGAATGAACAGGGGCAGTTGTACTGCTGGTTACTGGATCTTAACATTTCAGAGAGGGGAGAACACTCAGCAGAGACCTGGGCTTGCCTGGAGAAAATCACAGCTTTTTATGTTGACTTACAAAATGGCCATCAGTGAAGAATGTTTTGAAGAAGAATGATAATGGTTTCTCAGCCACAGGTCTTCATATGCTTTTTCTTAAGCCATGGGGACCTTGTAAAACAAGTCACTGTCTTAGAGATGAATATGCCTAAGATTAATTAACAGGAAAAGGCTTGGTGTCTCTTGCGCACGGCCGACTTTGGCACTCTGCCTTCTGCCATATGTTTCTCGCTCTCCTGGAGAAATTTCAGCCTTCGGTATTTTCCCTCCGTCGAGGGCTGCGCTTCAGCTCTTCAGCGTGGGGTGCCCACTGAGGATGAAACACCTTTTCATACGCCTCGAGTGTTTTTTTAAGCGGGTTGAGGGAAAGAAGATGAGTATTAAAAAAAACAAACGGAAGAATAAAACCAGTGAAACGCCAGCCTCCCCCGGGGTGGGGGGCTGGTCGGGGCTGTGGGGAGGGGGTGCGTGTGGGGTCTCCCAGGCACGGGGTCCTGGGGCACAGCCCTTCGCCGCGGGGGAGCACTGGCTCTAACTGGCCCGCGTGTCCAGCCCAGGGGAGCGGGGCCGTCTCCCCGCGGAGCCGCCACCTGTTGCCCGTCCCTTTAGGGCAGGCGCGGTCGCCTCAGGCGCTGCCCCTCCGGNAGCCACCTGGCCGCCTGCTGCTGCGACTGCCAGGAGCTGGACGAGGGCTGCGACAGGTACACCGGCACCGCGACTGCCCCCCCGCCCCGGGTGCGGGACCCTCTCCCGGCGGCCGCCCTGAGGGCAGCGGAGCTGCGCCCCGCTTCCCGGGAAACTTGGGAGGGAGGGATGGGGGGCGCGGTGCCCCTGTGCCAGCCCGCGGCTGTGCTTCCCCGCCCGCAGGTGGCTGGCGTGTAAATCCCTGCCCCCGGGAGCGCTGGAGAGCATCGCCGACACCGTCGCCGACCGGCTGCGGGTCCCCTGGTTCTCGGGGGCCGTTAAGATCAACGTGAGCCTCGTGCCGCCGCTCCTCCTGCTACCCCTGCTCCTCCACGTCGCCTCCCTGCACTTCCTGCTGGGGCTCGTCATCCTGACATCCCTGCCCGTGGTCATGCTCTGGTATTACTACCTCACGCACCGGAGGAAGGAACGGACTCTCTTCTTCTTGAGCCTTGGGCTCTTCTCCTTGGGCTACATGTACTACGTGTTCCTCCAGGAGGTGGTTCCCCGCGGCCACGTGCAGTATTCCCAAGTGGTAGCTCTCACGTGTGGCTTAATTCTTATGCTTGCAGCCCTATCTCGAGCCAAGAAAGACCCTGGCTATCTGCCCATCCCAGCAGGACACGAGAAGCCATCGCACCCGGGTTTGCCCAACAGGGGGGTTAGAGGGAGCGCCAGTGCGCCCCATGGCATCACCACCTCAGGTACTGCCAGCAGTCGTGCTGTGAACGGGGAGGCCAAAGGCCATTCCAGGATGGCAGCTGATGAGCCAGAAGCTGTGAAAAAGGACTGGTGCACTAAATGCCAGCTGGTCAGGCCAGCCCGAGCAGGGCACTGCCGGCTCTGTGGCAGGTGTGTAAGGAGGCTGGACCATCACTGTGTCTGGTAGGTTTTGCAGTGCTGAGGCTATGTGTATTCTCTGAGTTCCCCCCTTTGTTAAGTTAGCGTCTTGTTTTACAGTCCCTGTCAAACGGGGTTGCTTTTGTTATGTGCAAGACCTGGTGACATTCTTTGAATACAAAAAGCTTTGTATTATCCATTTAAAGAACAGTTAGAGCCAGTGCGTATTCTCAGTGGGTTGACCTGATAGCTGACAACTTCTACAGCTTACATCAGGATTTCCTTTAGTTCTCTACTGGTTTTCATCAGCGTGGGTTTTTTTGGTTGTGGGTTTTCCTGGTTTTAGTTTTTTTTTCTTTGGACTTGGTCTTTGGAACACTAGCAATCCTGCAGTTAACTTGCATTAGTGCTCTCTTGGGGCAAGGGAAGCCCAAAATGCCTGTGTGAATGCAGGGCTGGAAGGAGCACTGGAGCAAGGGTATGATGGTATGATCACACCCTACAAGGAGCAGTAGGGTATGACATGTCTAAGCAAAGGATCCACTTGCTAAACATTTGAGGCAAGCAGTCTGCTGCCAGTCTATTGACTTGTACTTATAACTTCTCTCTAAAAAGCTATAAAGCTTCTTTGAACATGTTTCAAAGTTCTTAGCCTGTGTTGTATGGAAGCACCTTGGAAACTAGGTTCTGTGACAGCGGGGGGAGGGAGGAGGAAAGAGAACCAGTTACTTTTCTTTTTAAGTAAAGTAATCTCTTCTTTCCTTTTGGAGGATTAACAGCTGCGTGGGGGAGCAGAACCATCAAGCATTCATCCTTGCACTCTCCTTCTTCATGCTCACCTCTGTGTATGGGATTACGTTGACCCTGCACACCATCTGTAGGGGCCGAACTCCGTTTGTGGCATTGTTCTACTGCCCTGGGGCCTATTCTGACTACAGGTGAGATGTCTAGGGTAGAGCTGGGGTGGGAACAGGCTTGGTCAGGCAGCTTAGCTCCCGTTCCTCGTTCTGTGCTCTAGCCAGTGTTGTTGGCTGTCAAACCTGACCAAAACGTGCACCCTAAAAAGCTCTGGAAAGCAAAGATGTGTCACTGCTTTCACCAAGGTGGGGAACCTGAGACTTGGAGAGAGCTTATTGTTTATTTGGAAAAAGTTGTTGAAAGAGTTGTGATTTGAAGTATATATTTGTTGTGTCTTCTGTAGATACATCCTTAAACGTTTGCCCCCATATGCAGGTAATGGTTTGACAGTCTGGAATTCATGTGCTGTCTCTCTCCCCTCTGATTCCTCCCTGTTTATCTAATGACTGTCACTTCTCCAGGTTATCTGTTTAGAACAGACAGCATCAACATGCCTTGTCTGTTAGGGAGGCTGGTCAGAGCTGTTGGACACGAGTTCAGAGATCAGCACTACCACTGATGGGCAGAGCATAATGCTGGTGCACAAGTGACTGCCTTCCTCTGGACTCCATCTCATGACCTATTGAGTGTGAGCATCCTTGTGTCCTTAAATAAGGACCAAGCACCTTTACAACAGGAAGAGTAAAGAGTTAGGCTGTGAGGCAGCAATGTGCAGGACTAGCTCTGGTAGCACTAAAAGCCCTCATTAAGTGAGTCCTGAAGCTTTAATTTTGAGAAAGCCTTTAAGGATTATCTGATGAAAGCAGCAAAGTGATATCACTGTGGCAGATGTAGACAGGGATTTTAAAGGATAGTGATTACCAGGGAAAGTCACTGTAAAACAGCTGCTCCAAAACTAAATGGCTTCCTTCCCATCTTTTTCCCTGCTGCTAGCTCTGCTCTGTCATTCACCTGTGTATGGTACTGTGCCATTGTAACAGCTGGCATGGGATACATCCTTCTTATCCAGCTGTTGAACATCAGCTACAACGTGACCGAGAGGGAAGCTCGGCTGGCTCTGCGGGACAACACTGGGCGCAGACTCCTGGGTGGGTTAGTGATAGACACTGGCCAGTACAACAGGGGGTTCCTGTGCAACTGGGGCCATTTCCTGAGCCTGGGGTCTTCTCCTCCACAGCGCTCTGCTGAAGACATCGTGTGACACCCTTCTTTCTGCAGATGACACTGAATGACTCTTTTTAGCAGGGGAGTGGCCCCTTCCTCTAGGACTCTTTCCTCACACGCCCTTCCTTTGTGGTCGGTGTATGGGCTGCCTGTCCTTTCAGACAGCATCAGAGGTTTTCCCAGGCAGAATGGTTCTTCATGTGCTGTCAGCCAGCAACAGGATCCAGAAAGCAGTAAGCCATATGCACAAACATGGAGAGAAGTAGACTGCTGCCTTTTTCTGCTGTGGGAAACTGGAAGAAGAGCACAAGGTTTTGAGAACTTGAGTTTTCATTAGATGTGAACCCTGGCATCAAGAGGAACCCACTGCTGGGCTTCAGAGCATGCACTAGTTCCTGCACAGGTTAAGGAATCCCTGGCTTGTACCTATGTGTGGCATTTTGGAGATGTCAGGGGAGTGAACTCTGGATATGGATAACAGATGGTCCCCTGCAGAAGCCAGGCTCTTTGGCTAAAAGAGACTGTCTAGGCAATCACTGAGCAGTGCTCTCCTCTCTGGTGCATTTATTATTTATTTTTACTATCTTCTTCCATTCAGCTGTGTAGATGCTTCTATTAAGTGCCTTTGTGAGCTACATTCCAGTAGGGCTTTGTAAGATTCCTTTATCTCTTCACCCCCAAAGTTATTCCGTCCCTGTCTGTCTGACTGAGTGAAAAGACATCCTGTTGTTCTTTCTGCAAGCTGGGTCTATATTGGTTTGAAGAACTGGCTCATCTCCCTCAAAGTGTTTCTGTTCTGATTATGGATTTTGACTTGAGACTGCAGGTAAACATACCCAAGGAGGGGATATTTTGAAGCAACATGTAACAGTGAACTCAGAGCAAAAACAAGAGTTCCGTCTGGTGTTACTGTAGATTTATGGAAATTACCTTTCCCCCTCCTTCTGTGTGAGAAAGCAGTCTGTGGGAGATTAGACAGTTCTACTAACAATGTTTTTGGTAGGTAGCATATTGGTCGGTTGTGTTGCTAGTAACATAGTGATCCTGTCTGCTTCAGTTCTGTTTTCTCCAGCCAAGAAGCCAAGGAACAGATCAGCCCCTGCGTATGTAGGGAGAGGGAGAGGATGTGTTGTAGGTCTCTGTTTTGGGGATAGATGGACCTGTACTGGCGACTGAATGTTAACTTGTTGAATGTGCTCTGCAAGAATGCAGAGCATTCTTGTTCCTCATCAGCCTTGTATTATTGCCTGGACTTGAGCTTCAGCTGAAATAACAAGGTTTTGGTGGAAATGGTTACTGGGTTTTTGTGGCTGAAGCTTTTTATTGCTTTTTGTTTAGAACCCTTTATGTATGCTGTAGGCCCTGCAGCGAAAGGTCTGGCTGGAAGAGCTGGGAACCACAGCACAAGAGTTACATGTTGGAACTAAGCTGTAGAAGCAGAGATAAGAGCCTTGTCCTGGCTACTGATGTATTCAGATGTGTGTGGAGCATGCACAGGTCATGCCTGCCCCTGACTCCACTTGCATGGCAGGCAGCTGGGGGATGTCGGCAGAGTGATGCAAATTCACTGTGTGCTGCTGTGCATTAGCTTTGAAGAACGGATGGAGGGTGCATGGTGCCAGAAGAACTTTGGCAACAGGGTTGGGGCTGTCCCTTAAGATCCCCACCGTATTTGGTGTGTATGCTCTTGATTGTGTCCCAGTTTAAGGTAAAGACCGTGTCCCTCTTTGCACTGTTTGGTTTCCTCAAGTGGCACTTTCTATAACCAGCAGATAATTGATGAGCAGCTGCACTTGGAATGTGTCTGTGCAGAGTTACTGACTTACTGAATTTTCCTTCTTTTCTCTTGCTCCCTTTTCATCCAGTGAGCAGTCCTTTTTAAGGAGGTAAAGGGATACCTGTCTTGCTTCTGCCTCTAACCAAACACTCTGAGTGGTTTCTGACTGCTTCCCTGGCCCTAATGTGAATAAAAAGGCACCCAGCTAGACTCTGCAAACTGTTCCTGTAGAACTTTGTCTTTGGAAGTTGGAGTCTAACCCTAGGAGTACAAATTAACACAAAGTCCTTGTTTCCACATGGGCTGTCTGTAAATGTTTTCATGGCACATACGCCTTTTGTGATGCCTGCTGAGATGAACTGAAGCTTGGCAACCCTGGAGACAAGCATGCTGTGGGCTAGCAGGTTTGTGATCTTAGATCTCATCCTGCTGGCACTGGGGAAGATAAGGCAGAATGACCTTCTGGGTTTAAGGAGCCCCTGCAGTGAAAACAGCCAGCTTCTCTGTCCCTGTGTGCACAGAAATCAGTCATGTGCCCATGAGCTGAACAAGCTCTGGGAGCATTTGCAGGTTTGAGATAAGTGGTTGCTCAGAGTCCTGCTACTCCTGGCTGGGAGAAAGCAGAGCAGATCGCAGATCATTCCCTGGCAGTGCTGACCCTGCGCTGCTCACCTTCTCCCACAGGCAGAGATGCCTTGATACAGCCTGTGTATCAGTGTAGCCTTGTCCCTTCTCTCTTAGTGAGCTCTTAGTGAGTGGGAGGTTTCGTTTGAACTGCTCGCAGTGAGACACTCTCAGTGCTGTTCTCCCAGGCAGCACGGATTTTGGAATGCAGATTAGGGATGAAGGACCTGGGACTAATGTAACCATTCCATACCTTGGTCAAACCTGCTCCAGTATAGTGGGGGCAAAGTGCTAATGTAAATTTGATTTTGGTACTTGCTCCAGGGGGAACTGAAACCATTCAAGACACTTAAAAGGTTGCAAGGCTGGGGTTTTTCTAGGAAGAGAATGCAGTGCTGATTCCCCAGAGAATGGGAAGTTCAGATGGCTGGAATCTGCATGGCAGTGGTGACTTTAATGGTGTGGCTCTTGTTTACCTCCTCTTCTTGAGAGGATTTACCTTGTGAATGCCTCTAGAGATGGGAAGCATAAAGTAATAGGATATCTAAAAGGCATCTTAAAAGGACGGAAGAGTTTGGAGCTTCAGATTCGTACTTGGGATCTCTTTTTTAAAGAGCCTTGAGAATTAGCAGGAAATCCTTGAAGGGTAATTCTCCCTTCTGCAGTTATACCAAGGGCAAACTGTTGTGATCTGGTGCTCTAAAGGACAATTTATTTTCTGAATAATTTCTTTTTGAGCTTGTTATTGACTGCGCTGGTTAGAAAAATGTCAAAATCTAAGCGTAGTCAGTCCTCTGGCTCACTGTGTTAGTAGCTGCCTAGATCTGTGCTGCCTCGGGGGTTGGAGCAGTGGGAACAACCTGCATTTGACAGGTGACTTGTGGGTCATGCATGTGGCATCCTTGAGACAGGACCAATGTCAAACTGTATGCCTGGCTGTGCAGAAAACCATACGCTGCTGGCCCCTGAGAAGTTCTCCCTGTGTAAGAAGAGATGACCCAGAGCTGATCAGCAGCAAGGAAGGATTTTGGTAATAGCTAGCCTTGATGTTTCTCTGGCTAGACTTGGAAATTAATTTATCCTGCTTTAACCATGACCTTTTAAGAGGCATTTGTTGTTCGACAAATTGTATGGACTTTGCAGACCAGGCAGCTCTTAAAGGGCCAGTGTTCTGATGTTGCTGCTGTTGTAGTGTTAAACCCTCTGTGCCCAGATGCCAGCACCCTACTGTTTGGTGACTATAGTAAGAACTGCGCACCATTAGGTACACCCTGTAAACAGTGGCTTGACACTTTAGCTGTGTCTTCCTGCATTGTGTTTTTTTTGTAGGCAAGTCACAGGTCCCCACATCGACTGTTTCTCCATTTAACTTGTCCTCAAATGACAGCAGTCACTGGTGAGCCTGAGCTGGTGCTGCTTGTGACTCCTAATCACATTTCAGCCTTCATGCTATGATGGTGCTTTTTTTCCCTTTCAAAGTAGGTTGCTTTCAAGTGTCTTAATGAAACCATTTGCTGTAAAATTTCATCTGAAGTTAAAATGGATACTGCCTCACTGCCTAATGTCTTAATAATGTGCTTGGTTTTTTCCTTCTATATGAATGTATATTGCCTCATTAGGGCAAGAAGTGTGTGTTATTATGGATGTGTTTTTATGTATTCCTTTCAGTGAAAAATTTTACAGTTATCTAGGATTTTTTTCCACTACCAGGATGCTTGTGCAGCAAAAGTCTTTCTGTGGACAGGTGAGGTCTCTCTGAAATGTGGGAATTCAGCCTCCCAAGATCTTGTCTTTATGGAACTTCTCTAATGATATTGTGAAATGTGATGGGCTCTGGAAGAATTGTGTACCTTGGAAAAATGGGATTTTTTTTTGTCTCTTTTTTTTTTGTTTTTTAACCTAAGCTTGTGGAAGAAACTTTGTGAAACATTTGTGAGCTTTTTTGAAAGGACTGGGGGGTGTGTGCGTGTTTTTCCATTTTGCATCGTATTTAGTGTTTCCAGATGGATACAGCTATCGAAATAAATTATTGGAAACTATCTGTGGAGTAGCCTGTTGATTTATGCCCACACACTCAGCCAAGCCAAATGACCAAAAGCTGCCATCATGTCATGGCTATTTAGCTGTGAGTTGGACTTGGGAATAAAGGAGCAACAGGCCAAGGAAAAGTTAGGAAACAAGTGTCCTTCCAGTTCTCCAAAAGTTGACCTTTGGGTTTGTCGGTGTTGGGACGAAACAGATCTGCTGGCAATTCTCACCATCCTGGAAACTAGGGATATTCCCCTGCAGTAGGGATTGGAACAGGAACCTTTTCATCCTATTAGCAATCCATTATCAGTATCTGATCAGCTTCCTAGCCTGTTTGTCCAGTGTCTTACTTTCCCTCCAACACCTGCCCACATAATACATCCAGAATCCCGAAAAAGAACAATCTTTTACTTTAAACCCTTTTCTAAACCGTATTTGGAAATTACACGGATATTCTCCATGTAGATAGCGGGAAGACATGTAGCCTTTGATTCCATTGGTATCTTGGGACAGCTGCTGAAAGGCAAGATGACTTTTAATGAGTAGAATCACAGGTGCCTTTGATTGTTCCAGAGCTCTGCTTTGATTTGCCTGGTGGCACTCTTCTGCTGTTCAGCTGTCTCTCTTTGAAGATTACTTTGTGCTTGCTGACAACAAGGACCTTGCACTAGCAGTTGAACCAGGATTTTAGGCAGGTGAGAGTGGTGTGTGCAGCAGTGCGAGACTTCTGACACCCAAGCAGCGCCCAGCTACATTAACTCCACTGCTGTTGATGGGGACATGTGAAACTTCTGTTTCCAACCAGCTTTTATTTTTCAGCCCTCACAGGATTGTGTCTGGAGTGGCAGCTCATGTGCTGGGGAAGGCCACGGTGCACTGCTGTGGCTGGTGTCCATAATGCATAACAGGTCTGCAAAATGTGAGCTGTGGATCATGGTGAAGTGGTTCATGGACCCTTCCCAGGCTAATTATTGCCTCCCCCTTCCTGGAGGGAGGGAGTTGTTTAATACTTCTGACACTGTTTCACATCCAGTTTGAGCTGGGCCTGTGAGACTTTGAAGAGACTGGTGTACAGATTTAAAGAGAAGAAGATATTTCTGTGGTCAAGGTGTTTGGAAAACACCTTGTGGAGGGCAGCTGTCAGCAGAGGATGGGGAGTTTGCAGTCACTTCAGGGTTCTGTATTTGCTGTGCAGCCACCTCCCTCTCTTGCTAAGAAAAGCGAAGAGCTGACAGGTGGGAGTGCGCCTGAGCTGTGCAAGTGTGGGCTGATGACCAGCACTAAGGCATTGACATCTGCATCTATCCATGTGCTGGAGCAGGAGGAATTCTCTGGTACAACTGCAAGCTAAAGCTGTTTCCTTGGTCTGACAAGCTCTCTCACATGTCAACCTCCTGCTGGAGCTTCAATGGGCAAGACGCTATCATTGTGTCAGGGATTTTAGGGGTATCCTGTGCAGTATTTCAGTGGCATCATCTGGCACAGCCTTGCCTCTGACAAGGATGTGTGAGGTGGTGCAGCCAGGTGTGGATTGAATGAGGAAGTCAAGGGGCTTCTCCTCTCCCCTTTCATACTGAACATGGTCTGAATTAATGTGCCTGATCCCTGAACATCTCTCTTCCTTAGATCCAGCCAAGGCTTCAGCTCCATGCTTGCACTGGCGCTAGGCAAGGGCAAAGGTTTGTCAAAGCACAGCTCCTCCTGGATCTTCTGGATTCTTATTACTGGAACTGTCCAACCAAAGGGCATCTTGCCAGGAGGATCTCTAAAAGCTTTGAGGAATAGAAGAAAATGCTGGAATATGAGAGTATTGGAGACAAAGGCCAGTTTCAAAAGTGTTGTTTGTGCTTCAAGTTCTTTGCAGGAACTATGCTCCAAAACCAGCATTATTTTCATGGATGGTGCGTGGGCACTGAGATGAGTGGGAGCTGTGGGCCTTGAGGACAAAATGTGCATTGCTGGGGAAAGAATCTACAGTTTAGAAAACTGGATGCCCCCCTGAACAGCCAGTGGTTTAGGGTGCCATTTTAGCTGTGAGAGCTGTAGATTCAGCCCCTGCTCAGTCTGCTGCTGGGATCAAGACCAGGCTGTATGTGGGCAGTAGAGTAGGTGCACCCACACTCCTGCTACTCCCCTTACACCTGCAGGATGTCTTGTCTCCAGCTGGCTAGAATGCTGCCTTCCCTCCAGCTGAGGAAAGACGTGCCCTTGCCTTTTGTCATCTGGATAACTGTCCTGCTTATGCCACGTATCCAGATGGAACAGGGACTGGAGACTTTCCTTACTGTGTGTGTTATCAAGCCCCACTGAGGAAGTCAGGTTGGGAAAAGGCCACCAGTAACATGGGAGCATAAGGGTTGGCTCAGAGGTATTCCAGAAGCTTGTTAGGCACTACATGGCAGAGGCTTACAAAGGGCAGGGTTGCATTAAGAGAAAGTGAATTGCTGTTGCTGCTGTCAGTGTGCTACTGTTAGCACCTATTGTAGCTGCTGGCTGCACTGGGGCATTATTTGGGTAGCTCAGACCCCAGCTCTGCTCTTCCCTGCCTGTTTGGCTCAGTCCTCTGCAAAAACCTACCCTTCTGCAGTGCCTGTTCTTCCCTGCAAGGCAAGTTATTCAGCCCTCTCTCAGCTTGTCGCTTCCTCTCACAATCTGCCTCTTAATGTAGCCAGATGGTCTGTACTCGCCCACACTCCACGCAGGCACCTTCAGCTCCCTCCACTTGGATAATGTGCTCATCTGACCTGCTGGTGGTCAGGTCTGTGAGGAGCCTTTGGGAGATGGTAAACGTTTGCCTGTCGAAGAGAATGGATGTGGGAGGGAATCTGGGAGTGAGTTGTCTGCAGACCTGCACCAAGAGCCTGCTTGACAGCCTGGCTTGTGTGGGCAGGGAGTGTCTCTGGCCACATGCCTGTGAGCTTTCTAAGTGGACAAATTCCTGAAGCTAAAGCTCTTGAGTCTGGTGCTGCACTTGGACACCTGACCTGTCCTATGCCACTTCATCTGCAGTGCTTAGTGCTGGTCTAGGTTCCTGACCCTGACTTTTGTCTAGTGTCATTCAGTTGACTTCTGGCACAATCTGCACCAGCAGCTCAGTTGTGTTCATTTTGGATTTGGGTTTATTGGAAACTTTCAGGGTGTTTTACAAATGGGTTTTACAAATGATCTGATACAAGATAACATGAAACTTTCATCTTTCTGGTGTTACTCAAGTGCTTTCTGTATTGCCAAATGCTTTTGGAGAGAGCTTTGCCTATCTTGTTGTGAGGGGGAAGTGATTCCAGCTTCCTGCCTTATGCTGTTGCTAAAACATTCTGCACCTTAACGGCATTACCCTGTCTGCATTATGCTGCCTGTTAAGGTTAAACAGTGGTAAGAAACTTTAATTTTAATCATGTCAGCTTATATAAAAAATACAATCTGCCTTTTTCTTGGATTTTTGTCTTTTTTTTTCTTGGAAGTACTGGATCAAGTAAAACAGCCCTGACAGACTTGCACAATACTAAACAGCTTGGTAAGTGTTTAAATAACAAGACAATGAGGCTCATAAACTTGGAATCACCACTTGCCACCAAAATCAAAGCACTGTGCTTGTGAACAGGCCAGTGCTGCAAACAAGGCAGTCCCTAGGTTTTAGATTTGTCCATGTGCAATGCAATGGTCTGGATCATTAGCAAATACGGCTTGCATAAACAGTTCTTCCCTCTCGCCCTTCCATCCAAACTTTACTTGCACAGTTAGCCAAGTTTGCAGCAGTAGCTAGGGGTCAGCTGACAGTCAGGTCTGTCTGTTCTCAGACTGAGCTGTCACCCTACAGAGGACTGGCAGCAGAAAAAGCACCAGGTTACTGCTTAGGGCAAAGAGGTTCAATTCAGTTCTGTGCTTCCTTTGATGGAGAAGGATTCATGTCAGTGCAGCACCTCTTGTGTGGCAATGGCCTTAGCCTCAAATATACCCCATGCTTTGGTTACCTTGGCTTCACAGCCCCCAGCCAAGACAACTCTATAGAGGCTTCATGTGAGGAGGACCTTGTGAGGAATGACTCCAGGAAGTGAAAAGTGAAATTGTCAGATAAGCTTCCATATATGCTCACTTTATGACAACAGTGACTGCAGGGAGCTTCCTTTGGCTGTCACGTGGCAGGCGTTCCCCTTGGATTTGTTTCAGTCAGCAGGGAGATAGCACTGAACAGAACTAGTCGTTTGTCTCCTTTCCATCTCCTTTGCCTCTCTTCTGTCATGTTTGGAAGTCGGGGAGAATTTCAGCTACTCTCCTGCGTAGCTGGCTTCTTCTTTCTTCTCTCTCCTTTTCCTTTTTTATCAATAATCGGTACTGCCTCCATGCCTTGAATGCATTCAGCATAATTCTCCTTAAACAAATCAGGGACACAAGGAACAAAGTGACAACATGTAGAGGTGTACACAACACAACAGGTAATAAAAAGATGACTTCTATTTGAGGGGGGGATACCCAAGAATAGCTGTGGAATATGCTCCTGCTGTTAGTCAGGGCTGTGACATGTTAAGCATCTATACGCAGACCAGACCATTCCACTGATATG
Organism: Grallaria varia; assembly: GCA_013396735.1. NCBI lineage: Eukaryota > Metazoa > Chordata > Aves > Passeriformes > Formicariidae > Grallaria > Grallaria varia. Next base: position 584,865 of record VWZG01005385.1, on the reverse strand, counting down.
TCAGTCATGCTGGGGAAAAATAACACATTGCCCTTTTCTACTCCTCTCCACCAAGAATTTTGCTCCTCCCTTTGACAGAATTCATTAGCTGCACTTTGCTTAGCAGTCTGAAGAGGAAAGGTGTTTCTAGAGGAATAAACAGGGCCTATGAAAAAAGTTTCCTTGGGGAAAAATGGAGGCTCATTTGGTCCAGACCACACTTGTGTGAGTGCAAACAGCTGGGCCCCAATTCTTTGCTGGGGCAGTTAATATCAGTTAAGGTGCCCTGCCCTGGCTTCCCATACAGGTGATATGGAACAACAGTCCTGTCTAAAGAAAAGTATGCCAGGACAAGGTCTGAACTGCCTTTTACCAGTCAGTGGGGGAAGAGATAACGAGGAACAAGCATAATGACTTATGCTCCTAATAGGAGATCATATGTAGAATGAATCCAGTCTCTTCCTGGGTCTGAATTTCTCCTGGTTCCTCCAGTTTGCTGACTTGTTAATGTTAAATTGTGCACTGTGCTGATCTTACTGACACAGCAAGCTAGAACAGGCTTGCTCTACCACATAAGAGGTGAATTTAATTTAATTTTTCCTCTAAGGTGCTGCAGATCCTGTTTGGGCTGTGAACAGACACAGCTATTCATGACTGAATGCAGCTAACATGATTTCATGGTGTGGCAGGTGAATATGCTTCAGCTTTCTGCTGAACTTTGACAATAGTTTTTCTTCCTGTTGAAATGAATTTTATGGGACAAGCAGTGGACTGGGTGTGTCCAACTCCAGTCATGTCTGGTAGAATTGTCTGTTCTAGTTTTCACTGCCAGGTCAGGTTGACAACAGCATAAACTGAAAGACTCCTTAAGTAGGATTTATAGTTGATCAACTTTGGATTTGTGAACTAATACATCTGCTGTGGACAAAACAGTACTGTGTAATTCCTACACAATCATTTGGCTTGCTATAATTGTACTTAAAGATTTTCCTAAGGCAGCTTTCAGCAGAAGCTGCACAGCTAGCTCTGCTAATCAGCTTAGAAAGTTTCAGCTACTTATCTCCTTTCACTGTATGCTCTTTCAGCAGATTTAAAAGTCCTGCGAGGGGTACCACTACTTTTTTTTTTTTTTTTTTTTAGGCCACATGGAAACTTAGCACAAACCTCTGCTGATGTTGTCTGTCCACATCACAGAAGCAAAATACCAGTAGTACAGAACCTGTTCCATGTGCTCTTGTGGAGCAGATGATTGTCTTGTCAAAAGCTACCCCTAAAATAATCTACTAGGTATATTAAACCTAAGTAAAAAGAATTGCTGCCAAGGGCATATGCTTACTTGTTACTGTGCTCAGTAGCAATCTTCAGCTTCTCCCATAATGTCCTTTTTTCCTTCATGGTAAGATCAAGCCATGCCCAGAAGTACTTCCTCATGAGGCAGGCTGCATGGAAGGTACTCACTCTCTCTTCCTGAGTGGAGAGATAATCCTTGTACTAGGGAAGGAGGACAGAGAAACAGGTGAGAATTGCTTTTTTTTTTTTTTCCCCTCCTCTCTCTCCCAGCCTCTGGCCCAATAAACAGAAACAGAGCAGCGCTGAGACTGTGCCAGTGAAGGGTAGTAGGCACGTGAGTGGAGGAAAATCAAAAGGGTGATACAGAGTGCAAAGGTGGAGTAGTGTGTAGGAGAAAATTTTGGTTGGAAGAGAATGGTGGAGAAGTGAAGACCTGAAAGAAGGTCTCTGAAGAACGGAATAGCATGGCTGGAATGGCAATAATATAACAAGCAAAAGTCATGCTACAGGTGTGTGAAGTGAAGGGTGTGTGGTGAGGGGAAAGCATGGCAGCAGCCAACTCTCTTGGTATCATTTGTCCACTGTGGTGCAGGCCAACCTTTAGCCAGTTTCTGAAGCCCCTTCTGAGTAACGTATGGGAATAGAAGTCCTCAGCCCGAGACATCTTCTCCATGAGACTTCGCTGGGTGTTCTGGAGCCAAGTCATCAGGCATTTCCTCTGCAGGCCCAAGCAGTGGTGCCTTTGTGCCACCTGAGTAAAGACAGCAGCTGGTTACTTGGACTACTGACTATGTAAATATAAAGCTACAGCAAACTGGGTGCACTAGAAAATCACCTCAGCTTTTTGGAGCCCTCAAAATGCAGATGTCTGACAGCTGGAATAACCTCCCCCCGCAAAGAGAGGTCAGCATAAGGAACACATCCAGTGTATCAGGTCACTTCTAGAGAATACCCTTTTCAATGAGAGGCTTATTAAACCTATTGTGAATGCAGCACAGGCAGGGCCTGTAACAGTTTAGCCCAACCCCGTCCACAGTGTTGACCATCAGGGTGGACATACGGAGCAGCTTGTATCCCTCTGCTTCTTCCCAGCTGATGGCCTATGTGCATTTGGTGAAGTACTGTGAGTAGCTTCAGTTCCAGTGACTTAAATGGAAGCTTGCCAGCTTAGCCCTGGGCTCTGGGTAAATCTTTGTGATACAGTTGAGTTTTATTAGTGTAGCCCTGATAAGGCATGTACGAAAAGGTTTCATTAGCAATACTCATGCACCAAGGTCTCAGAAGCTACCACTTGCTGTTCTGCACTGAAGGATATGGCCAGAATAGAATAGATTGCTGGATTTTCACCTGTGGTCTCCTGTCACTAGCAGTGGCCAACTCTGCACCAGCAGCAACTCCTGACGATAGGCTGGGGTTAACTACTGTAACGACAGTGGTGTCTTACTGATTAGCTTTGCAGTGGAGTAAGGGAACTGACAGGCTCATGTCATATAACTTCAATATGATTTTTTGCCTGTATCACATCAACTTACCCTGTTATTAGCATCAACTCATACGGCAGTTAGTACTCCAGACAAGTTGAGGCTAACAAAATGACTTCTCAATAAACTGAATTTTTTGCCTTTCTCTTTCTTTTCTTGTTTAATCAGCTATAAATGAGGCTGCCACCCTTGTGGGTTTTTGATGACTTTTCATGATTATTGTTAGATAGGGCAGGATGTACAGGGATTTGCTTTTTCCACCTGTACCTGGCTTAAAAGCCTATTAAGGCTTCTGCTAAGTGCTGCATCTAGGAAGAAGCCCTTTTTCTCTTCCCTCCATGGTACCAGCCATTTCCTTTATCGTCAGCACTTACCACAAGCTTTTCCCTGGTTTGTGCCCTCAGCCTTTTCCATGGCACTATTCCCAGCTTTCTGAGCAGCACCTTCTCATAGTGATCTTTAGCCCTTTTCTGGAGCTGCTGCTCTTTCTCCAGCCTCCTCTGCTTCTCCAGTTCTTTCTGCAATACAAAAAGCAGTAGTTTTAATTCCCTCAGGATGAAGAGGATGTTAGGCAATTACAATAGATTATCATATTGGAGCTGGAGGTTCTGACCTGACAGGAAATGTGGATCTGCATCGTCTTTAGCAGTGCAGAGCAGACATGACGCCATGTACTAGAACCTGTGTTCGAAAGCAAACTGTCTTGAAAATTCTCCTGGGAGATGACGGTGTTTCTGGACACTTCCTTGGGCCATCTAACAGCACTGCAGTTTGGTGTTACTGTAGCAGACATGTAATTTGTGGCTACCAGAAATGCTGATGTAGTAGGAAGCTCCTTTTATGGCCCTCCATCAGTGTGGGGCAGGGTGATTTGGTGAGCCTGGAGAGCACAGTTTTCTGTGCTTATAAAACTAGATGGAAAACATATCCAAAAATGATTCTGAGTTTGTGTGGACCCTGCCACTTAATCTAGCCTAAACAGTAGGGGAAGGATGTGGGTATTGTCTAACTGTACAATATTACTTTTGACTGATACTTAGGGATTTAGGTCAAAGATTTGAAAACACTTAATTCAAGTAGAACAGTAGTTGTAGGTCAAATTCCGGTAGGATTTAAAATGTGCTATTTGAGTTATTAGGACAACTCATTTCCAAGTAACACTAATGAAATGCAGCTATTCCTAGGCCAGCTCCAAGGAGAGGATGCTTCTATTCTTCAGGTGGAAAGTTGCCCTTGATATAACTGTCAGGCTTGTTTACTTTTAAGTCGTATGTTTGTGACTGGTATCATTGTGTACACTGGAGGGAGGACACAAGTGGAAGGAGCAGTCTGAAAGCAGACTGAACATGCTGCCACTGCAGGAGCTTATGTGGCTGTCTCTCAGCAGAGAACGTCCACCAGCTGGGACCTCTGGTCCTGCCGATGAGACTGACAGTATGTACTTCATAGAGTGTTCTGTACACAGCCCTTCCCCTAATGCTGCCAGAAAGGGGGGAAGGTGGTGTGGTGCTGTGCTGTGGAACTCTGCTTTACCAATGAAGACCTTCAGTTCATGTTACTTTTGCTGTTGAGTACTAGTGGGTAGTGGCTCCTCTTCCCTATCCCTGCTAAAGTGAGAGAAACAGGTAAGGTGTTTGGTCACCAGCTTCTGCTGCCTTCTCTCCTCCTGTTGTTTTTCCCGCTGAGCTTTCTTTTCCTCGGCCTCCTTCCTCTGTCGTGCCTCTTCTTCAGCCTTTTGCTGGGCCTTGAAATGGAGAAAGGTCAAATTTGATTTGATTCATGTGATTTTAACAGTGAACAGACCTCTAAGCTTTCCTAGTATTGACCAGAACCTGAAACTTCAGAAGGAAGCAGACTTTGTCACGTATTAGACATGATCTGTGCTCAACAATGAACTGCAGAAGGAAGAGGAAGGAGGGACTGTTCTTTTTACTACGTTATATGTATCTCTCTCATATATATCTTTCTACTATCTATATATCTTTATCTTTCTTTGCCCTATGTTATAGTATTTGCCCCCTCTTCCCCTAAAAATATGTAAACCACACACAAAATCAATTATTGATAACCTGATTACTGAAGTCAGTTCTGAATCCTTGGGCTCTGTTCTCAAGTTTCATTTCTACATGCAAAGCAGGATTACAGGTACCCAAATATTTCTTTTCCCAAACACTGAAAATCAAAGTTTTAAGGGAGGCTGCTTCTAGAATTGCAATGTCAACATAAAATGTCTGCTCATGATACGGCACATCCATTGTCATGTGCAAAAGCAGCAATAACTATGTTTTTTGATGTGTGATGGGACATCTGCTTTCTCAACGAACTGTAAAACTCCTGCTTTGGATAAAGCACCACCCTGACTCTGGGGTCAAATCAGCATTTCTTGTAACTAGAATGGTGTGAAAAACACTTTATTTTATTTTCCACTTCCCTTACCAATTTTTCCTCTACTCTTCGTTGTTTGGCTTCTTCTAGTTTCCTCCTCTGTTCTGCCCGCTGCATTGCTCTCTCTTCCATACCTACAGATACAGAGGGCATAAGGTATAGCGGAAATGAGCTATAGGACAATGGCAGAAGTTTGGTGAACAAGAATGACCACATCACTCTACTCTACTGCCAGCCCCCCATTGCCCTGGCAATGCCAGCATAAAGGGACTTGCTTTCTGCTGCCTCTTATGGCAGCGTCATGGACAAGGAACCTATAAATGCTCATGAGATGACTCAGGACTACTGCAATTACATTCACTCCACCCTCCTTGGTTGACAGTCACAACCATGAGGCTCAGTTATGAAAGAAGCTGTGTTCAGAGGCTTTGTCCTTGTCTTTTCTGATTGAGGGCTGAGGCTCAGGGCACATGATTTAGCAGCCATTGCTGTGAGGTTTCCAGTAAGCTCTAACTGCTTATTTAAAAGAGCAATTTCATAAAAGAAAGCAGACTTGTCAAAGTGACACACAGGTACTTGGTCCTACCACCTCTGGTGATCCCAAAACTGTTAAAACATCACAACAATCATATTCCAGACAACCTTTAATGCAGACCATGACCACCTCTCATTAAATGGAAGAACTTGACCTAGGGATCTAATATAACCCAATCTTAATTTACTGCATAAAAAGGCTGTGTTGTATGTTTACTTTATATATGCTGTCCGAGTGTGGCCAGAGAAAGGGAGGTATCTCACAAAAGGAGTTCCTTCCCCAACCTGGCTACTGTTGTCTCAGAAAACCTTGGGTAGGCACTTAATTACCTTTGAAATCTCAACACTTCTGTCAAAGTTAGATGAAAATGACTGGCCATTTTAAGCATTACGTGGATGTGTAATGAAGGGAAAGAGACTGATGGCAAAAAACCACGTAGAGCTTCTCTCTCTGGGTCTGGTCTTACCAGAAATGATCACAAGTGTTAGGACTAATTGCTACAACAGTTTACTAAGTGTGGATGTGAGGGGCTTGCAGTGGCCCATGTTTTACAGGTGCCTGATTTGGGCAGGAAAACAGCTCACCCGCTCACAGCACTGGTCAGGCTTGGATAGACAGTGCCAAGTTCTACTTGCATACTATCATCAACCAGCAAAGCTGAGGCATAGAAAGACATTTTGAGACAAACTGTTGATAAAAGTGGTCTGGAATGGCTTTTGCTATCCAGAACAGTACCTTTGACTATGGGATGAGTTGAGGTCAGCTGGCTGGAGGGCCTCCTGCCTTGCATCACTGCCCCTGTGTTTTTTGGCCCACGAGAATCAGGTGAACTATGAAAGAGAGTTAAGAAATTCATCAATGAATGTGGTCAAATGATGTCTCACACCTACCACCAATAGCCTTGTAGTTTCTGTTCTCCATTTTGCTACATTTCCATTCTGAATCCCTGAGACACCTTTCTTCTGCTTGAAATGGGATTAATGATCCATCTTTGTAAAGGAACTGAGTTCCAGGGCTGCACATTCTGAAATATTGAGGATGATGCTCTCTTTTTTCCTAACTAAATAAATGCCTGCCGCTACTATGTGTGACACTGGTGTTGCTGTTTCTAAGTGGATCCTGCATGGATCACGTGGTGTAAAGCCATTGCAAAAAAGAGAGGAGGACAGAGAACTCTGGCCAGCCTGATACTACCCTTGAGGCTGAGAGACAGCTGAGAGGAAGAGCAGATAGCACTGGCATGACTGAAATGTGCCTCACAAATTCTGGCTCAGCTTGAGTGGGAATCAGACATGCTGACTAACTGACCTTGCTTCATTAAGGGCATATACCTCAAAGGGGTTGTATTCTTGCATCTGGATTGTTTTTCCTCTCTGGTTTGAGGAACAGAATTTTTAATCAGCTGGGTTACAGCCGTAGCTTGTGCTGCCTCTTCTTTCTCTCTGCTTAGTCTCTGAACTTCCTGCAGCTTAAGGATCAGCTCTTGCTGTTTCTGAAGCTGCTGCCTCTGCTCCTTGATCAAACGTTGCTGGAAGGCGTGATGGTGCTCAAAACAACTGCCATAAGCAGGAGATGTCTTTGGATCTTGTGCCTGAAACTGCTGGAGGACAGTGGCTACTTGATTCCTGTACACAGCTTGGTCCTGGGCACTTAGGGCTGCATGTTTTACAGTAATCTCCCAGGCAAATTTGGGTTTTGTGCAGAAATGAGACGTGTGAACAGCATCCCAACAAGACTGGTCTCTGGTCTGATCAGGCTCCTCCTGTATGTGGCAAGTTTCAGTTGGCTGGAGAAAAAAAAAAAACAGGAAAATTTGGCATTGATTAAAACCAAGCAGTCTTCCGTCCTTAGAACATAGTGGGTTTTTTAATGCAAATCTAGTGAGATGCCTGAGAAGTACAGTAATCTCAGCCATGCAATCTTTATTCAGTTCCTAGTCAGGCCAGAGGGGTCCTATTATGTACAAAATGGGAGGCTGTGGGAAAGAACTGTTAAGGAGCTGTGTGCCATTCCATTGGGAGGAAAAAGTCTTGATCACGCAAGAGCTTTGGCAGGAATATATCCTGAATATTTTGCTAGGGAGCACAGCCTAGGACAGCTCATTTCTGGGGGATTAGCACACTCTTTTTTGTACTATGTTGTCTCCACTCAGCACTCAGATGGAGCATAAAGGGACAAACAGTTGTTGAAGTGATCTCTGTGACTGAACGGTCCCTTTTCAAATGCAAGAGAAGTCTACACAGTGCTGCTTCCTCATGCCTTTTCTCCAGCCTTGATAAATAATACCACCCTTTCTGATATGGCCATTCTCTGAAGAGGCATCAGATACAATGTCTGCTTTCCAATTCCTAGGTCAAACCCCAAGTTCAGCCCTATTCTTCCAGCACTAATTTTACCAGAAGAGAAATATGGACCTATTAGGATAATATAAGCACCGAATGAAATGAACTTTTGCTGACACTTAACCAAACAAAAAGCTTTACCTGTAATATATGTGTGTGAGCTCTCATGCAGAGATTGCGATAATGCTGTAGTACAAGTTTTAGAGACTGAAAGGAAGGTCAGGAGCCGAGCTGACAAATGACAATTTAAGGAAGCAACCTCTGATTCTCCTCTCCTACCTCCTTGTGATGTGTATTAGCCTAAAACAGCTAGTGATAACCCTTTTTTTTTCCCCATGCTTAAAAGCCGGAGAGCTGCACTGGCATGAAAAAAATCTCTTGTCATGCAGTCAAGTTACCCTTTTAAAGTCTAAGCTGGCATCAAAGACATAACTAATCTCTCAGTAAAAGTGATCTGGGGGTGGGATGCTCATTGCGACTCACAGTACATGAAGGCCTGTTCTCTGACAGCACTAAAGATTATTTTTAAAACTCATCCATTGTCCTTCACACTTGCTTCTGATTTTTAGACTTCTCTCCTGAACAGGTGCGGGCAGTTATTTGGGAGTCACCCTGGGAAAGAAGCTGTACCCTGGGACAATGTACTCTTTATTTCAGACTGCACAAAAGAAATACTTTGTAGGAGTACTGAGATGCCAGTAGACAAAACTACATGGGAAGGATTTACCTGGTCTTGCTGCAAAACTTGATGATGGTTTACTTCTGCTGTCCCAGGTTTATTAACCTCCAGTGGTCTGTCCAGTGACACAGCCTCCAGCAGCTGTGCCATCTTTCTCTTTGTCTCCTCCCTCTTGATCTGCAGCTCTTGCTTTTCCACCTCTGCCTGGCTCCAATGCTGCCATGCCAGGAAGCAGCAGCGCAGGAGCCGTCGGTGGTTATGCTCCACGGCCAGTTGGTTTTTCCTGAATGAGAAAGTGCTTGTGTTATGGTAGGACAGAGGCTTCTGCCCAAGAACAAAGCCCCGTAATTTCTTGAAGCTGTATAGAGTTCCTCCAAGGAGGAGTGGGAGGGCAGAAAGTATGCCTGCTATTTTGAATTAAGTTTCCCTAGTTCACATTTTGCAATTTCTTATGTCATCTCCTGGGCTGCAGGATAGTTGCAAAAGAGGTATCATGTTCCCCTGCCAGCTGCATAGGGGAAGCGACAGTGTCTCACCATTGCAGCCTGCCAGACACCTGCAAGAGCAAAATTTTCTCTGGATGATAGGGAATTCATCCAACAGCCTCCTTAATGAAAGGCACTGACCCAAACAATCTCTGCTATACTACTACTGAAATGGCAAATAAATATATTAATCAAGAGTAAATTTGGCAACTCATCTTCAGAGTCCAGAGCAAGCCAGGCTGAGATTTCCAGGAAAGATATCTATAGAGAGAATGAGACAGGTTTGTTGGAAAGTGCTAAAGCTCTTGTTTATATCTGTCCTCCTTTTCATCTGTGCCACAACGCTCTGGCAGACTGCAGGCATTGTAGCAATTTTCTCCAAGAGCTGCTGTTTCCCTCCTGCTGGCTAACTGACAAGCGCCTTTTACAGTCCCTGATCACTGCTGTGCCCAAATACTGCTGCAGTAGGAGGAATTCCACAGTACAGGGTCACTACCTGTTTTGATCTTGGAGATGAACTTCCAATTGCTGTGTCTCCTGCTCTACTTTCTGGGCCCAAGTATAATTTCTCCAGGCTCGCAGGGCCTTCAGTTGGCATCTCCAGTCAGCAAAGGCTCTGGCTTTTCCCATTTTGATTCTGTGCTCCAGAACGACTTTCAGCCAAGCAGAGAAATGTTGTTGCATGCACTGCATGGGAGAGTTTCAGAAAATCAATGAGAAAGATAGAGCCCATCACACAAATGCTGATCCTCTCTGCCCTTCCCCTTGTCTGACTTTGGTTTTTGAGATTCTTTGTGAAATTCTCACTTTCAACAGTTAACTAGAGGGCAAAAGAAAAAGTAATGCAAAGCATATGCAGGTCTTCTACAAAAAGCAGAAAGGGTCTAGAAAGAGACATCATATCAAGGGGGTCTATGCTTTGGACTGAAATACACTTAGTTCACCAAGTGAATAAAATGGGTGAGAAATACAGAATTTCTAGAAACAGGGAAGAAGTTTTGAAATCTAGAAAATGTCTAAAATGCTACAGGTAAGAACACTTTTTTTTTTTTAAATTTAAGACAAAAAGGCATGGCCTCAGCTCATCCTTGTTCCAGTGGGAAGCAAAACCTTTCCCTTATTTTGTAATTAGACTCTCTGCCTTTGGGAGTGATTTACTAGCAATTTGCTATCTAATCTACCCCATAATTCTAGCCCTGCCACTGCAGACACTGTTCATTTTGATCCTCCAAGTGGGTCAACTCACAGGACTCTGCTGTTCCCCTTTTGTCATAGTGCCTTGTGTTAATTGCATTCCTCTCACTCACTGAAATCTTCAAATGGAGACTTACAAGAAGTCAATGCATTAGCTATTTCTTTTCTGCTTTAGGAAAGTAATCAAAGTGTCACTACTGCTTAGCTCAGCTAAGCTAAGCTAAGCTGTGGCTTCTCACATTACGCCAGTCCTAAATTGTTCTGTCGTTTCATTCAGGCTTATCTTCACAGCTTAGACTCTGCTGGAGAGAGGTTGTATACTGCTTAACAGCAGCCAAGCTCAAATCCAGCAGATGGGCAGATGGAGTGAGCCATGAGGAGAATTACCATAAAAGCTATGGGATTCTTCGATTCAAAAAAGATCTAGATATTAATGATGATGACTGCTCTATTAATTTAAAACATTGCAAGATAGATGGCATTTATACCTGCACTCAGGAAGTTTATTCCCTTTGCTGAGAATGCCCATATAAAATTATTCAGCACAAAGAGATCACTCTTTAATTGGAAGTATTAGATGCACCATGTTTAACTCAGAGCTGACCATGGAATCAGAATAATGAAGGTAAAAGAAAGAGGTTCCTACTTGGAATTATTAAAGTCTGTACGTTTGCCTCCAAAGAGCTGTTGCAATAACACAGAATATCCTACTGCACCCAGCAGGAGTGGATTCATGAGGAACCGGTTACTGCGGATGTGCTGACATGCTTCAGCTCCTGGAGGCACAGCTCAAAATTCATCCCAAGCTGCAGCACTTCTCTTTTGTCTCCCTGCTCCTGCACAAGGGTCTGCAAGGCAATCTTAAAAATACCTTTACACGCACAAAGTGCGTGCCTCCCAGGCCTCTTTTCTGCCATTTTCCCCTTTTATTTCCTTCCTTAAGGGAAAAAAAATCTTGCTCTGCTGCCTTATCTGTACATCTGTGTATTCCTTGACTGCAGAAGCCTTTATGTTTGCATCTGTCCTGAGAGCCACATCTTTTTCAAAACTCCAAGTGAACGTCCCACTGAGTACACTTGAGGCATAGGCACACTGGTGTTGCACCTCAAGATTTCTTGCTTCCTAGTCTTACAAGATACTTTTTACCCTGCTCTCCTACTTTCCTGGTATCAGGAGGTCTTGGAAAAAGTAACAAATTCTGCATAACCAGGACTTTAAACTTCAATTTTTCAAATGGTAGCTGAGGGCAGGTAGCTCAGAGTCTCAGATAAAGAGAGGTGATGCTCACTCTCTGCTTACTGTTGTGAATCCTGCGCAGCAGCTCCTGAGCCTTTCTCTGTTTCTCCTCTCCTTGTTCTTCTTTCCTCTGGACCAGGGGTGGTGACACAGTAACAGGTACCTCCTGCGCTGGCAGCTTGAGAGTTTTCTCTTGTCTCTTTCCTTCCCTGGAAAGTGAACAAACATAGATATATAATACAATTATATACAATCTAATCCATTCTCTTTTTGGTCAATCCTAAGAGAATCACCTCTATAGCTTAGAAAGCTCATTATTTAACTCAACCTTCTTAAAAACCGCCACTGTAATGGTTTGGGGTCCCAGAGATTAAGCAGTCCGAGCATTTCCAAAATATAGCAAGCAGAAGAAAAGAGTAAAGCATTTCAGTAGATTTCACTAAAGCACTTATATGAGAAGATTTAGGATCTCAGGGCTGCCTAAGTAAATAAATGGCATTCCTAAAAGTAATGCCTCTACGACAATCCAAGCATAGCAAAAGGAAAAAAATTATGTCTCCGCAGAATTCTCATCCATATTCTCTCATAGCAGAGGAAGTATTGCAAGTGCTAGACTTTCAACACAGACTTATTTTTACTCTTGTTTTTTTCTGTGTTCTGGCTTTCATGCTGCATTAGACACTAACAAGGCTGGATGTGGCAATGGAGCTGATGGAGAGAATACATGGTGGTGCAAACACACTCCTACTTTGTGATCCAGTGTGGTAATGGCTGAGAGGAGGCTAACAGTACCTTTAGCCCATCTTCCCACTCATGATAGAATCGGGCACTGATGTTGGTAACAAAGGACTAAAAGCTTTTGGGAGAAATCAGAGACAGAGGAATAACAGCTGTTTCCTTTGGAACCACCCCCCTTTTTACATTTAACAAAAAGGAGCTGACAAGTGTTCTTCATTCTTTCCGTGTCCCCTCTCCTCCTTACAATCTCCATGCTTCTGCTATCATGTGCCTCTTCTCAGCCATTTCCTTTCGCAGCTTCACCATTTCCCTCTGGATCTCCTCCTCCTCTTTCTTGGCCTTCAGGGCCTTCCTTCTATCCTCCTCCTGTGCTCGGAGCTTGGCCTCAGACAGAATTGCTTTCTTCTGGGACTCTTCCTGCCTCTGAAGCTCTAATGCCTTCTGATGTCTCAGTCGGTTTTCTTTCACCTGGAAGGAGGAAATCGACAAAAGTTAAAGCAAACATCAAAGACTGAAGGATCTGAAGTTCATTGTACAGTGACAGGGTGGGTCACAATCCACCTTTCACATGAAGCAAGCAACCCTATCCATAGCTTGCACTGACTGGAGAGATACTGCTCTCAGACCAGAAAGCACTCCGTTTGAGAGTGTGAAATTAAACCAGTATTACTTAATGGGAGTGAACTCAGAACTGACTGCTGTGGCAGCTTTTCCTGTCAGTCTGCAGAAAGGGGGAAAACCTGAACAGATGTAGTGAAAGATGACTGTGCAAGCTACTGTTGAATGGCTTATGTGCATGTGGAAATGCAGTAATGTTTCAGCTGCACTGTGGAAGAGTATCCTTGGGTATTTGCCTCCAAGTCAGAGACTATTGCAGGCTGGGAGAGAATACTGAGCAGGTATCACTGAGCATTTACTCTAATCCTATAATCCTTCATTCTATTCCTTTTAATTGCACTGCCTTGCCTGCTCACCTGCTTGTGTCTGAGTTCCATGATTATTCGTGGATCTGCAACTTTTTGTTTTTCCCTGATTTCTTCAAGTCTAAGGTGTTTCACTATCCCACAGTTCACAACTTCACTCTGCAAAAGATGCTGTAGGTATTTCTGGACAGAAGAACTTTCCATTTCACGTTCCAGAGAGCTGCACAAATCTGAAATGATGAGTTCAGATTATCTCAGGCTAGTCTGAAATGAATAAACCCCTCTGTCTCAGATCACAAATCCTAATGTAATTAAGGGGATCACTTCCCCAGACTGTGAATGCATTTCTGATGAACGCGGACACACTGACTGCACTCCATTTATCCCCAGAGTCTTAATCAGTCTCCCACTGAACAGGCAAGAGCAGTAACATTTCACCCATTTTTCACTGCCTTGCCTCTGAGCATCTCAAATGGCTGTATAAACTTGACAGGCTTCAAAAATACCCATTTGAAAAAAAAAAAAAAGAAAAATTCTTTTACAAAAGGAGACATTTAATGTTTAGCAGGTGCATTTGTGCAGCCTTATAGCAAGCTGCTGTAAGAGAAAAATCACCACATTTAATCTTGTTTCTGCCAAATCCCCTATCCTGGCCCCAAAACAACTTTTACCTCGCAGTCTGACAAGCCATGAGACCTGGCTCCCTTCCCCAGCACATCCTTAGAGAGGAAAGCAGGAGCTGCTTTGCAGTGCTCTCACCATCAAACTGCGCATACTTCAGAGGGGCTGCAGAAGGCTCTTCCAGAAGGACAGACTCAACTTCATCCTCTCCATCACTCAGCTCCAGTTGCAGCTTGGACTTCATCCAGTTACTAAGCAGCTCTTGGGCTATCATGAAAAAAGAGACTGATGACTTCACTTGCTTAAAAAATATATGGGTAAGTATAAACTAGCAAGGCGCTGTCTCTGGGATAGTTATATCACATGCTGGGAATGACTGAAAGCTGATCTGCAACACAAAATAGAATAATGCTAATAGTTCTGTCTCATATTGACCTATAAAAGAACAGGAGAGAAGGTAGAAAACTTTGCCCCTCCCTTCTCACATATATCACATATAAATTTTTCTCCATTTTCCCTACTAGATTCTGTGGACATTTAGATCACTCATGATTATTATAGCATTTATCAAGGAGATGGAATTCACATGCGGTAATTCATAACTCAGATAGCTTTCACATGTTTTCCCACTGCACTTGCAGACCCTTAGATATTTTCCACATGTACAGCCAAGGCTGTAATATGTTAAATACAAAAGAACCACTGTTTGGACAAACATTTTCTTCATGTGTACAAGTCAACCTTTGCAAGTACTACAGCTCCAGGAACAACTGGTGAATCTAGACTACAAATCTGTCAGGCAAGCTTCAGCTGGGACTATCTGTACTCAGAATTAAGACTGCAACTACAGGAATGCACCCTTGATGGCTGTGGTATTCCTCAGTAAGCTCAAATGCCTAATGAACAACTGAGTATAAGATTCTCCTATGGACTACTTGCATCTCCACTGTTCCTTTTTCAGAGTTCCTACTCAAATGGAAGGAGAGGTGTTATGTCTGCTGCCTCAACAAACCACCTGGTCTTGCTGCATAGGTGGCCAAGCTGTTCCTGAAGCAGTTCCTGGCAGTTCTCTTATTGATACCTTTCTTTGCAAAGTGGGTTGTATGTAGTTAATACCATTAAGTATTTTAATAACATATTCCAGTTAAAAGAATTTCAGTTGAGCTAGGAACAATCCTGAAGGATTGATACCTATAAAAAGGAAAACCCTAGCAAAGAAAGACAAAAATAATAAACATGAGAAAAGCAAGAAACCTTTCCACTGAAGGAAAAAACAAAGCTTTTCACCAAAGCAAAGACAGCTCTTTTGGAACCACTATGCTGTATAATGCATTCAGATAGTGCAGTGTAAGCAGACAGGTGTATGCCATGCTATTAGTTGAAACCTTGATGATTACAAGTGAAAAAGCTGACTTCCTGTAGTGAAGTGGATGCTCTTAAGGTGTGTCAGTGTTTTGCTCTGTAAGGCTGACTTCTGACTCTTAAAAGAATGGTTAACTCAATTTTTAAAATCCTGTCTCCTACCAGCATTTTACACAGCAGACATACTTCTAGCACTGATGTAAGACAATTTCCTTCCTTTTTGTTTTTGAAATCTACCACAGCTTTATTTTCAAAATTCAGCAAGTACTTGTGGCTGTAGGCATTACAAAAGGAATATTTAGCTAATTAGTGAGGAAAATATTGCATGGGAATCAAAGCAAAACCACACAATTATTCATAGATGTGAAAGTTACACAGAGCAACTCCATTTCCACATCTGGCCTGCTATCAAAAATATGTCAGGTAATTTCACCTGGTTTCCTATAGCCCCCTAACTTGTATTTGACCCCACAATGTGTCTTCAGGGGTAGTATTTATTGTTGTCTTGACCTGGTATCTCCAGGAGACAGAGTTTATCCTTCTCTTAGATATGTTATTTAAGACCTCCCTTGAACTCCAGCAATCGATCCTTCTTATGCCTTTCTCCATTACATTATATGAACTGTTTCTTATGATCTCAAGCTTTGCAAGAGCCTGTTCAGACCAGAACCACAAAGCTGGATCAAGAACAGTTCATTTAAGGCAACTTGTGGCACACAGAATTTTAACTCACCTTCCTCACAGGCCTGATCATGATCTTGCAATTGCTCCATGGTTTCCATTTGACTTACAGGACCCCAAGGCTCTTGTAGATAGCTTGACTTTTGAAGGGAAAAAGCTTCGGAGGCAGCTTGGTCCACTCTCTTTAAAGAAAGGAAAACATTTCTAAGGATCGCTGGAGATTAATTTTGTCAATTCCCATATCCATATTTCTCCTCCAGAGAGAGAAAACATCAGTGGGAATATAACAGAAGACAGCATGGCTGTTATAAGAAATAGATTTCTTTTGAAACACGTTTCTCTGACTACTCGATTGACTGGATAAATTTGACTTAGGAGTCATTAAGCAATAAACACTCATTTGGCAATTAGTGCCAATCACAGAGGTTGGAGAACACATAGGGAGAATGCAAACACCCAGCCCCTGGGGACTGGATGGAGACTTGCTGAGCTAGTCCCCAGCAACCAGCAACTATGAAATTTGATACCAGCTTTTTGTCGTCTCCAGCCTGGCCACGGTGTAAACAGTCAGACTTTCTGTCCAATATTAATCTCTCTGAGATATAAATGGTCCTGACATGTCACTGTTTTCACATGTAACACCTCTACCCTAGACAGCCCATACTTCTCCACAACTCCTGCCCTTTGTGTGGCTGCCAGAGGCCTGGGATGCCGCCTGAGGAGGCAGATGCACGTTCCTACTGCCAGGCTGACTGGTGGGAACATGGGTGTGCCCAAGAACGCAAAACAAAGGGCAGTTCACCTTAGAAATCACTTTCCTT
This sequence comes from Grallaria varia, assembly GCA_013396735.1. Lineage (NCBI taxonomy): Eukaryota > Metazoa > Chordata > Aves > Passeriformes > Formicariidae > Grallaria > Grallaria varia. The sequence goes on along the minus strand of VWZG01005385.1, from coordinate 568,113 downwards.
GATGTCATGTGATTGTAGATGCAGGAGATGGTGCTTTGGGGTAAATATCTTGTATTACTTGCCCATACAACCTGCAGTACTGCTCAACAGCAAGTTTTGTGTGTTGACCTATGAGGTTTTTGCATATCAACATGATACCTTCCTCTTCAAGAGTCTGAGTTGGAAGGAGCCTTTAAAGGTTATCTAGTCCAACCTCCCTGCCATGGGCAGTGACATCTTCGGTAACACCAAGTTGGATGGGAGTGGTGCTCTCTTTTCAGGTAGGAAGGCTCTGCAGAGGGGTCAGGACAGGCTGGACTGACAGCCTGAGGCCAACTGTATGAAGTTCAACAAGTCCAAATGGTGGGTCGTACACTTGGATCACAACAACCCCAGGCATTGCTACAGGCTCATGGTAGAGTGGTTGGAATGCAGCTCAGCAGAAAAGGACCTGGGGGTGCTGCTTGACAGACAGCTGTGTGTCCAGGTGGCCAAGAAGGCCAGTGGCATTTGGGCTTGTATCAGAAATAATGTGGGAAGCAGGACCAGGGCAGTGACTGCCCCTCTTTACTCAGCACTGGTGAGGCCACATCTCAAGTCCTGCATCAAGTTCTAGGCCCCTAAATTCAGGAAAGACATTGAGGTGCTGGAGCATAACAAATGGCTAGATAAGAAGGAATAGCCCCAAGTTGCGCTACGGGAGATTTAGACTGGATATTAGGAAAGATCTCTTCATGGAAGGGGAGGTCAGGCATCAGAATAGGCTGCTCAGGGAAGTGGTAGAGTCACCAACCCTGAAGAGTTCAAAAACCACGTGGATGTGGCACTCGGGGATGGGGTTTAGCCGTGAACACGGTGGTGATGAGTTAATGGTCGAACTCGATGATCTGAGAGGTCTTTTCCACCACTGACGATTTTGTGACCTTCAGCCACCTCAGGCTGCTCAGAGCCCCGTCCTGTCATCCTGACACTGAATGTTACCGCGCAGGTTACCGCACCTTGCGCCACTGCTCCAAGCCACCAGACCCAAACCTCGGCGCCTTTCTTCTTGAACCCGAATTCAAACGCTGCCCACTATGGCGCCGCTCGTTCGAGCCTTGCGCGGACCTCCCTCCGCCCTTCCCTGGCAAACCGCGCAGCCGCTGCTTGGGAAGCCTCCCCCCCGGTCCGACCGTGGCCCTGCCGCGCCCGGGGTGCCTGCGGCCCGTCCCGCCCCCGCCGGGCCCCGTTACCTGCAGGCGGGCCGCGGCCGCCCCGTCAGCGCCTCCTGCAGNGCTGCGGGAGGTGCGCGGCGTGCCTGGCGTGGCGCAGCTCCCCCTGCCCGCGCTGTGAGTACCGCGGCCGGGGGTGCCGCTGCTGCTTCCCCTCGGAGGGAGGGGAGGGACGGGGATGCAGCGGGAAGGGAAGGGGACGGTGAGGCGGCCGGAGGGCCGCGTGGTTTTTAGCGTGTTTAGGCCGAACCTGGCGTAGTGACTTCACAGTCATCCCTTCCCATCCTGGCCAGCAGGCCGAGGGAGGCGATTCTGCCCCTCTGCGCTGCTCTGCTCTGCTCTGGTGAGACCCCACCTGCAGTGCTACATCCAGCTCTGGGGTCCCCAAAACAGGATGGACATGGACCTGTGGGAGCGAGTCCAGAGGAGGCCACGAGGATGATCGGGGCGGGGGGTGTGGGCTGGAGCACCTCTGCTGTGACAGCAGGCTGAGGGACCGGGAGCTGTTCAGCCTGGAGAAGAGAAGGCTCCGGGGAGACCTTGAATCAGCTTCCCAGTACCCAAAGGAGGCTTACAAGAACAATGTGGACAAAGTTTTTAGCGAGGTCTGTTGCAATAGGACAAGGGGTGATGGGTTTAAACTATTAAGGAGGTAGACTAGTATATCTAGGAAGAAATTTTTTACAATGAGGACAATGAAACACTGGAACAGGTTGTCCAGAGAGGTGGTAGATGCCCCCTCCCTGGAAACTTTTAGGGTAATATTGGACCAGCAGCTAACTCTCAAAACTAGTTAGATAAATGGCAACTGAAAGGAAAGATTAATGTCATAAAGCATGTTAGAAAGTCTCCCCTTCCTTGTGGTGTTGCTGAGTGATGCACATTAGTGATGCTGCCCAAGGAGTTAGTGGTCACTGGTCAGTGCAGGTAAAAGCTCTGCCTTTATGCCACAGTGCCCCAGGTTGTGAGCTATGATTCTTGAGATGTGTCTCTCTGGAATTTAGTTCTTCCTGTCCCTGCTTTAGTGCCTGATAGCTTGGATGGCAGAAATCAGTGCTTAACCAGTCCAGTTTTAGATAATGCATAAGTATGGAAACAAAAGCCTTAGTTATGAAACCACTGATCATTTTCTGACANCTGCTCTGCTCTGGTGAGACCCCACCTGCAGTGCTACATCCAGCTCTGGGGTCCCCAAAATAGGATGGACATGGACCTGTGGGAGCGAGTCCAGAGGAGGCCACGAGGATGATCGGGGCGGGGGGTGTGGGCTGGAGCACCTCTGCTGTGACAGCAGGCTGAGGGACCGGGAGCTGTTCAGCCTGGAGAAGAGAAGGCTCCGGGGAGACCTTGAATCAGCTTCCCAGTACCCAAAGGAGGCTTACAAGAACAATGTGGACAAAGTTTTTAGCGAGGTCTGTTGCAATAGGACAAGGGGTGATGGGTTTAAACTATTAAGGAGGTAGACTAGTATATCTAGGAAGAAATTTTTTACAATGAGGACAATGAAACACTGGAACAGGTTGTCCAGAGAGGTGGTAGATGCCCCCTCCCTGGAAACTTTTAGGGTAATATTGGACCAGCAGCTAACTCTCAAAACTAGTTAGATAAGTGGCAACTGAAAGGAAAGATTAATGTCATAAAGCATGTTAGAAAGTCTCCCCTTCCTTGTGGTGTTGCTGAGTGATGCACATTAGTGATGCTGCCCAAGGAGTTAGTGGTCACTGGTCAGTGCAGGTAAAAGCTCTGCCTTTATGCCACAGTGCCCCAGGTTGTGAGCTATGATTCTTGAGATGTGTCTCTCTGGAATTTAGTTCTTCCTGTCCCTGCTTTAGTGCCTGATAGCTTGGATGGCAGAAATCAGTGCTTAACCAGTCCAGTTTTAGATAATGCATAAGTATGGAAACAAAAGCCTTAGTTATGAAACCACTGATCATTTTCTGACAGTTGTCTGCTTCATTAATGTGTTTCTGTATCTGATTGCAGGGCAGAAATTCATGATGTCCTGGAAGAGTATAAAGAAGGAGCTGCAAAATTTATAGGTAAAGTGGGTGTGTTTGCTTGTATGGCTGGATGGATAATTCAGGTGGGTCCCACTAGAGCATGTTCAGGCAGCGCAGTCGGCAGATGTAGGTACAGACTTTTCACATTTAGGCATTTTCTCACTCAAAGTGGCACTAAGGAAGACTTGAAATAGTATGTTGTCACTAGTATGGCAAAAAAAATCCTTCAATTAGACTACAAAAAAGAGTAGTTTTGCTTTTTTTTTCCCCCCCTCTTTCTGCACCCATCATTCTCCTTACAGGTATCAGCACTGACTGGGGTGGACTTAGCTCAAAAGTTGAGACTAGGACTGAGAGAGGTTTCACTGTAGCCCCCAGTCACTGCTGCAAGTGACTCCTGCCAGGTGCAATTTCTGACTTTTTTATGAGGAGAATTAGAAATTTTCATGAGGAGGGCCTTCCCAATACAGCTGCTCAAATACATTTCCTGGCTTTTTTGATTCCTTTAAAATAGTTGATGTCATCTAAGGCTTACCAGTAGGAAATCTATGCAGCATGATGAGCAAACAGGTAGACCACCCCACATCAAATCAGTCTCAGGTGGTGGACACTTCTGCCTCTGAGCTGTTTCTGTTCTGAGAATATGTGAGGGGAAGGACCAATGTTGGATTTGTGGGAGCTCTGAGGAACTAAAGAAGGAGGTGGAGCTCATTTTCTCTCTGTTCTTTGTTCCTGTCCATTTAGTATTTGGATTGTGCTTGCGCTCTATATTCCTCTTCCACTTTTCTGTCTTAAAGAGGCAGTTTTAAGAATTAACTCAATTTTACTTATGAATAGTTTTATGAAAAACAGTCAGCGTTGCCACATCTTTTGGCTACTGAACCAAGTCTTTGTGATGTTCATCAATCCTTGTACTCCATTCTTGGAGCAGCTCCTGAATGGAATCTTTATCTTAACACCTTGATGATAAGAATGAGTAAAGCAGTAGTTCCTGTGTTAGTGACTCTCATGGGTTTTCCCTCTGGTTGCCCCAACAGATTGGTAAAGGCCTGACCACACGCATTGTGCAGCTCAGGTCACTGCTGTCAGGCTCATGTGGCAAAGGAACCTTGAGTGCACAGTGAATGCAGGGTTGGTCTCTTGAGTGAGTATCAGTAGCACAGCCTGTATTTGTATCTGGGGAGGCAGCTCAGAGAACTGGAGGCTGATCTGCCAAGTCAACAAGTTTCTCTGAGATGCTTTTTCTGGGTAAGTCCTGTCAAAGTGATGACATGTCTGTAATTTCTATAATTTACAGACAATTCTTTGCGCATAGAATCTATCAGACTTTGCAAGAAAAAAAAGTTTGAGTTGCTAGTGAGCATTTTTTTTGAAGAGCATAAAAATTTGGGAAATACATTTCATTATATAAACAAAGTTATGGGTTGGCTTTCCTAAGGAACTCTGCACCCAGCTTTCAGTAAACTTTGACTGTGTTGGGGCAACTTATTCCTTCAAGAAAAACTGAAGAATCTCTTTGAAACTTCTTGGAAGCCTTACCAGTTTCAGTGACAGTCTGTGAAGAGAAGACTGGATGTCACTGAGGCGTACTCTCTTGTTTTCTGACATTTGAAACCTCCAGTCTGGCAGGGATGATACTTTTCTCATTTATGTAGCTGATACGTTCTCTCACTATTCTATTCTTATCTGTGAGGGTAGTGAGACACTGGAACAGGTTGCCCAGAGAAGCTGTGGATGCCCTATCCCTGGAATTGTTCAAGGCCAGGTTGGATGGGGCTTTGAGCAACCTGGTCTAGTGGAAAGTGTGCCTGCCCATAGGACATGATCTTTAAGGTCCCTTCCAACCCAAACCATTCAATGTTTCTGTTTGTCTTACCTTAAAAGTTCTAGGCTTGGGGTTGTTGCTCAGTTCAGATTGTGTCAAATGTCAGATGTCTCCAGTGTATCAGTTGAGTGGTCTAGTGAGTCAGCTGTTGGGTCTGGAAAATTTTAGTACGTGTAGCGTTAATCAAGAAGAAACATAAATAAATCTCAAAGGAGCTGTGTAGGCTACAGAACCAAAGGATAACTTTATGGTTTGTTCTGATGCTGCACTCTTCTTCCTGCAGCTAGTTAAACAGGAAGAAGTCTGCCTTCTTTGATACTGAGAGGTTAAATGAGCCATATTTTCTTTGTCAGAATGGATGTATTTGTGTGGAGAATACCCTTTTACAAATTGACAAGCCACATCTTTGCATTAGCTTCGCTTTAGTTCATGAAACTCTACTCTGTGTCTATCTCTCCATTCCCAGGTATGCCAGATGCTGTGCTGTACTGCTCCCTTCATGACCCAGTTGGTCCCTGTCCATCTGGCTACAACACCAACAAGGTAGAGTAGCTATAAAGACTTGAAAGGGTCCACCAAAGTTCCCAAAAGAAAGTTACCAGTCCTCCCTTTTTCTAATCTTTGTACAAAGAGGAATGTCACTGACATGTTCATACCTCCAAATAAGTAAAGCTGTCCATGTTCTTACTTGGCAGCATGTTCCCTGAACAGTTCCTGGGTAGTTCAGTGACAGTTCAGGTAGAAAGGAGAGCTCTGGCCTCCCATGCCGTCGTGGTTAATATGGCAGTGATAGAAAATACCTCTGTTTCAGTGTATTTGCTGTAGAAGCTTACAGTGGTGCCACTGATAAGCAGTTAATCTGAACCCCTGTGTGTGTATTTACAGCCTGCTACAGGCTCACAAAGGAGAAGAGCTTAGAATTTCTGCAGGAGAGGGGTTAGCAATCCAGGAATGCATAGTGTTGCAGGCATTTTCCTGTTCCATCCTGTGAGCACACACATTCCCTGTGTGTTCCACACATTCCCTGCCACAGCTTTTTCCTGGTGGGACCACTCCTGGCACCTGCTCAGATACAGTCAGCCCCAAGGCCTGTTTGGGTATGGTCACATTTGGTGGAAGGTCATTGAATGACAGAGGATAATACTGCCAGCTAGCTATCAGTGTGTATTCTTTGCTGCTGGGAACCAGGCTGAGTCCTGCCTCTGCAAGGAAGGAATTACCTGAAGCTTGTCCTACCATTGTGCAGCTCTGAGGTGATAGCAGCAATCTAAACCTGGGTAGCAGGTTTGATGCAGATTTTTTGTTTGTTTTTAATAAGCTGGTGAAGATATTTGTCACCATGTTGCAAGGCCTTCTGCAGCTGGATCTGTGCTGGCCAATGCTTATGAAAGCTTTTTGAATGCAATGGGACAGAAAGCTCTGGTTTCTGTGGCAGAAAGCCTAGCATGGGCTGGATTTAAATAATCACAGGATAATGCTCAGTTCTCTAAGCTGCATAGCTATTTTATCTATTAAAGCAGCTTTTTTCCTCTTGAGAGCAGAATGAAGGTAACTAGATGTGATTACACTCTGCCCTTTGGCTCAGACAGTTCTGACTTTCCTCTGCCTGCCTTCACCAGCTGTTCCTCGATGCTCTCGCAATAAGAGGCAGCAGGTACTATCTGATCAACATGCTGCTACAGAACAACGTACAGCTGCTGTGTTCCTGTTATTCTGCAGGTACTAATTTTGGATCTCCTTCGTTTGGATTTGCCTTTTTTTAGTGGGAAATTTACAGAAATATTACTACTTTGGAGACTTCTGCCTGTGTTACTCAGATTTAGTGAAATTGGTTGATGAAGCCAGAATTAATCAGGAGAGATGGCTGGATGGAGAGGCAACAGGCATGTGGTGTACTAGTGAAATCCTTTTGGGTCTTTGTGGAGACCAGACACACAAAAAATTGTTCTGTGCATATTTTTTGCATCAGCTGATTGAATTCAATTTGCGCATTAGTATGCATGAGAACTGCACTGCTTAATCTGTCTGTTTGGCATAGGCTAGCAGAATGTGTTTAAACCCTCAGGCCCCAAAAAGTCCCCATAACACTTCAACCTATATGCTATTTCTGATAGCTGAAAACTCTTCCTCATTTAAAAAAGCACTAACAGAATTGCAAATGAAAAGAGCTGACTTCTAAAGGGCTCGAGACCAATACTTAACTACTTGAATAGCCCTTTAAAATTTTGGAGCAGCAGTGTCACAAGTCTAACAATAACAGAACAAAAGCAACGGCCTGTTAAAGCTGCACTCATAGGTTGATTCAGATTCTGCAAAATAGACTGAAATGTGGTACTATGTGTGGTTGCAGTTCTTGCAGTAACACTTTGTGAGTCTGAATGTTTAGTGGATTGAATGGTGACATTTGCTAGCCTGGAGGTGTTCAAGTAGCATAACCTCCTGTGCAGGTACTTTATCTTGCTTTAAAGTCTTTTGAGGGTAGCATGGAGTAGTGATGGAAGAGGGGTTCTCTTGTGTGCATGCAGGAGAGAAAGTGTGTGAAGAGACTGAGAAGACTCTGAAATCCTGATGAGCACCTGGTAATTCTTACATTGGCTTGGTTTGAAAGCTGTGTATTGCTTTTGCACTTGGCATTTCAATCCTTTCTTAGCGGCTGGATTTGAGATCAAAAAGAACATGGGGTTCTACGATTAAGTTGATTAACAACCTTTTGCTTTCTTCCCAGTGTGTCTGTAGGGTTTACATATACACACATATATTCACATGTGGGGTATGAATTAACTGCTTGGAAAAGTAGTTTCTTGGATTTGCATTGTATACAGAAAATCAGTGACTTGTATTTGCCATTGCAGCCTATGCTGCTTTTCATGAGATGACAACAAAACTTTGGTGGGAATCCAATCTTCTTTTTTTTTTTTTTCAATGCTGCCGCTGTTCTGTGATGATAGGCAAACTGCTGTATCTCTGAGCTCTGTCTCAGAGATTTTCAAGCTGGAGAAGTCACTGTTGAGTGAGATGGTTTCACCAAGGAGTATCCCAGAAATTCCGGTTCAGTCATTTGTGTCCTTTCACTCACTGTGCCAAGTGCAGCTAATTATCTGAGCCATGCTCCAGGAGAACTTAGCTAATGAGGTGTCATTCCAGTATCTGATATTTCACCAGACCAATTCCTTCCTTCTTTTCACCCTTAAGATCTACTATCCTTCACAACTAACCTTCATCCCTGTTCTTCCTTGGCAGGCAGTCTCCCTGTGGGGAAGCTCAGGGCGCATGGAAATGACAGCTTCTAAGTTCATGGATATACAGCGAGCCATCCAGCCGGACTGGTTCCAGTGCCTCTCTGATGGAGACACCGTTTCTGGGGAAGCTGGTAGAAAAAGAGCCAAGAAGTCTGTGGATAGGTCACTTTCCTTCCTGGATGTATGCCTTCAGCTGCAAGAAAAATCCCCGGTAAGGTCCCCAAAATACTGAGGCAGTAGCACTGCAGCTGCCTTTTGGTCTCTGCTGCATCCTGGTCCAGTTCCAGGGTGTGGTTTAGCAGGAAGTCATGTTACATGTGTGTATCAGAGAATGCCCAGGTGACAGTCTTAGATGAGATATAACTGGTAGCACAGTGAGTTTTTCCACCTTCCTTCTGTTAATAAATTGTCTCCTGTAGCAGGATCACCACCACTCATCCATACTAGTTGAGGAGAACTACTTTTTAATATTTTTTTCTTTCCATTTTTGGACTGTACTGCATTTCGTTCACTTACCTTATTGCTGTATGCATGGGCAAAGTGGGATTTTCTTATTGAGGTTGAGAAAACCTATCTTTCTGCTCTGAAGTCCCCTCAGTTCCAAGTGAGCAAGGACTTGATAGAATTTGTCAGTGCTGTTCTTTATTTCTTTCAGCAGCTTCAAAACTTCCCTCCCTTTTGATGAAAGGAGATGTATCACTACCTGAGTCTGTACTACAAGGGAAAGTGGGTCACAGGAGCTGATACCTGTATCTCCTGAAAGGGAATTCATAGTGAGATCTGGTCTCATCGTTGTGAGATGAGGTCTGACAGCCAGGATAATGGCACCTGCTTTGTATTCTGCACTGACACGTGTTGCCGAGGGGCCATGCCTAAAATGCCATGTACAAAGATGGTGTGTGGTTATTCCCTGCAGTAGGGAGGTGGGAAGAATGGGATCAAAATTCCCAGTGAGTTAGTGGCAAGATAAGGAGCAGAATCTTGTCTCTCCTAATCCCGCTTCTTACACTCACACATGGACTTAACAGTGTTGTGTGGGGAGTAGTCTTACATGGGATGAAACACTGGTTCTGGCAAGTTCCCGGGAACGTGGGGCTTTAAATACCAGGCATCTGAAATCTGGGCTGTGAGATGTTGTGCATGTCTTTGGCAGAGCACACTGTAACACTTGTAACTTTCTCCTGGGACAGGAACTACAAGGAAGTGTAATGTTTGGGGCAATTGAAGGTGGAGATATCTTGGAAGAGAGACTCAGATCAGCCAGGGAGACTGCCAAGCGGCCTGTGGGTGGCTTTCTGCTAGATGGCTTCCAGGGATGTGCCATGGCCAAGGAAACCAAGTTGAAACTGATAGCTTCTGTTACAGCAGAGCTGCCAGAGGATAAACCAAGGTAAGTCATGTGGGCAACATCCCAAGGAATCCATCTGTCCTATTATGAGGAATATCTACAGGCTGCTGTGCAGTATCCCTGTAGGAAATAATCGCTGTATTGCACAGCTCTATGTGTGCCAGGCTGCATAAATTTTACCACTGTCAGGCTGCAGGCTTCAACCCTTGTTTCAGTTTTTAGCTGCAATTGGCACCAAGCTGTGCTCACACTGTGGGTTTGGGTATTCTCCACATTTGTCTTCTTTACAGTTTTAGGAAGAGTTCTGGGTAGGATATGTCAGGGCTGCTTGCATTTGGCCTCTGAGGCCATGGCTTACTTGAAGTTCAGCTCAAACAAGAACATTATCAAGATATTAAGCAGGGACCTCAATTTTATGAGGGGACCTCATCTCATGATGAGAACCTCATCAAAAACTGTTATGTTCCAGTTCTCTGTGGTCTCAACTGGAGGACAGCAGAGAGGGGTACTGACAAAACCAGCCAGTGCTTACATGATCTTATGACAGGCAGTTCTGCAGGTTGTCCTGAGGCACTGAGCCTGAGAACTACCAGAAGCAGTACAGCCCGGCCCAAAATGATGGTATTCTCTTCTTGGACAGTGTGAGGCTTATTGTGTATCTGAGTTGTTAGTTTCGCCCATCAGAGTCATGGCAGAGACTGGACGGGGTGACAGCTTTCGTGATTCTTAAAAATAAGTAGCAGTAAATAAAGTGTTCCTGAAAATGTGTCCTAATATTTGCTAGTGGTTCAGAAGTGGAGGATTTTCTTAGCATTGGGTTGAGCTTGCTGGATTGCTCTTACAAGAGCAGCTGCAACAGAAATAATGATTGCCTTTCTCATGAGTTCCTAAAGAGAGTGAGTGAGGCCCCATTGTCTTCCTGCTTCCCTCTGCTATCCGAGCATTGCTCTGACCTAATGGTGTTCAAAAGGAAATTAAATGCAAAAGCACGTGTCTGGTGTTGCAGCTTGTTCTCGGTTAATGGTGCCTGGGGTTTGAATTTTCCTGACAATTAGAAGGCTTGCTGTGTTGTTGCCATCCTGTCTGGTTGAGCTACTTAAAAGATCCCGTGGGAGCATTAGAGTCCAATCTGCTCAGCTAACCTTAGTGGCTACCACTGCATCTGCCTCATCTATCAAATAGTTTGCTTGTCTGGTTAAGACAAGTGTTTTTGACCTCTTTGTAGTCAGAGAGCTGGTTAGCCCCAGGGGGTCTTGTAAGTACCTCAAGTGAATTTCAGACAGTTCTTGTACCTAAATCACCCTTGCCATTCTGGCTGGAGAAGTAGTTATGCAGGTATGTTCTATCCCAACATGAAATTCTCTAGAAGGCAAACACTTTCTGTACTTCACTCAAGAAGCGACTGCTTTTTGTGTGATGATGAAATGACCTTATGAATGTACTTTTAAGAGTGTTTTCATGTATCTAGGGATGCTGAAGACTCTTGGTAAAATTTGTTTTCCTTTCCAATAGCAACGGAACTCTTTCAAGAGCAAATGTTTGTCCTTAACTGTGCAAAGATAAGTTTCAGAAAGGGCATTGATCATGTATGCAGAGACACTGTTCTGACTTCCTCTCATCATTTTCTCCCTGCCATGGGAACCTGAAACATAAAACACTCATGTTGTAAACTTCTCCCATCCTTATTCTGTGCTCATCAATTTAATTGGAGTACTTAGAAAAGTGACTAAAAATGGCACCTTGTGACTTCATTTATCAGCCTCTGTGTGTTTTCCTAATTATCTGTTTAGATCATTACCCTGCATTAACTTTTACTGCTGTCAGCCCAGCCCATTGCACCTGCAGAAGAGCAAGCACTGCTCTACTCTCTTCTGCTTCACCCACCCTCAGCAAAGCTGCCAATTATATCTGGCTAGCAGCAGGATCTCTTGTTACCTAGCTGTGCTCTTCCTGGCTCCTAATGCCATGTCTCAGGAGATGTTACAGCCCAGGTTTTTGGGTAAATTGTCTGAGCAGGTAGAGTGTAAAGAGGAGGGAAGACCGAAGCAAAGAAGTTTTTTTTTTTCTAATGACATTTCTCAGTAGTGCATTCTCCTCCAGCCAGTTTTCCAAGTGCAATATGATGTGTCTGTCACCTGAAGGACTTGTATCTTTGACCAGCCATTTACTGCTGTCTCTGCTGCTCTTGATCAAGTCTTTTTAGCCCGTCTTCTAAACAGTTAACAAGCAAAAGGTTCCACGTGTCTGGAAATCGGTAGTTCCCTGGGGCACAAACATGACTAAGGAAAATATCTGTTCTATGGCGCAGATGTTTTGAATCTAAGTGCATTTATGTGTATGTGAAAGAAAGCAAATCACTTCAAACATAATGAACAAAATGAGTTTGTTCCGCAGTAAATGAGGGATTGTTGCTGTCTTCCAAATGGCAGATGATGACAAGTCTGCTATGTGCTGGGTAGGTTGGAGGTGGGGAAATGGAAGCACACGGGGTTCTGAGTGATGGCTGTTGTGCCTTCTGGTTAGCAGTTGCTGAGATAAGCTACATGAGCTGCACATCACCTGAAGGTCTTCATGTACCTGCTTGATTCTACTCAGAATATTGCAGATTTGTCTTCCTGTGTGTCTCTTACAGAATCATTCATGGTGTAGGCAAACCAGATGAGGTGCTTGAGTGCATTGAAAGGGGAGTGGACATTTTTGAGAGCTTCTTTCCCTTCCAAGTGACTGAGCGAGGCTGTGCCTTGGTTTTCAGTTATTACTGTCATCCAGACCCCGAAGCAGCAGGTAGGCTTCTTCATGGCCATTATAATTTTTGCTTTTTACATTGTGGCAAGCATAATTCGTGCTTTGAAGGAATCTGTATTTGAGTCTTTTGTTCCTGAAATAAGTGCAATAACCACTGGGAAAACTGGGATTCCACTATCAAGTGTTGCTTTTGAAGGTGGGGTACTTTGGTGTGAAACCTGTTGAGTAAAACTTGAGGCTTCTGAATGTCCAATTAGCCAAAATATGATTAAATATTTCTTAAACACCTACTGAACAGGGGGTTTTAGTTTCATACCATTGGTAAATTTTTTGTTGTTAGCAGTGAAGGCCGGACCTGTTATGTGGTGATCTAATATGCTTGATCTCTAGAATTAACTGAATATGTGTCTGTTGTAATAATATATTTTTGAAGTTCGTTCTTTCTAGCTGTCAAAAGTTTCTCATTTCTTTGGGCAGCTTTTCTCTCTGTCCTTGCATTCATCAATACAAATCAAAATAAAAATGAGGTGTTCATAACTCATTACCTCATTACACTGAGATAGGAACATGCGTATCACCCATTAAAGCATCTATCAAATGTGTTTCAGCAGCTGTTTTGTTTTGGCCTATTACATGTTTTTAATACAGGGAAACATTTTACATTTTTTCTCTTGGGTAAAATCTAGTGGCTTTTCGTGCCTGGATAATTCAAAACCAGCCGAATAGAACAGAACAGCTTGTTTCTTTGTGCTCGTTGCTATTTTTTTAAACCCTTGTATTGTTAAAGTCTCGTGTTTCACCGTATTCTTAAATCATAAGATCCTGGGTAAGGAGAGTGGGTTTGTTTGTGTCTGTTTTAAGGTTGGTAAGCATGGATTGTGCAAACAGTAATATTGGTATTTCCAGATACATCTCCTTCTTAAGAACAAACTTAAAATTGCTAACCTACAAAATTATGGGATGATTCTTTCTTTTTCAAATAGATGCAGGAAAGGCAGATGTGGAATCTGCGCCTTCTGAATTAGTGCTACCAGAGTCTTTTGATTCCAGTTGTTTAAAAAGAAAATAAAAGTAAAATAGAGGCATCTAAATCCTTGAGTCTTGATCACAGCATGGAAAGTAGAATGAGTGAATGCAGATCAGATTCCTGTCTACTCTAATAAAATCTCAATAAAATCAATTTATTCAGGTGATTGCATTCTATTCAGCATGCAGTTCAGATGAAATATTTTTTATTTTGTATTAAGAATTTAGCTTTGTAGAGCCCCAGAAAGGTTACGCTGTTGTTTCAGCTCTAACTTTTGATCAGTTTTAGTATATTAGTTTTCACTTGTCTCTTCTTGCATTAATCATCTAAAAGTGTATTTGAGTTAACTAACCTATGGCAATTAAAGGAAATAGCTGCTTACTGTAAAAAAGAGGTAGAAATTTATGTCAGAGGTTTTCATCTGGCAAGAAAGTAGCAGGAATACCGACACTAAGGTTGCTACCCTTCCTTTGCCCTTGCTCTCTGTAAAAGGCTGTTGTCTTTTCATTTTAAGCAGTTTTAACACAAAATGGCGCCCAAGACCTAGAGAAGAATGGTGCTGAGGAAGACCAGGATGAAATCTTCAAAGCTGACCCAGAAATGACACCATTTGAGATATGTCTGAAGGACAAAAAGTATGTGAGTTTGTGAGGAGGGTTACCTGCAGCTGTAGCACTAAATGTGATGCTTTTGGCCTCTGTATCTGGTTGCATGTGGTTAGCAGCTGGGTGGGAGAGTTCATAAAACATGAAGCTGTTGAAGACAGTACTTCTGGACATTCGGGGAGAGTGTTGGACAAGCATTCTAGCTTGTTACCAAGCAACAGCATATGTCAGAAAGCGCTGTCTTTTGCCTGACCTGAAGTCAGGGATTTTCTGATCATTTATCCAGCAGACATACTGTGGTCATAGCTATGCCCCAGCTAAAAGACCATAGGTTCACAAAGGTTGTCTGGGGATCATTTTGGTCTTCCACATCTAACTTGGGTGTCCTGGGTTTCTGTAGCCGAATTTATTTATTTTTTTTTTTGGTAGTGGGGGGTGCTGCAGAGGTGGCTTCTGTTAGAAGCTGCTAGAAGCTTCCCCTGTCCCATGGGAGCCAATGACACTTGGCCCCAGGAGGGACATCCAGCTCCTGGCCATGGCCGAGCCAATAAGAGATCACAGTAACGCCTCTGTGATAACATATTTAAGAATTGGAAGCTTGTTGTGCAGAAGAAATTCCAGAGAGCGAGAACATGGGATAACAAGGCAGACATCAAGGTCGCTGCAGAAGCGAGACGGGGGAGGAGGCACCTCATGGAGCAGGGGAAGGACTCAGAGCTAAAACCCCTGCAGCCCATGGGGGACTATTGTGGTGCAGAGACCCCCCCTGCAGCCCATGGAGGAGCCCGTGCTGAAGCTGTGGATGCTTGAAAGGAGGTGTGACCCTGTGGGAGGCTCAGGATGGAGCAGAATCCTGCAGGAGACCTGTGGACCTGTGGAGAGGCAGACCCACGCTGGAGCAGGAGATCTGTGGACCCATGGAGAGGCAGACCCATGCTGGAGCAGGTTTTACCCGAGTGAGAACTGTGGTCCTGTTGGGGGGCCCACATCGGTACGTCTCGTCCATGAAGGACTGTACCACTCTTGGGGAGTGACCCTCGGGACAGCAGATGTGGAAGAACTGCTGCCCAAGGGGTGGACTCACATTGGAGAAGTCTATTAAAGACTGTCTCCCGTGGGAGGGACCCCACAGAGCACGGGATAGACTCAGCTGTGGTCCCCTGTAAACTGTGGTGAACAGAATGTCCCTCCGCAACCCATGGAGGCCCATTGGGGTGCAGGGACTCAACCTTTACTCTACCCCATAGAGGAGTGACCCCGAAGGGTGGGGGAACTCACATTGCAAGCGGCAGCAACTGCAACTGACTGCAACCCCCCATGGACAGAAGGAGGGGTGGGGGGAAAGTGTGTGTGTGTGGTGTGTGTTTTAAGACTGTTTTATTTCTCACTCTTTAGCTTAGCTTTTATCCTGTTAGTAATAAATTTTGGGTATTATCTCACTTTGAGTCTGTTTTTGCCCATAAAGGTGGTGGGTGGATGACCCCTCTCCCTTCTGCCTAGTTGCAGAAAGGGATTTAATGATACCATGGAATCCGGCCAGGGTCAACCCACTACACCTGGGTCATCTTGGGATTCTAGATTTTATTTGAACTATGGAGCCCCTCTGCTTTCTGACTCAGTTTGGGCTGCTGCTGAGCAGTTCTGCCATTTCAAGATACTTCACAAAAACTTTGGTCATTTTGACTTGTCCTTCTTCCTTCTCTTTGCCACAGGTACTTCTAGGCTGTCTGAGTAGACAATTGTATTGCTTTGATCTCTCCAGTTGGTGAAATGGTGCATCTCACAGTAGAGGGGAATATTGTTTTGTGAATAGAGGAATCAGTAAATCCATAGTTTTGATAGCTTTGTCCTTCATAGACTATGGGATAACTAGTGAGGAGTGTCTTGCACTGCAGCTTTGCTGTCAGGGAAGGCACAAATAAGGCCTCTCTCTCTGTTAGCTGTGATATAGTCAAAGTTACGCTGACTTAGATATGTGGCCTTTTGACTGAAGTGAGTTATGACATGATGAGGCTTGGGGCTTTGAGCAACCTGGTCTAGTGGAAGATGTCCCTGTCATCCACATGGGGTTGGAGCTAGATGAGGTCTCTTCCAACCCAAACCATCTGTGGTATTTGAAGTCCTTTGTGCCAGTGGTGCTGGTCTTAGTTGTCAACAGATCTTACAGCAGCTGGATTCAGGGCTTCAGGGCTTGGGTCCCTGTAAAAGGGCAGGTAGTTACTGGGTACTCTTTATAATGTGAATGGGTCTTCTTACCTTTGTTGTCCAATGTTGCTTCTTCCTCAGATACCACGATGATTTTGGCCCTTTGCTGGAGGGATGCACCTGTTACTGTTGTCAGAGGCACACGCGTGCCTATGTCCATCACCTCCTTGTGACCAACGAGCTGCTGGCTGGTGTCCTGCTCATGATGCACAACTTCCAGCACTACTTCAGTTTCTTCAGTGCCATACGGGATGCCTTAAGAGACAATAAACTGGATCAACTGAAGAAGCTTGTCTTCAGGCAGGCACTTCAGGGCCCAGCGAGTGTGAAACTGAACCAGTGAGTTCAAAGAGGATAGAGGAGGTTGCAGACTACACCCTTATCCAGTGGAACTGTGTAAGATGGACTTCCAGCAGGGTCACCTGAATCTGTCAGTAGTAAAATGCCTTTTTTCCTTCCAGAAGCAAACTGAAGGAGACATTTCAAGAACTTCTCACTTCCTGGTAGGGAAGGATGATCTTGTTCAAAGGTTACTTTTGGGTAATTGGCTTGGTACATTATTGGTGTATGGAAAAGCTTGGACCTCACAAGACCAGTATGGATAGCTGTGTTTTCAGATACTCACTGTTGGTTTTCCATGTGCAAGGACAGACTTACGGAACTCATAGTTGAAGATAAAGGAGGGCATATGCTTAAAATTCATCCAGTTGCCTGGAGGCTCAGCAGCTTTTTGGGACTCTTTTTCTATACCCAACAGTAATTATTTTTCTAGAAAAACGTAGGGCTGTGGTTGTCTGTTGTAGCTCCTTGACCAGTTAAACACACTGTCCTTGTGGCCATTGCCAGCGACTGTGTCCGTGAAAAGAACTGACTGGAAGTGCTGCTGTGTTCAGTGGCACAAGGGACTATATGTATATTTCTCCCTCAGTCTGCCTGCAGTGCAGAATGTTCTCTGGGCCTGGAGGAAGCCCTCCACCTCGACCTGGCCTTAAAATCCCCTGCCTCAGGAGTCCCAGTCAGTGTTATTAGGGCCAGAAAGAAAAGTGTTTAATCCATGTCCTGCTGTAGAGATGTGTTTTTTCACTCTACCCTCTTTCCAGATTTCACTCCTATGTTAGCACATGGATGATAATTAATTTACCATTCCTTCCAGCTGCCCTAGCACTGGTCACATAGCAGGCTACACAAATGTTAGTGTGAGATGAAGCTGTGGAAGAGATTTATTACAGAAAAAGGCATTTACAAAACACTCTTGTGGCTCTTGTTTTAAAATATGACGTCACATTCCTCTTACTCAGTTTTTTTAATGTTCCTTGTTTGGAAATCATGGATTTAAACATTTTATGTTACAAAGCGACAATAAAAGAAATTTATTATTTGTTACACTGGCTCCTCAGTGTGTGACAGAGGTGATATACCAGAGAGCTTGAAGTCTTTTGGAAACTTGACCGAGCAGCCTGATGGAGGACAGAGACTTTTCTAAGAGTAGGATCCTGCCATGGAGCAGGATTCCAAATAATTTGCTTCAAAACAATGTCATAATAGACCTGGAAGTGTTGAACACACCTGCCTGTCCCTCTTCATATGAAGAACTCTTCTACCTTAATTAAGATTGAAAAAGTACTACAGTTAAATTGCTGGCCTTAAGGCAAGTAAGGATTAATCTGTAACTTGCTCTTCACAATTTCTCTAATGTTTTAAGATTTCAATCTCTCCCATTAGAATGACTTTACCATAGGGTAAAAAGAGTTTTTAGCTCCCCTCTCAATTTGGGCAACTACACAGGATTGTCAGAGGCCTTTCTACCATTCCGGTCTTACTCACTGTGTTGCACTAAGTACACTTCTGTTCCCCAGGATCCTAAAGAAATGGTGCAAATACTGCTCTACTGTTGTCTTCAAACAGAAATTGCAGAGAGAATGATTTGGCCACAGAAATTATATAAAATAGAGGATTATTGTCCTCATTCCAGGTAGTACCTTTTGGTTGTCAAAGTTGACGCAGTGCTAGTAAGCTGGGATATGGTGTCCTGGATATGCAGCGTGAGGTAGAAGCTCTGCCTGACTTAAAGGGCAGGGAATTCTAATGAAACAAAAGGGTTCATACTGCTTTCAAGAGGAATGTAGGATATGAGGATAGTGTTTGGACCTTGCAATGCTTCTTTCTGCAGTATCCCTTTCTAGTTGCAAGTGTCAGTGCAACACCTTTTGGGAGGGGACAGGGTTTGTTCCCATTCACTGATACTGCTCTATCCACACACTTAAATCACCAAAATGCCTGAGTCAGTCCAGCACTTAGGTGCTAAGGTGCTTGTGTCCAAGAGGTGAGTCAGGGATGCTCTTTGAAGACGGGGAAGATAAAGAATGCTAACTAGTTGTCTCCTTGCTCATACCCCTGCATGCCTAGGTGGGTAACCCTACTGCTAGTTTTGGAAGTGCCATTTTGTAGCTTTGGGAGCTACTTGTGATTGATCAGTCTCCCCATCCTGCCCCACCTCTGTGAATCATTAAGATTTTTTAATTTTTCCTCGTCTCCTAACCTGGATAGCCTGAGGAGCTGCATGTAGGTGTACTGTCCTGTTAGTGACCTGCTAAGTGTCATTAACATGACATTCTCAATAACTTCTGTTCTTCCTTCTGGTCTTTCTATACTGCCATGTTCTGCTCTTTTCCCATTCATACCCATCAGGCTTTCCTGTTATGGTTCTTCACTTAGCTTATGTGTGTGCCATGGCTGCACATTTTCTACTGGGCCAAAATGGACCAGCTACATCTACTCATTACCTAAGGAACACAGTAACAAACTGCACTAACTCTGGAACAACCTTAATGTGTTGTATGTACACAGCTTCTCAGTGTGTCAGTGCCCTTTCTTCACATTGTAAAAATTCAGCAACGTTTGTCATGCTAACTTAGAAAGTTTCTTATTTGTTTCCAAGCAGAGATCTAATTTCTTTCAAAAACAGAATTCTTGCCCTAATATGGGGAAGAAAACTACATGAAAAAAATAAACTTTTCATGGAGAAGTGAAAATTGAAATTTATAAGAAGTGGAAAAATGTCTGTGCTAAATTAACTTCACTAAGTACAGAAGACTGCACAAACATCCTTGACTGCCATCCATCCACAAAGGTCAGAATATAAAAGAGCAGAGCAGAATACAAGAGATGGCGTTTTATGAAAACATTAGACCCTTGAATATCTTTCCCTTAGCAACTTTTAACGTAACCTTTCCCTTGATATAGAAGAATCTTTTGCGCTGATGAGAATAACTGGCAGGATCTCATGTTAAGTGCCAAATCCTGTGCCTTTCTGACCACTTCCTCAGTATTCTGCTTGTAACTTTCTCCTTTCAAAGCTAATTTAATATTGCAGACTCTTTAGCCATTTCAAAGGTATGGTCTAAAATGTATTAAGAAAAAAAATCGGTTAATTAAAAAAATGTTTCTTCCTTCAGGTATATAATTTGACTCTCGCACACATCCACCCACCCCATTCATCCTCTAAATTATTAGGACACAGTGTTCAAGACATGTTGTATCAAGGCTCGTCTGACAGTTTCTAGGTCTGCTCTTCTGCCTTTCTGCAGGATTGCAGGAGCTGCCAAAGACAGGAAGTGTTCCGGCAGGGTGTTCAATTTATTTCTACACCTCTAAGGTCCAGAGGGCTTTCAGATCATGGGCTTTTTATGCATAGAAAAATCGGTTCCTGGTGTGTTTCAGAGATGCTTTTAAATATTGGGTAGTTATTTTTTTTTCATCCTCAGCCTTGTTGGGTTTTGATTAATAACGTCAGTTGGCAGACAAAGGCCTCCAATAAAATCTTTAGACCTTCCTCTCAGTAATTTCAGAGATGTTTCCTCTGTGGTGTGGAAGGCAGACACAAAATAGATGATAGTGCAGGCCAGTTTAAAGGTTTTATTTGTAGTACCCTGGAGTGATCTACATCATTCATGAGGGACCTCATCTCTGGTAATGCTGCACTCACTTCTTCAGACTGTTAAAGATGTTTAAGCACATGTTACTATCTTTTCTTACACATATTGTGTAGGCAGGACTTTTGTATGACAGGACTTTTCAAACAAAAAGGCAATTTAAGTCCCTTTGAGAAGCTGGGTCTAGGCTGACAAAGTTGGTGCTGGCACTAAAGCGGTGCAGCAAAATGCTCTTGCTTCCCTGTTGATGTTGCCAGTGTGATGGTGTTTGTCAGAGGGCACAGTCTCCTCTCCAGTGACATGTTGGCTTGGAAAGCCAGTACCTTCCCTGCCTCACAGTGGGGTGATGATGAACTGCCTGGTTACGTCTACATCTGTCATCTGTATGATTTAATTGCACCGGTCAGGTGAACGTGCAGCATAGTGGGATGCTCCGTCATGCTTCTGACCTTGCTTACTCCCCATCATTACAAAAACTTCAGAGAAAGTCTCCTCTCTCAAGCAGCTCATTGTGCATGTGGACATCTTGCAGAGCTCTTTGGGAAGGAGGTTTGGATGAGAATATGTTACCTGATTAACCGGGATTACTTCAAACTTCAGCCTGAAAATTTAGGAAGCTGTGTAGCCAAAAGTAAAGAAATCATGACTAAAGGCATCTGGATCTGCTAGGCAGCTCTGGATTAATCAGCTTTCTGTCTTCCTGTCCCTCTTGCTACAGTATAAAGCATTTTCTGGTCCAAGGAGATGGCCATTGCATTGGGAAAGGTTGTGGTTCATGCCTGCAGATCTACAGGGCAAGGTATTTCTCACCTTCCCATGCTTGCAGAACAGGTTGATTTGCAGGTTGGTGACCATTGCTCATTGCTTTTTCCTGCAACAGGAGGACATCTGGTTTGCCTTTTGATGAGGTAATCAGGGGAGGTACTAATTAGCCAGCATCTTGCAGGAAGTCAGAAGCTACAAATCTCTCTTGAGCTGTTTCATCCTGCCCTTCCCAGACCAGAATGGAACTGTATACAATGTAATTTCAACTTTAATGGTACCATGTGCTGAAAAACATCTGAAGAAACCAGCCCTTAAGAAAGCCAGATGCTTTCCTCAGACAAAGCTGAGTGAACTGGGATGGGAGAGAACACAGAGATTGGCTGGCAGCTGAAGGCTTCAAAGGGATGCAGCACCTCAAGAAAGGGAACAGGAGATGGAGCATCTGGGAGGAAGGAGCATAGGCAAACAGGATAATTAGGATTTGGCAAGGCCAGCAAGGAAAGGAGTGGGAGTTACGCAGTATGTCCATGTCTGGCCCTGCCAACATCAAGTTGCAGCAGCCACTGGCATATGCCTTTTTACATCCCTTCTTTTGCACCTCTTGAGGAGGAAGCAGCATTCTGTGTTTGTACAGGAAGTTTAGCAATGGCTTCTACAGTCCTGCTCACAAAGGCAGAAGGCTACAGAATAAAGCTCGTGGCCTTCAGACCTGAAGATGATGAGGCCTAAGCTCTGGACTCAGCACTGGTGCCTGGCTCTCCTCCTCCCCACAGCCAGTGCCAGCACAAGTATTGAAGGGAGTCCTACTGCCTTAACCAGCCACTCATCTCCCTTGACCTGTCCCTCACAGAGACTGAAGTGCTGCTGCCTCTCAGCTGAGGCTTAGCAAAGTGAGCAGTCCACCTGCACCACAGCCCTTCTGCCATGACATAGGGTGGCAGAAAGAAGTGTAAGTCCCATAGTAAATGTGCTTCTGCCCAGTAAAAAGTAGTCTTTATTTGAGCTATTCAATTTGCCATGCTCACAGCTACAGGGTAAAACTTATCGAAACTGACAAGAGTCCCCAGGGCAGGGAACCAGAAACATCACCAAAGAGGCAACAGCCTGGTGCTTGTCTCACTGAGAGGCTTAAATTATTATACTGAAATTAATTCTTAATTATGTTAATTTTCTTCTTTGGCTCTAGGGGTTTTCTTTGCCTCACATTTCCAGAGGCATTCAGGGATGAGATGAGACCAGTGTTTGGCAGGAAAAGGTTCACTGAGGTGTAGCTGGAATCATGAAGGAGGCTCAGGAGAATTCCCTGCCTGGGCCTGGGAGAAAGCATATCCCTGTTGGAGAAAGGTGTGGCTGGGATCAGAGCTGACGGGCTCCTGGTCTGACACTTGAGGCAGTATGAAACCAAGGAAGAGTGGGGTGAGTGAGCCTGGGAAAGCAGAACAAGAAAGGTCACTGCTCTGTCTTGAGACTGACTGTTTGGAGAGTAACAGAGCACAGCGATGAGTGGCTTTTGAGATTGAAAGGCAGTACTGGTCTGGGATATATCTTCTACATCCTGTTCAATGTCATTCAGCAAGAGGTATGCAGCAGCTGATGCTGACTTTGAAGAAGTAATCTCAAATCCCTCACACCTTGAATTGCCTGCAGCCTTGTGAGCCTTCCTTTGCTCCTAAGGCAGCAGGTCAGGTGGTAAAATACTGCCAGGAGATGACAACTATGTTAATTCATTATTACCATTAGATAAGGAAAAATTTGCTTCAGTGGGTCACTCAAAGGCTAATGCAGATTTGGGGAACTTGGGGATTTGTTGGAGAAAGAACTGATACGCCTATTCCTTTTGTGAGATGAGACACCTCACAGCCAGGAGTGTCTGCAGGCTGAAGGCTGCCAGAGTGTGTCATCACTTTGTGAATCACATCACACACTTGGCTGAAACTACTCAGATTGCTACCCATGTCCTTTGGGTTGTCCAAAGTTCCTATTTGTAGTGTTCTAAGTGTCACCATATCAGCAGCCTGCAGCCTATTGATCCTTCCTTGAAATGCTGGCATTGATTAGAATTTCTTCAGAAAACATCCCACAGTAACAGCAATAATCTTCAGTCAAGCTCTGTCTTGTGTAGAGCTGCCCCTTGCAGAGGAGCTGCTAACCTGAGCTGGTTGTGCTGGCCCCAGCTGGGAACAGAGGACCCAGGTTACTCCAATCCTCCTCAGACTCCAGGTGTACCACCCCCTCTCCCCAAGGGGGAAGCTGCTCATGCTTAGCCCCACAGCAGAGTCCAGCTGAGTATCTGGCCAGTCCATCTCTTAAGGAGTCTAAGGAGGATCACTTGGGGAAGTGAAATTTTCTGCAAGGCTTTGCTTTGCCCTTGTTATAGTCTGATAAATGTGGATTTTAATGTCTGGCTGCAGCTGGGATTGTTAAAGTAGCATGTCCAACAGCTGCTGCAAGGTATGCTGGAGCATATTCACTGTGCAGTGTCACCTACAGAGCATTGGGCCATGCTAGCAGGTGAAACCCCCGTCCTCCATCATTTCCTTGTCTTCCCAGTAGGCAGTTTTCTCTTGTGGAAGATTGTTTTACCTTCTGCCCCGTGGGCCTTTGTGCTCTTCTGCTTAAAGGCTCCTGCATGACCTGGTGCCTGCTGCTGCCTCTGATAAGGTAGAGTGTTTTATGGTTTCTTCTCTGCTTGCACTCTTATAATATAAAGCTCAATATAAGAACTGTTGTTTTTAGCTCTAGAAGGCTTCACTTTGGTGCCCAGTACCGCTTAAGGTTTTAGTAATTTGGGTAACAGTGTTTTTGCTGCTGGACCTGAGGTTTAACATGTGCAACATGTGGCACACCTATCACAGATGTATCCCTGGGAAGCACCAGGTATGTGTGGAGTAGCAAACTGTGGGGATAAATGAGTTCAGTGGCTTATGCTTCTGGGCTCCAGCAGCTCAGTCAGAGCCCATATTGCTGTGAACTGGGACACGTGTCTGCTTGGACAAGGTGGATGGAGGGGATAAATGGTGGTTTTTAGTCCATTTCTCAGGTGTGCTGTAACTGCATCTAGACAAGCAGTACTTGGATGGCTGCCTTGTACCTTGTAGGGAAGGGCTGTTCTTCCCAGTGGATTTTGCCAGCTCTCCTTCACCTCCAAAGGGTCTTCATTCTCCTTAGCTACAGTAGAGATGCTTCCTGGCTGTTCTGTCTGCTGGCATGGCACATTTACAAATGGCATCCAGCACAGGAGACTGAGGTATCCTATTCCAGCTGCCTGGTGGAGCAGAGTGAAGGTGAGCAGAGACTGCAGGACCCCTTGCTGCACCTGCACATCCGCCCAGCTGTGTTGTCAGAGCAGGTCTCCTGACCTTAGGAGTTATTTACAGCCTGTGGATGTTTCTGAGCTCCCTCTGCCTCTTTGCAGGGGAGGAGGTTTCTGCATTCCCCAAAGGCTCTTCTAATGTGAATATCAGCATTTAAATGAAACCCTGCAGAATGCCTGTGGTTCTCCAACAGAGCACAGAGTCACGGCTCACCTCTCCTCTTCCAGCCAGGGGAAACACAGCAGCAGAGGAAAATGCTGTAGAAAATTAAGGTTAGGAGGAAGCACGGGGGAGCTGTTAAAGGAGAATGCAGATTAATCTACTGTAAATAATGAATGGGAATGTGTGAAACACAGGTCTTAGGGGGTTCTCATCAGTCCCTCTGGCTTGCTGGAGAGGGCAGAGGGGTGTCAACTTGGTTGCACCTTTGATTGCTTCTGTTCCTTGGCATTTTCTGTGGGATTACCTATAGCAGCACTTGAGGGAGCAGCAGATTGTTTTGTTTTGGAGTTTTTGTAATTGTGTGAGGGGTTTGTAGTGTCTTTTATTTGTTGTTTTTTTGTTTGTTTTGGTCCATGGCAGGTTATAGTTAAAGAGGTTGTGGTCAGTTTTGTGATATGATAGTTCAAGTCTTCAATTATTAAAGGAAGAACTATATGTTTAGATATAGAACTTTCCCCATCCTTCATATATGTGGGTACAAAAATACTGCTTAGTCTTCTGCCACACCTCCTGTTCTGACCTTTATTAGGAATCATCTTAGGGATCACTGCTTGAATAACAGGTTCAAATTCAAGTAAAATCAAACTGAACATGATTCCTGAGAGATGCTGGGCCAGGACTTGAACTGGACCTACTCATCCTTTAAAACATTTTTCTTCTCATTTCCACATTTCTGACAACTGCCTATATAAAGAAACGGAAACGGGTCTCTGGTGATCTCTGTTATGAAGCTCTTAAATGAGAATTACTTGAGCAGCAATGTGTCCACAGGTTGATTCACTCAACTGCTACCTCTGACATCCTGTGTGCCGAGTACCTCCAGTGCTGTCCAGCGTCTTTGAGCAGATGGAGTAGCACCACTGCACGCCTGCCTGGCATAGCTGGGAGACTAATTGACCATATTTTCAGAATTCATCTATTGGAATTGCTTACAGCAGCCCTTGATTTCTTTCCTAGTCACAAGTAAAGTGCAAGTAATAATAAAGGCCCCTTGTGGGTATTCAGGCAGATGGTAATTTTTTACAAGGAAAATGTTAAGAGGGCTACAGGTGAGAAAAGACTTATGGAAGGGGGTATGTTCACCACAAAGGTACTAACACATCCAATTACACTCGTGTTTTATTGTATTAATGCTGTTACAATGCAGTATGGAGGGTGCCTCCCCAGGTAAATGACACATGCTGTTCCTCCTCCCAAAACCCAAACAAACCAAAGAAGCAGCCAGAGCTCTGCTATGTGCTCCGGAGGCAGAGGACAATGGCTTTGACTCTGTATTAGGAGAGAGAGGAAGCCCTTCCCAGATGGAGAAGCTGTGGCATTGACACAGGCAGGGACAGCACAGAGTTATGCCCAAAATGAGCATGACTAACAGCACAGCCAAGCCTAGTCTCGGGAGTGAGAGCTGAAGCCTTGATCCAGTACAGCAAGGGGGGAAAAGGGGAAAAGCGTGTTGAGGCTGTCTGTCCCAACTCGGGTTTGTCTATACAAGGAGAAGAGCATTAGAGTGCCCTGACCTGAGACCAGCTTACATGGTATGTCAGGGTTTGTCTGGTGTTTTCATCCAGGAACTAGTGGAGATGGCTTTGTAAAACACTGTTGGGAAAGGAGATCATGGCAGGGCTGTATTTGTCCAGCTCCTGGATACAGGGATATAGAGATGCCATATGTGATGACAACAGTATCAGCAAGGGGACTCAGGGAGTGTCCTGGTGCTGATCCCGAGGCACATGTCCTTTCTTACTGGGAGGGCTGTAACAGGAGTTATTGCAGCAATCAGGTGGTACAAAGCCTTAATCTAGCAGTGCTCCTGTCCAGGAAGAGGAGCACAAGTGAAGACTGGTTCCAAAGAGACCATCAAAAAGTTTTAAGATGGGGTGCATGCAACATACACCAGCTGAAAAAACAGGTTTGAATGGGCTGCAGGCGTGACTGGAGCTATCATAGGCCTTGTTCACTTAGTGGCCCCAGTAGATCATGGGGGTGTGTGGTCGTTAAGTAGCAGCCAATCTGTCTCTGGTCCTTGGGTCAGGAAGAGAGGGGACACTGGGGTAATGTTGCACTTCTCAGGCGATCTGACCTACCAGTGAGATGGCAGCCACCTCTCTACATTGCAAGGAGCAATAAAATACAAGCTGGCAGCACAAGGGAAAATTTCATTTGCAACTAGGGTGATTTTCTCAAGCACTTAGGCTGACCCAGTTTTACAGGCAAACCTTTTGATTGAAACAAGAGGAATGTTGTCATTTCTCCATCAGTGCTCCTTTTCCAAATTTCCTTGTCCAATTTTTGCTCTTGGCTTTTGATCAAAGGGATCTGGATCCTTATTGAAGAGGTCATGATCTGCTCTCTTACTAAGACTGCTGTGAATGAGCTGGATGCCTCTGCAGGCTGAGGCCCCGGCTGTTGGAGGGCAAATGCATTTTTAGCATGTGGGCAACAGAGATGAGAGATGCCATCTGCATTTGGGGCCTGTGTGATCTGTGAGCCTGGCAGTTCCCAGGAACAGTGCACTGTGGTGGCTGATGTACTGCTGCATGCCCAGGTCTGCCTTTCAGCGCTGCTGTCCCACTGAGGGACTTGCTGGCTTGCCTCTTTGTCTTCTTCCCCTCCCTCCCCAGAAATGGGAAGCACTTGTACTCTCTTAAGCAGGAGCGCTGAGGCTTGGTGTGGGAAGCCAGCTGTGCAGGTGGGGTGCATTGCTGCTCTTCACTCCGGTGCAGGAGGTGTCTGGATGTAAAAAATGACCATGTCACACTGCCCACCCTTGCTCACAGCCGAGGGGAGCACATCACTCCCCACTGCATGTAAAGCAGGGGGAGGGAAGGGCCCTGTGCCTTGTCCCTGGCACAGGAGTCTGCTGCAAACCCATGCAGCCCAGTGCCTGCAATCAGCAGCAGAGGATCTTGAGGAAGGCTCTGCGGAAGTCAGTGTTGAAGGTTGTGTAGATGATGGGGTTGAGGGCACTGTTGACGTAGCCGAGCCAAGTGCTGGCACTGTAAAGCCCTGGAGGCACGTGGCAGGATGGGCAGTGGGCATTGAGGATGTGAATCAAGAAGAAGGGCAGCCAGCAGACTATGAATGTGCCTGGATTTAGAGAGAGGAATAAAACAATCCATGAGCTTAGAGAAACAACTGCTTGGAAAAGGGCCTGTACTTCTGCCCTCTCCCTCCATCCCCTTACTATTTCCCTGCATGTGTCTGTATTTCACAAACACTGAAGGCAACCCTTATTACTGGCACAGAGGGACTTGGAAAAAGCTTGGGGTCCTTGTGAAAGGATGGATGGGGTTTCAGAAGTGGCCTGGTGACAGACAAAAGCAAGTGGCCACCACTTTAAGGGGAAGACTGCTGCCTCAGCTGCTTTAATCAGTTACAATCAGGGCTGAGTTATTTCCTTGCTACTACTGAGTTAACGAGGGCCAACAGTGAACTGGTGACCATAGCAGGTGACTGGGGTGCCAGTCTCCGGGCTTCTCTATCCAGCTGTATGATCTGGTTCCTCTGCAGCTCCTGGCCTCAGTTTCCCCTTCTACAACTGGACCTAAGAGCTTCTGCATATATGGGGACTTAGGATTATTCCAGCTTCATAATAGTAAAATAAAGGAAAAAGGAAAGCAAAGGTGTTAGCTGTTGCTCCCTCTATCAGGGCTGGTTTGCCACTAATTTAAAACACAAAGGTAACAAAACATAGCAAATAAAACACTGACACACTTGGCTTTCAGCATTTGGGAGCATTACTCTAGATCCCTAAACGTCCCACCACTGTCTCTCCTGAGTTTTTGGAGCAGTGACAGCTGAAGCAATGGCCTGGCTTAATGTTGTTAAATATCAGTATTACATTAGGAGATTCTGTGCTCCTGGAAGTCCCAAACCATCACCCCTTGTATCCCCTTAGACAGAGTGGCTCTCACTCACCCAGGACAATTGCTAGCATCTGTGTAGCCTTCCTTTCCCGAAGCTGGATCACTCGGGGCTGCTGGGGTGCCAGCTTCAAAGAGCTGACAGTTTTGCCATTGCTGAGCCTCTGTACCTCCACTCCTGGCTTTGTACACTTTCTTCTCTCTTCCAGCCCGCTGGTTTGTGTAGTCCCTGGTGTCTTGGTGAGGGATGCCTCATGGCAGAAGCTTCGGTACCGCTGCAGGCTGAAGACAGTCAACAACTTCCTTTTGGTAGACATCTCCTGGCCTGTGCATTTGAGTGGGAGACAGGGGGAAAAGGTGCCTTGGCATCTGTTTGGAAAAGCTTTTCTCTCCATGTGTTCCTGCAAAAGAGGATGCCACAGAGGAACTGGAAACCGTCCAAACTGTTCATTGGGTCAAAGAATGATGATGAAAGCTGTAGGAGTCATCCTCAGCCCCACTTGCCTCTTAGGTTTGCACCGTATCCTCTGGACTGACCTGAGGGGTGAACCAGCACTTGACAACTCTCTGCCTCCATCCCAAGGAGAGGCATAAGAACAGTAAGGGCAGAAACACCTGCTCTGCTAGCCTTTCGTCTGTATTTTTGTGTTGGGCCTGCTCCCTTCAACATCCCCACCCATTTAATATAACTTCCCTGTGTGAAAATGGGTAAAAGGAGCGGATATGCGTGACCAGGCAATTCCTTTCAAACTGTTGCGGTGGTTCCCATGGTTGCAGATATTTCATCTAGAAAGGTCAGTGGAATAAATGCTCCATGTACCACAAGTGTTTTGACCTCTTAAGTCTGTCAGATGAAGAGGGTTTTTTGTTTTAATAAGATCGGTTAAAACCTGTGAAGCCCTGAGAACGAAGATCAAAATAGAGCAAAAATCAATAAATTAAGACATTAAAATTAATAACTGAAGAAATTGGCCAGACTTATGCACAGCTGAGACAGCCCTGCTCTGAAGAAATATTGAAATGGGCTGTGCACTTTTCTAGTTGCCAGTTCTAGAGGGCAGAGATACACAGGGAGTATCCTCTTTCTAGAGGGCTGATAAGGATTTAATTGCAGTTTCTGCATCTGAAATATCATCCTGTATGAGTGAGGGATGGGATGAAAACATGTCATGTCCTTATGCTTTCTGTTCTTTGCTTTGACCCTTTGAGGAGAAGAGCTGATGCATTCCCTGTCCTTTTTGACAGCTCCCACTGTGTCTATGTGGATCTTACTTTGTGTTCATAGCACGGTTTGGTGCTGGTGCTGTGGCTGCCCTGCCGGGTGAGGGTTCTCTTCTTTTGTCTTTGTCTTAGCACGAGGTAAATCCGGACATAGAGCAGCAGGGTCACCATGAAGGGGAGGTAGAAGGACACCAAAGAGGAGTAGATAACAAAACTAGGGTTGGATATGGAACAGACACTGGGATCCCCTGGGGAGGAGAAGAGAGAGAGAGAGAGAGGAGCGGCTGAGCTGCTTCAGTTTAGTACAAGGAAGCTCTGATGTGCTGGAAAAGTGAGTCAAAAGATGGGATAAAGGCAGTCTAGGGAGTGCAGATTATGCTGTGGTTTACCCTCTCACCTAACTGATGCTTAAAATTAACTCCACATGGGGCCATCTAGCATTAGTCAGCATGTGCCTGCCTGCGTTTCAGGTCAACAACTCTGTTCTCTCACGTCTATTCCCATCCTTTCTCATGGGATCCTATCTCCTTTCATCCTTTCTCCTATTCCTTTGACAGCCTCTGAGCTGCCTAGGTGCAGAGATGTGCCCTCACCCCCCACCCTATTTGGACCAGGAAGAGGGGACCAGCAGCATTTCCTGCTCCCATCCCCTTCTTGCCTCGAGCACTGCAGAGAGGATGGGTGGGGAGCAGGAGACTTCTGCCTGTGGCTCAGTGGGAATGAGGGCTCTGCTGTTCCTCTGCCTCCAGGGAGATGGATTGCCCTAGCTGAAGGAAAGGAAAAAGATCAGCCTGCTTCCAAGGTGGAGGCTAAATTTTTTGCTCTTCTCAAGGGGTTAGTTGAGGAAGCAGACAGCCATTTGGGAAGGAGGTTTCGCACAAGCAGTGCTAATATGCAATCCTTGCTGTTTAGGATGTGTCTTGTATCAGACTTAAAACTGTAGGTCAGGACCTGTTGATAACAGCACGATGCCATTAAATCTTATGTGTGTGTTGTGTGTGCTGCATGTCTGGAGATTTGCTCTGCATGATCAAAGTGAATGTTTGTGGGCATCTGTAGACCTGCATTCCTTGATGGGCACTAGAGAGACATGTCTGCCCTCAGAGCCATAGTCAGTGTCTGCCTAAGGAAATGGCAAGTTTATGGACAAGAGCACATGGGGATTTTTCTCACCCTTCCCAGTTCCTTACAATTTCCTGTAACTTGGCAAGTCTGCAGGACCCACACTAAATGACCTGGCCATACACAGGGCAGCTCTGTTTCCAAGCTCTCCCTGCATGCTGTTGTTCAGGACATCACCTACCTGTAGTATTGAAGCCAAAGAGGAGAGGGCATGACACTGCAAACGCCAACATCCAGACTATCACGATCATGAGGGAGACCCTCCTGCAGGAGCTCTGCCCAGTGCTGTACTGGTACTGAACCGGTTTCACCACTGCAGTGTATCTGCAGACCAAACCAGCTCCAGGAGGAGGAGAGGTAAGAATGGAAGGAGGAAAAGGACCAGGTTTTTAGAAGGAGAAATGAAAGCAACACAGGGAACATGATGGTGAATGTGAAGAAGAAATGGAAGAGGAAAGAAGAGAAGATCAGGTGATGGAAGCAGCAATTTACAGAGATGGTAAGTGGGGCATTGGGGGGAGGAACAGAGGAAATCAGAGTTAGTTGGCAGCACTGCAGAGAAACGCTCTGCAGAATTGACAGCATGTAAAGCTACAAGGTTTGGGATACCAGATGGATCCAGAAACCCCAAGAAACCCACAACCCTCAAGCCCCTAAAGTTTCATGTGCACTGCTGAGAAATAACACTCTGGAGCAACCACAACCTACTAAACTCTGTTTCAGCTGCCTGGTCTGGTGTCGGCCTGACTGAGAAGGGATTGCCAGTGGGCAGGTGGGCAGCTGCTGGGCTGCTCCAGAGGGTGCGGCTCATCAAGGCTGGGATCTGGAAGGCACAGGAGTCTCATCCTTAGGATAGCCTGAGGGCTGCTCCTTGCAGACAGAGCCAAAATGAAATGGGGATATAGATGCCCATAGAAGAACATCAGACCAGCCCAGCATTGAGAGCTGCCTGACATTATTACCCTTGAGTCACATATTTCAAAGGTACAGCATGCATTACTTTTTCCTTCTCCCACTCCTTGGTCCTAACAGCACCATGTGTACCAAGGTCTTGGCTCCCAGCCCTCAGCATTCCTTAAACTAGGCTCAGTTTTAAGATGCAGAAAACCAGAGCAAAGCTGAAGATTACAGAGCAATAATCTTCACCTCTTCCTATGTACATGGCAGGATTTTGGTTATTAAAACCTCATGAGTGAGATCTCTGGAAGGAGAAACCCTCTTTGAGACTCAATGGAATTTGGATGCTCCTGCCTTCAAAAAGCACAAGGATGCAGTTGACTACCTTCTGGGGATATTTTATTGCTTGTGTGTCTCTGCCCTCCAGTGCAGGCTTGTTCTAGTTCATGGTGGGCAGAGCCACAATATTAGCAGTAGTGGCAGGGACAGACTTGCAGGGACGTTTGTGGTCCTGAAGACACTGATGCTGTCTGTGCACACCCCACTTGCTTGTCCCTGCCACACTGGGGTACAGGTCCAACCCCCATATCCAGACTATCCCCCTGGGTGCTGTTGTCTCTCACCTGTCAATGCTGATAGCACAGAGGTTTAAAATGCTGGCCGTGCACATCATGACATCCATGGTGACGAAGATATCGCAACATATACGGCTGAATGTCCAGACTCCTCCAGTCACCTGCACCAGCAACCACAAAACTGTCAGCCTGGTTCTGCACCAAGTCCTGGTAAGTTACGTGTAGGGAGGTGCCCTCCTCCAAGTATCTCAACAGCTAGATAAATTCATGTCAAAGGGGAACTGAGGCACCCATGCAGTGTTCAAGATAACACAGCAGCAGGTTGCGGAAAATGAGCCTCACCTGAATTTCAGTCCTTTATTTGCTCTTGCAGAGGGATGCAGGATGGAGAAACAGGAGCTATCCATTCCCTCAAGGCCTAGCATGATAAATTGACTCAAATTTGATATCACTGTATACATCCCTTGATTAAGGACTATCAGAGAAAATCTAAGGGCTGAAAGTGTTTCTCAGCTTAGTTGACAGAGGGCTCTTGCAGGCAGTGAGCTGGAAAAGCACTGCAAATTTTATGCATTTATGTATGAAACAGAGACCTGAGATCGAGGCTTCTCTAAAACCTTATTTGGATTCATATCTCAGTTAGATTTTGATTATTAGGTCTGAGTGAGAACTCACAGGGTATTCAGATAAAGGGGCTTGGGTTGCTACCATGTCCAGGGTTGTTCTGGTTGTTTTGAATTTTTAATCCAAAGTGTATAGTTGTGAAAGCTCAGCCGCAGCCAGTCTTTGTGATGGAGAAAAGTGTTTTTTGGACCAGCCATCAAATTCTTGACAATAACCTTTTCAGATGACAACGATATCCTCCAAGCACCCTGTGGCCCTGCTCTCCTTGGGGATGACAGCCTGACTCCGAGGGAGCTGGTCTGTCTCAGCCCCCACTCCCTCTAGGAGATGAACAAGGACTGCAAACAAACCCAGTGCTGTGCTGAGTGGGGAAGGGGGGTAGGCTAGAAAGAGGGAGAAAAGTCTATGCTTGGGAGAGAGCCTGGATTTTAGCCTTCATCCCTGTCAATCCTGCTGTTTCAGCTGGATCCTCTGAAGCTATCAGAAACTGGCACTAGTTCCTCGTCTCTCTGCTTACATTTAAACAACATCTGGAATACTGCATCTGACTTTGAGACCCTTGTAAAAGAAAAACATTGATAAACAGGAGTGAGTCCAGTGCAGTCCACCAAAACAGTCCTTAGGAGCTGGAGCAGCACTTATCCTGAGAGAACCAGCTAAGGGAACCGGACTTGTCCAGCCTGGAAAAGAGATAGCTGTGAGGGGTGGGAGGCTAAGAGCCCTCCAGTGCCTAGTGGGAGACTACGGAGAAAACTGGAGGCAGGATACTAAGATGATGTAGCCAGGTTTTTCACAGCCGTGTGTGGTGGGAGGACAAGAGGCAATAGGAATGAGCTGGAAGAAAGGTGCAAACTGGTTATGAAGGTAACTTTTCTGACTACAAGAACAGTGAGACTGTGGAGGCAGTTGCTTAGTAAGACTGTGCAGGATCCATCCTTGGAGGTTTTTAAGATGTGCTCAAAAACACCCATCCCAGATCAGGCTGGAGAGGGTGCCACAAGTAGACTTGGCTTCTAAGGCAGTGGGTCAACCCTGCAGCAAGTGTTGTTGCTTAGGAAGGATGCAGCTCCCTGCACAGAGAAGCACTTGTATAAATACTGAATTCATTCTCTGAGAGTTGTTTAAAAAATAATCTTGAGAAATTTAAATGGTTTTGATGGTAGCAGCATTGCCACACATGGGCAGAGAAACTTGCTGAGGTGAGTTATGTCTTTAGGGTGTTCTCTGCTGGACCCAGCTGCTACATTTCAGAAGTCAGGTATTGAACGAGACAGTCTTCCATTAGACCCTCTGACCCTGAATGAATGCAAGGGAGAGAAATGGGAATTGGCTTGCAGAATGCAGAAGGGAACTGTGCTTTTCTTTCCAGTTCTCTGATACTGGTGGTACTCCTTTGTTTCCTTTTAAAAAAGAGTAAGCAAAGGACAAAAATGCTAAACCAAACCCATTGAACTTTTCTGCAGTTAGGTGAGCTACAAGACGTGCAAACTGAAGACGATGCCTCTGAAATTAGGGACCCTAATAGGTAGGTTCAGCTTCTAAAGAAACCCCATACTGGCTTTACTTTAGTTTTGGATTTTGAGATTTACTTGACCACCTCAAAATATATAAAAAAATAAATGCCAGAAGTCTTTTCAGTGGGACCCAGTAAGGGATGTTTCTGCAGTCTGAGGCAAAAAGCAACGCAGCATATTTCACCAAGAGTCAGTGGCAGGTGTTTGTATGAAAGCCAGCTGCTGCTAGACCAGCAGATGTGCAAGCACGTAACTGAGGGAGTTTCCAAGGTCCTGAGTACAGTAAAATGCTAAACCAAAGAAGGGGAACCATTAAAACCGAAGAAGGTGCCGGGGGAATGGCTCTGAAGTGAGCCTTCTCAGGATGATGCATTCAGATCACACCACCTGCATACTAGACTATAGCTTGTGTTAAGAGGATGCTCAGCAGATCAAAACATTTGGTCTTGAGACCCATCTTCATTTCCACCAGCCACAGATTCTAAAATGGGGAACAGCTCTGCTCAAGTGAGTGAAGTAGTTAATATTTTCCTCTGGGCTTTGTGAACCTAGAATTTTTTCCAGAAATTGACAATGAAGAAGAACCTTTTTATTATAGGCCTTGTTCATAATTTTTTAAATTCTATTTCTGCTCTTCCTTTTATTGCTCTGTTCTGCTCACCTTTGATACAGCAGCTAGAACTTTCTAGTGTGCATTTATGGTTTTCATGTGCTGGCAGGGTACCTGTTCTTTATCCCTCTGGTGCCTTTGGTCCAGGAATCTCAAAGGACATCCCAGGAATTAATTGAATGAATCCTCACATCTGCCTGGGTGAGGTGGATAGTCAAATATTATTCTCTTACAGCAGATGAGAGCAAGCCACAGAGAGGTGAGCTGATACAATCTCTCATTACCACTTGGTGACAGTGCAGCAGAAGTGGGAACAGTGTCCAGGATGAAATCCTGGCTCTGTCAAAGACAGTGGTAAAGCTCCTTATAGACTATTCAGGTCAGGTTCTCACCTCATCTTTCTTGATGACCAGTCTGCTTTATCTACCAAATTGTGTTGTTATTATTTTTAACTTTCCAACTCTATAGGAAGCTTTTCAGTTAATGAATGCACAATGATTATATTGTAAAAAAACTTCTTCATACTCATCACCCTCCTGAATTCTTAAACAAAAGAATCTCTACAATTTAGGTATGAATGATGATGCCACAATGAGGAGCACGCAGACGGAAAAGCACGAAACCAAGTTGCATCAGGCAATGACAGGCATGTAAGTAGCACCCAAGGTACATCTAAGCACATTCACTGAATGGTTTTATGTTTAAGAAAGCTTCTTCTTGGGGATGCCATTAGCTCCTGCAGCTTATGGTTTTGCACAGTGGGAGAAATGAAGAGTGTGCATGTGGTCCGGACTGCTGACAAGTGGCGAACAGATGAGCTGCAGTAGCTCGACTGTCTGCCCTCCCTTTGACAATAGCCCAGGAGAGCATCTTGAGCTCGAAGAGCAGTTGTAGCTCTTGCTGCTCTGGTGTGAGGGACACAGATGGGGAGACACTGTTACTCTCATGCTCTGAACAGACTGGACCTTAGTGACGACCATCTTCCGAAGCTTTCCTCCCCTTTGGAGGTAGAACTGGATGTTGCAAGAAGAGTGGGAAGGATGTTCCCAGCTAAGCTACTACATGTCCTCCTCCATTTACACAATGACTGTAAGACGTGATAGTGTCAAACTTCAGTGGGCAGGATACCCTAATGCCACTGTCTTAGAAACCTTGGTGAGCTTCAGCAGTCATGGCAGCCGCAGCATCAGAGATCAGTAAAGAACTGAGGCAGCAGTACTGGTATATTAGACCTACCCCTTGACCCCCAGAAGATTGGTAGGCACATTGCTGAGGAGCATTTTTGTGCTAGAAACTTCATTAGGTGGAGATGAGGATTTTGAGGCTATAAAAAGTTTCTATTGTGGCTTTGTCACAGCCTTCCCAGAAGACTTCTCAGAAAGAGACAGTTCTGGTCTGCATGATTGATAAAATAACATCTTTCATGGCCAGAGGCAACTAAAAATGGAGTGTAAAGCACAAAGTTCACAAGAGGCATTCATCCACCTTTAGCTTCTCCATAAATAATGGCCATTTCTCAGGCATCTGGTTTGGCAAATGTTCAGCAGATGAATAGGTACTGTACACAGTTTTGGGGACTCAATGATTTTTTGGCACTTTCCAGGCTCATAGTGTATTGAAGCATGATAGAGTTTCTGCTTCATTGGTAGCATCACTGAACCATAAACAGCAGCAAATATTGAAACAACTTTGGGGCTTTTTGGACTGTTTTGTAAATCTTAGTCTTGCTGGAGTCCTACATCGCAGTTCTCTAGGAGACACTGTGCAGTGCCAGGAGTGGTACTTTGGGATGTGTATGGGTTCTTTCCCTGTTGTTCGGATGACGCTTATATCAGCTACTTTGATTATCCAAGCTCCACAGATGGAAATTAGTCTTGAAAGGGTCTAGAAACACAACTAGGGAATGGACCTGCTGCTGTGCTCACAAATTGTAACCATGGCACTGCATGGGGGCAGAGGCTGTTCTGCAGATGTGCCTCAGTCCCACACTGTCCACAGCAAGAGTGAGTGCCAAGTCTTTTCTAATGCAAAGTATAATGTGATTTCATTAAAGACTGGAATGCCCTTGAGCGGATAGACTATTCCAGTCTGAAATAAAATTTGACTTTTAATAATATATTTTAGTTGCAATCAAATTGCAGAGTCTAACTCTGTCTTGCTGGGATGGCTTCCCACACACACACACTCTTATTCCTTTCTTTTTAATCATTTGATGCAACACACCCAGGCTGTACACATCCTGCAGGCCAGCTCCAGGACCGCTCCACGACCACTCCACACAGGTCAGTCCAGATTTTGCTACTGATTGCATTAGGAACATGAGCATGCAGTGGTTTGGTCAAATTCTGATAATCTTTCCTCAGATGCACTCACCTCTAGGTACACCATCCATGGCATCACCAAAGTAGCCACCAGCAAATCTGCCACTGCCAGGCTCACCACAAGGTAGTTTGTTGTGGTTTGCAAGCTGCGTTCCCTCAGCACAGCTAAGCAGACCAGCACGTTGCCAAAGATGATGGCCACAATCAAGATGCAGTAGCAGAGGGCATAGTAGGCATGTGAGTGTGGCAGGTCAGGCTCTGTAATGTTGTTTGCCCCACAGGGAATGGTGTCAGTGGTGTTAGGATGACTGCCGGCTCTTGTGAGGAGGGCCATGGGGATGCTACTGCAAAGAGAAAGAAAGAGATGACTGCAAGTCAGAGCTCTACAATAATTATGGAGAACAGTATCCTCTGTGGGTGGTGAATGACTTTCATACTTCCTTTATGAATGCTACTTCAAGCCAGTAACAGAGGTCTTTTTCCTCCTCATGTATAGGCAGAGCTTTGTTTAAAACTTCTTGACCTGTTCTGCTTTTCATTGAATCTAAGCCAAGAGAAGAATGTAAGATTTCATCTCCTGGGTGCACCCAAAAGGTGCTCCTTACCAACCAGTGCAGCTGTAAGGAAAGTGGCCATGGTTTTAAGATGCACCAGTCACACCACAGAACAAGTCAGCTGGGCAAGAGTGCAGCCTTAAAGACAACAGTCTGAAATGCTGAGAAAGACCCAACAGTCAGCCAAACTAGGGCTTAGCCAGAAGCTTGGACTTTGTGTCTTTTCTTCTGGGAAGTATCCTATCCCTTCCCTCATCAAAAAATGTCTTCAATAACTTCATACACTTGAGTGCTCAGCATCCTGGCAGAGATGCCACACCTGCAATGTTCACGTAGGCTCTTGATCCTTGGCTGTCCAGCAGAATGTCTCTTTTCCTGCAGTGTGTTTCTGTCCCAGACCCCGTCTGCCCTGTCAAAGCTTGGTTGTCAGCGCTGCTCCCGTTTCATGTGTGCTGTGCTCTGTGTTTTTCATGCCTGGCCAGAAGATGTGCTGAAAAGCAAACCAACTTGAAGTTTGGGATGAAATAATGGAAGGATGCTTGCAGGGTCCTCTGCATTTCTTTTTCTTACAATAGATTTAAGGTTGTGCTTGGGAACCTACCCTTTTTTTATTCAGGAGAATGAATTTTTCCAGAAATATGAAGGCTGCTCTCCCAAGGTTGTTCTGTGACATTTAATTGCTTGTATCTGTTTGTTTTTTTTTTTTTTTCTTTTCTACTGCTCCTGTTGCTGAACTCATCACCAGTATGACAGGTATGAAAGGCAAGGACAAAATACTGCAATACCAGTGATATAAATGTTACTCTGTTTCACCTCACCCTTGAACAGCAGCATCTGTGATGCACATCTGCTGCACAGCTACATTCATGGAAGAGTGCCTGTGCAGCAAGTATAAATTGCTTCAGTCCCTTGGGATATACTCATCCTTAAAACTGGGGCCACTCTGCTCTTGTAGCTGGGAGAGGACAGGGGTTGAATAAGATGGAAACTGAACTTCCCTCTGTCCTGTGAACACAAATCCCTCAGGACAGCGGTGAAACAACGTCTTATGGCATGTACTTCGTTTGAAAGTGCTTGTGCTCGTCTCTCCTTCTCTGTCTTTCTTCTGCCTGCCCCTGACAAAGAAGTGAAGCCTTCCCCTGGATCACAAGGATCTCTTGCAGCACGAGTGCTGCTGCTGCTGAGTCCGGGACTGTTTGTTCACAAAACAGTTGAGCTGCAGCCACCCCAAGAGAAGATTAATTTTGCTGTGTCCCTTGCACCGACACAGCTCCTGCTCTGGGAATTCTGTCTTATCAGGGGCCAGGAAGGGCTGGTTCTGTAGTGCTGGAAAGAAAACTACGTTAAGCAGCTGACTAGCTGATAAGCAAAGCCACAACAGGGAATAAACAAGGCATTATGCATAATATAACCAGAAGGCTTAAGGTTACCACATTACACAGTTCGTCTGGGGGTTTTCTGTCCTGTCTTCTTCCCCTTGCATCCTTGGGCACTATTTTTGACTCTCACAGGGAGGGAGGCCATTCTGCCCTACCAAAGTCCTCAGCGCTGAACTGCCCCCCAGCCCGACAGCCCCGCTCCCTCCGCACCGGGCCAGGGCTCTGCGAAACCAGGCGAGTACCAGCGTACCTGGACAGCCGCACACAGGGGGGGAAAGGCACCCACCGCCCGGGGCACGGGGGTGACAAGCTGCGACGGGGACAAGGGGCGCAGCCGGAGGGGAAAGGGAGGAAAAGGGATGCTCCTCCCGTGGGTCCGGGTGCAGGTCCCGGCCCGGATGAAGGGCCGGTGCCCGAGCGTGTGGTTCGGAGGTGGCCGCGCCGGTGGGTCCGTGTCCAGCTGCGGGAGCTGCTCCGCGCCTGGCGCTGCCGCTGCCCGTCGTGCCCCCGGCTCCGGACTGCCCGGCGAGGCTGCAGGAAAGGGGACCGGCGGCACCGGAGCAGGGGGCAGCAATCACGACTTACCCCGGCACGTCGGGCCGTGGCGCCGCCGCCGAGCAGGGCTCGGTCCCAATCCCGGTCCCGCTGAGCGCCCGCCGGACCCGCTCCGTCCCGCCGCCTCCCCGGCGCGGAGCTGCGGGGCGGGACCGGGCTGGCCACCTCCTCCCCGCCCGCCCCCTGCCCCGAGACCCCGCCGGAGCCGGGCAGAGCTCCCGTGCCCTCCTCAGGTGCCCCCGAGGTTGTCCTTCTCCCCGAGGGACGTGGCGGAATGGGTCCGGGCGAATTTTGGAGCCGGGGTCCGCAGCATCGGCGTGCTTTGCTGAGGGGCTGGAGCCGGGAAGCCGGAGCGCCGGTGCTGCCGCGGGGCGGGGGGAGATGCCTCGGCAGTGGATAGAAAGTTGTCATTTGAAAAAACAGTTGGAAAAAAAATGATCGAAGCAGAGATGATTTTAAGAAAGGAGAGATTAGGAAAAGAAAAAAAAAATAAATCTTTAAATACACTATCTTAGACTTGAGATGAAAGAGTGCAGGTAATGATGGAGGAAGCTGGAAAAGAGAGTGATGTTGGGAAGTACCTTTCTCCAGGGCCCACTGCCTGTATACCCAGCACAGCACATCTGCCACAGCCAGAGAGTGTCTGCAGCCCCTGCCTCGGAGATGTGGCTACCCCTGAGGTCTTAGGTCAAGTCTCTGAGGCACAGTTCTCCTCAGACTGCGGTCAACAAAAGGGCTCTGTGGGGGTACGAGTGATCCTGGCGGGCCTTTTCTCTCCTGGGGTTGGGTTGTGCCCACCACCCACTCTGGCACAGAAGTGAGGCATGCAGGGGGTTGTCAGGAGGGTGCAGGATGCTCAGCTGCAGGGCTGTGCACACAGGAGTTGTGGCCGAGGGAGGGGGAGGAAAAGGGCTCTTCCCCTTTATGCAGCAGCTGGTTAGGGTGGCTACAGACTGACTTGTAGGTGGGCAAACAAAAGAGAAGGTACCGTGGAGAACAGAGTTTATCTACTTACTTTTAAGAATTTACTTACGTTAAGAAGCGTGCCTTGGGACTCTGGCTGCCTGGATTGTCTCTCCTGACTGCAGCTATCCAAGCTAATCTCTCTGTGGGTGAGGATGGTAGGATGGAGAAGTGCTGTAGACAACACTCATACCCATCGGGTGTGAGGAGTGTGAGACTGCCATCTTTAGCTTGGCTGAGGATGGTGAAAGTACCCATGCAGGATTTGGTGGAGACTGATCGCAGCAATGCCTTTAACCAAGGCTGTGACCACCCCAAGGCAGGTCAGTGGATGGCAATGGATGAATCACTGCTTAGTCCCTATGGACAGCACATTCACAAGTGTCCTCACTGGGGGATATAGCTGCCAGGCTATTAGACCAAATGACCCATGAAGGGCTCTACAGGCCCTTTATTCCCCTGGAAGCTCCAAAATGGTGTGACATGGACTACATTTACTGAGCTTATATGTGCACAGTTGAACTGCTATCATCCGTACCATATTGCTCATCTTTGGGGAAATGCATTTCTAACTGTGCCTGGAGCCGTGAGGGAAGGAGGGAAGCCCTCCTGCTGATGCCCAGGGGAGGATTTTGAGCTGTGAACTTGAAAAGAGTCCAACACACCCACACTTGTGTGGTTAAAACCAGAGGGGAAAGCACACACTGTGATGCTTGTTCTGACTAGTGAGGGCTGTGCGACTGACAGGGTGGGTGTGAATGGCCAGTGAGCACAATACTCCCCAGTGGGGCTGGCAAAGAGATGGAGGCATTTCAACTTCATTTTAGCAGTTTTTAAATGCAGTTTGTTTGTGGGCAGTTCCCAAAGGATTGTGGCCATCAACATGCTCCCATCGGCTGTGGAATGATGGGACCACAAGGCACTACAGCAACAGGCTTTGCTGCTGTCATCTGTTCCATGTAGCAACTAACCACAAAGTGATAAAGAGACATTGCTTTGCCTTCCCCTAAGATAAGGGGTACGCAGGAGAGGGATTTCACTGCTTTAACCACAAAAGCACTGCTGTTCTCATTCACATCTTTATCTTCCAGTGCGGAAACCTTCCTTTTTGCCTTGCCTTGCATGTCAGTGGATCCCCTGGATCCTCTCTCTTGTGGAACTTGTTTCTTGCTTTGATTATTTTTGTCTCATTTATTCTTAATATTACTCTGACTCCAGAAAAAAAAATAGTTACAGTCTCATAGCATCATAGACTGGTTTCAGTAGGAAGGGACCATAGAGATCATCTAGTTCCAATCTGGCCTTGAACACTTCCAGGGATGGGACATCCACAGCTTTTCTAGACCACCTGTTCCAGTGTCTCACCACGCTCACTGTAAAGAACTTCTTCCTAATATCTAATCTAAACCTACCCTCTTTCAGTTTAAAGCCATTCCCCCTTGTCCTGTCCTTTGTGCCCTTGTAAAAAGCCTCTCTGTCTTCCTTGTAGGACTCTTCAGGCATAGGAAGGCTTCTTTATGGTGTTCCTGGAACCTTCTCTTGTCCAAACACAATTCTCAAAAAATAATGTAGTTTTAAATGTTACTGCTGTATTGAATCTCATTCTTGTCAGTGCTTCCTCCCCACCTTCTTCCTGGGGTGGCTCCCTTCATGTCCCCTTGTCTGGTATTCCTGAGACTGGAAGCTCTTTGAGGTAAGGACTTAATGACTTTGCTCTGCAGCAGAGGAGCAAGATAATAATCCATGTGATCATTTAATTTAGAATAGATTGTACCACACACAGAGGTAGGGCTGGATTAAAATTGAATAAACAGTCTTGTTGTGGTGTTTGCAGTGATTTTTTTTTTTAAACAGTACAACTTTGATGCAGTGTGTCGTGCAATGTCTCTCATAAACTTTTCTCCTTCCTACCTCAAAGTCAAGGTTGTGGTATATATTTGCCCAGTTAAACACTGGACAAGTTGCAGGCCTTGGCTGTGACAACATGGTATTTCTGGAGCATGGCAGAGAAACAGGTCATCAGTGAGTTGTGGGAACCTCAAAATGAGAGAATGTGCCAGCAGGTTTCACTGTTTAAACTCCTGGTTCTCCAGGTCCATCACAGGCTTTCATCTTGTGTGCAGAAAGCTGAGAGGCTGTAGTTCCCAAACCTGGTCCATTCCCTCTGGGTCTCCTGTAGCCTGTTTCTTTGCCCTCACCTCCAACACCACCTCCCTTAATTCTTCCTTTCAATCCTTTATGTCCACAAACTCTTTGGTAAAGATTTCAAATATCTTGGGTAAATGTCAGTGTTCTCTCTTAATTTTCCTGATCCTTCTTGCCCATCAGTCCCATTGTTCCTCTGTACTCAGTTTGTCCAGTGAGTGTTTGTGCTCTCCTGTACCCTTATGCCTCTCTCCAGTCTGTGCTCGTGTTTCTTCCTTTGGTTTCTATCCACAGTCTCAGAACCCTGTACAGTTCCTAAACCTCTGGTAGCTTCATCTAGCCTTTTTGTCCTTCCTGACTACTGCTGCTTCCCAAGCTCCTCACTCTTCACCTTGCCATCTCTGGCTGGGTTGCTAGTCCCCTCCATTCCTGTGGCTTAGAGAATTGTTTACGAATGGTATTTGCTGTGCTTTCACACCACAGTTGCTGTCACTATAGCCAGTATTTGATGTGCAGTGTCTAAAGTGTGTCACTCAGGTGGAATAAATCTTCCATCATTCATTTTGCAAGTAAGGATGCCCTCCTGACAGTGAGTATTGTTAAAATACTCTGCATCCAGAGGGGTTTTCAATACCTGACTACATAAAGCCCTAATTTGACCTCATGGCTGACCCTCTTTGGAGCAGGGTTGCTGGACTAGACACCTCCAGGGGACTCTTCCCAACCTGGGTTATCCTATGCTGCTGCAAAAATAACCTTGCCTGCTGGATGTAAAGTAAACAGAACTGGCTGGCACAACCTGCAAACTTCAGATGAAACTTAAGTTCATATCCATACTATCTAAGCAGGATATGCCTATTTGGCCTCGGTAGCTTTTTACAAAACTCACCTGTTTTCACAGTGGTGACCAAAATGAACCCAGTCAGCTTCAGGATAGTATGTGCATAGCAGCTTGCAGAAGCAGTACAGATTCCTTGAAGAAGCTACCACAGCTCGTGTCAGATAAGATTCACAGGAGATTCAGATCCTGCCGATATTGATTCCCTTCTGCTCAACCTTTACATTTCCTGTTCCCTCTTCCGGCACTCTGGAAAGAGGTGGCAAACCTGCGCAGCACACAGAGATGTGAGCTTAGCCTGCAGGGAATATTTGTCATGCAAATCACATCTGCAATGGATTTTATGCAGCTAAATGATATTACTTCAATGGTAGGTGGTAGCAAAACAAATGTCTTTCTCATCTGCTGCTTAGGTATTAAGCTGGGACTTTCAGGTCCAGGTCCTTCTTCTGCTTCACCTCAGACATAATCTGGTGTAGAGGAGCTCTCTCTAATTAGGCAGAGCTGGGACTTCAGGCACTGCATGCCATAAAGCAGGCTGATCAGATAAAGCCAGCAAGCATCCTGCCAAACTCCTCTCTAAAATTACTGTTTTGATCTTGTTCTCCTTTCATTATAATTTGGTCATGTTAGAACACACGTTTTGCAGCGTGTCAGCGAAAGGATGGATCCTGCCACAGTTAAGTTTTCTTGTGCCTCCAGTATTGGGCCATCCATGCTGCTTGTGAGGAGAGGAGATGGGACTTTTAAAAATGGAGAGGGTGACTTCTGCAGGGATGTCTGACAGTGGAAGGGCTGCGGAGAGGGTCAGGGGATCATACTGCTGTACCTCACCTCGTGGTGTCTCCCCACAAGCTTCACACTATTCCACGGACAGGGATCCCAAAGGGCTCATCCAGATGGAGCAGATTCAGGAGGTAAGAGAGGAAAAATACCCATATGGAAAAAAAAAAGGTATCAATGTTCAAAAGCCCCATATTTAGAGAAACCTGTTCACATTTTCATGCAAAGAAGTGGTGGAGTAGCAGGACTGTCTTTACTCTGTTCCTCCTTCACTCCTCAGAAAATGAGCCTGTCTGGTCTATGACGAACTATGCTGCTGGGCTCTTGCTATGCCCTCTCGTGAGGCACAGCCTTTCAGTAGCTGGTGCAGTCAAGTTATTTATTGAAATTACCCTAAATCTCAGAAAGGCTGGTTATGGTTCAGCACCTGCCACTTCCGGGGACTGGGAGGGGGTGGGGTTTTTTTCCTTCCGCCTGGGATGGCTCTGCATTGCTGGAAGGGAGCAAAACACTGGTTGTGGGAACAGTTGCTCCGTTTGAACAGGAAGAGGGGTTTTATGAGCCAAAGCCAAATGCTGAAG
Source organism: Grallaria varia (assembly GCA_013396735.1). NCBI lineage: Eukaryota > Metazoa > Chordata > Aves > Passeriformes > Formicariidae > Grallaria > Grallaria varia. The sequence continues at coordinate 523,154 of VWZG01005385.1, read as the reverse complement.
CTACATTTTGTTCCCAATTCAATACACTTCCCTCTCCCATTCCTCACCATTGCCTCAGCCTGAGGATCCTCAGCAAACAGGATCCTTTCTTAGAAAAGGTCTTCTGGGACATCAGCTCTTTCTGTGGTGCCTGTGCCCCTCTTCTTCCTTCACATCTCCTCCATCCTAAAAGGCTTTTGGGATCTTGGCATCATCAGTAATAGTACTGATGCATTCTATCCTACACCTGGGATTCACACTCCAAGCTGACATCCACATCTCTGGCGTGTTCTCACTGCTGGTCATGGCAACAAGCTCATCTCACTGCTAGCAGGCATTTTCATCCTCTTTTCCTGTTTGAGGTAAGAGACTGGATGCACACACAGTGTTTTCACCAGGCATTGGCTCTGGCTGCCTCTCCTTTCCAGACTGCAGTGTGACTGAGTGGCAGACATCCGTACCACTGGGGAGGATGCTCGCTGGCAAGACATCATGCTTCCTAGATGGACTTGGACAGTCCTGATTGCCTCTGACTGAGATGCCCATGTATCCCACAACACACACCAAACACATAAGTGTCATGCAGGAGTGTTGCCTCTGCCAAATTTTGACTTTCTAGCCCTGAGGCATGACCCATGAGTAGAGCAAGAATGTTCCAGGACACTTAGCTTCTAATTTAAGAAAGACAACAGAAGATCCAATTTCCACCTTTTTTTTTTTTTTTTTCCAGAAAGTTGTTCCAGTAGCAGTGGGAGGAGAAGAGTCTGCCCTCCCATGGGTTTGAGACCTCTGCCTTCCTCCCACCACTGTAATCCTGTCTGCTTCTCTTTTACTCCCTGGCTGAGTGGGGGAGTTGTCCAAGCAAGGACAGCAGCACACTGGGGAGAGCAAGCAGCAGTGGAGCCTGGGCTGCTGCCTTTTTCCTCCTTATGCTGTTAGTTTGCATGGGGCTTGGAGTAATGTCATCCTCTTTAGGTTTGCTTCTACTCACCCTGTTTGACTTGGGTCACTGGACTCAAAATTTTTGCTACTATGTGATCGAGACGTTATGATTGCACGAGTCATGTTTTCTTCAAAGAGCAACAAAGCCAAACACATCTGAACCATTTTTACTTAAAAGCACTGGAACACTGAGCTGAGGCAAGGCCAAAAAATTACAGCGCGAACAGCGAGCCAAGAAATTAGGCTGCATTCTGGTACACTTCATTACAGCTTTCAGAGGTACTTCAACTGCTATATACAGACACACCATGAAATGATATTGAGTGAAAATTGCTGGGGTGGATGCAGCATTTATGCATTTCCCTGGCTGTGAACTGAAATCTCTCTGTGCTTTCAGTCTGCCTTGAAGTCATACTGCCTCACAGACCTCCCCTTTCCCTTCTGCATCCCCTCACATACCTGCCCTGTCTTACTTATCTACTTGCCTCAGTGAACTCTGCTTTACCTATGGTTTTTTGCAAACTTTTCAATGCAAACGTCTATTCTGGGCTGTCTGCTGGGACAGAAAAGGGTGAGAACCACTACCCTGGTTTTCTATTCTGCATCCCTGAAGCGCATTAGAAGATGAGTAGCGGTGTAAGGTGTCGTTCAGAACAGCATCTTCCTATCTCACTGCCATTTGCATGCTGCTCAGGTTTCAAAACCTCGCTCTAAGTGCTTTTTCCTGAAGATGCAAACAACAGCTTCATCAGAGTCATCTGCAGGGCACTTGCAGTTGCGCTAGTGTTATGGAGCTTCAAGCTAATTTATTTATTTCTTTTAAACCAAGCCTCTGAGAGTCAGAAATCAGGAGTTCCTGTGTGCACTTATTTTCAACTTTGGGGCTGTTTTCTCCCAGGACTGCCGTGGGAGCCGGGCCACCGCAGCTCCTTGAAGCCACAGAGTGGTTCATTGTGGCTGGTGACAGGGAGCAAAGTGGTTTTGTGGGGGAATGTCTTGCCATGGAAAATGCCCAAAAGCCAAAACCCCATAGCATTTGTCTTGCAAGATCTGATGAACAGCAGATGTTCTGTTTAACATCTGAAAGCCTGTAATACCTTCACTGTCCTACTCGTGCAGCAGTGCTTACTGATCACTTGCTCAACACTGCTGCAGAAGGTGGATCAATGACCTTCTTCTTCACTCCTTTTAATTGTGCTATACATAGCAACTTTCCATGCCAGTGGCCTGATTCCTGCTGAACATTTTCAAAAGTGTTAAATTAGCACTAGAACACAGGGGAATAAAATGCTGTTTTGCCTTTGTTGAAAAAAACCAACACCTCTCTTCAAATTGAAATCTCCTGTGATTTAGAGCATAAACTGAAAATCTGACAGAAATTTGACTGAAAATTGCTGCAGAAGGAGACCTTTTCTGCCCATGTAGGGATTGGTCTGATGTGCCCCAACCCAGAGCTGAGGTTGCACATAGAGGTAACATCTCATGAACAGGTTTGGGGGCTGAGTGCTCTGACCAGCATATCTGCTCTGAGGGTGCGTGAGCTCTGCATACTTGCCTTACTTGTACTGAGGGGTTTTTTTATTACTTGGACTGATTATTTTTATTACTTCAGCATCTAGGAGACCCAGCGGAGGGGAACACCATCCTAAGATGCGCAGTGGGCGTACCTGTAGTAAGAGGAACGTATTCCCCTGTACACAGAAAAGACCTGCAGCTGGAGTTGCAGACTTGGCTCCTGCCGGTGGAAGGGCTGCTGACGGAGGTGGGGGGCACAGGAGGCTGCCAGAGGGCACAGGGGGTGTCCGTGACAGAGCAGTGATGGCAGCCCACAGGCCTGTCTGTGGGAGGTGAGGGGACAAGGTGTTGCTGCCCAGAGTGAGAATGGATGCACAATGGCTCCAGAAATGTAATTGGAAAGAGATTTTTCATGTAGTAGGTGCTTTGTTGAGTTTGGTACATCCCCCTGTCTTAATCCCTCCTGCTAGTGGCAAGGCTGGACGTGTCCCACAGCAGCGGGTGGCACTGGAACAGCATCTCCCCATTCCCTCTTGGAGCCCAGCCCTGCTGGTGGTGAACAAAGCTGCATCCTGTGGCTGTAACCCGGGATGCTGGGAGGGTCCCAGCACCCACGGCCCCTCACCCCATGCCCTGGCTGGCCCCACGCAGGGGCTGCACTCCCAGGAACAGCCCCTGCTGAAGGCACTGCAGCATCTTGGAGCAGCGCTAGGGCAAACCATAGCCCGTTGTGTGGGAACACCCCTGTGGCTCAGCCAGAGGGAGCAACTCAAAGAAAATGCAGAATTACAGAATTGCTTCATAATCCTGCTCATGACTGATGCTCCAAGGCAAGAAAGAGGTATCCTGCATTGGTTTCCCTGTCTAACACAGCTGTGTACAGTCTTCTGACTCATAAAAACCGCATGTGCTTTTTTAAAAAAAGATCTATATCTAACATCTTGGTAGCAATGATAACGGCGTGGCAGTGAGTCACATAGGATAATGACGGTGTTTAAAAAACAATCTTTGTCAGTGCTGAGTGTTTTCTCTTAATTTCACTACCTATCATCTTATGAGGGAAGATTAATGATGCTGAATACCCTTAAAGAGAGACTTTCTCAGGAATGGGCTCTGTATGCACAGTTTTTAAGAGGTTTTCACTGGATTACAGTATGAGGGGTCTTTTTCCACTGTCGTGTCATGGTTTAATGCTAGCCAGCAACTAAAGCCTACACAGCCGTTCAGTCACTTCCCCACAGTGGGATGGGGGAGAGAATGAGCAGAACAAAAGCAAGAAAACTCATGGCTTGAGGTAAAGACAGTTTAATAGGTAAAAAGCTGCCCAAGCAAGCCAATCAAAAGAAGGAATTAATTCACTGCTTCCCATGGGCAGGCAGGTGTTCAGCCATTCCCAGGAAAACAGGGCTCCGTAACATGTGACAGTGACTTGGGAAGACAAACACCATGACTTCTAATGCCCCCGCTTCCTCCTTCTTCCCCCAGCGTTATATGTTGCCCATGATGCCTTACAGTCTGGAATATCCCCGTGGTGAGTTGCGGCTGGCTGTCCTGGCTGTGCCCATGCCCAGCTCCTTGAGCACTCCCAGCCCACTCACTGGTGGGGTGGTGTGAGAGGCAGAAAAGGCCTGGACTCTGTGTAAGAGCTGCTCCACAATAACGCAAACATCTCTGTATTATCAATGCTGTCTCTTAACACAAATCCAAAATACAGTTCCATACCAGCTACTGTGAAGAAAATTAACTCTACCCAAGCCAAAATTAGCATGTGCCTTAATGCATGTTCCTGTGTTGGTTTGGCTGCTTACAAACTTTCACTGTGGTTTGGTCTCTGGTGTACATAACTTCAGCTTTTCTGGTGCTCACAGAACAGGCTCACGCTGTACCTTGAGGTGCCTGAAGAGTATTTTAGGTGCTGCTTATCCCACAGGCTTGTCTACTTGACTTTTCCTAGCAGTCTGCAGATCAGCCAGCTCTGCCAGGCAGCCATAACATCATATACATAACATCCATAACTGCTTGGAAAGAACAGTAAGCATCGTGTAGTTTCAATTCCTCCTCTGGAGCGAGGTGATTATGGTTTCACTCCAAAAGGCAGAAATAAGGAAATAGAAATGCTAGTTTGGTGTGTTTTCACCTTTGGTGTAGGGGAAACACAAAATGGTATTAAGCTTTTTGTTAAACTGATCATTGAAAAGCCATTTGTCTGTCTTGGTGCTCTGACTGGCATAGGAGAGCAGCAGTGCAATTATTCATACTTTTATGGCTCTTTCATTTGCCCTGGTTATTCTGTTCCTGGGTAATAGCCGATGCTGCCCAAAGCTAAGGCCTGCTGTTGTGAGGCATCTCCCATCAGTGTCCAGAAACATTCAAACATGAGCACTCAGGGGAGATTGCTGATTGTCCCTCTTTGGTCCCAGAAAGAACTCCACAAATAAACTGTGTTTTGCAGGCTGCTACCTATCTGCTGGTTCACTTTGAACTACCGAAACTTTAGCCTTGAGTTCACCCCATGAAATCTTTTGGTTGTATGGAGATGCTCAGGAGAACAGGCGAGGCCTCTGCACTGTAACTCCGGGCAGTCTCCAGTCTGGACTCAGACTCCTCCTGGTCCAGTCCCCTCAAGCCATGGTGCCCTCCACAGGCTCACCAGCTCCCTGCAATGGAGTGTGGGCAGTCACCTTGCAGGCAACAGTGTCCCACGGGATCTTTCTCCAGGGGCTATCTCTGATTAGCTGAGCCAGCTGTCTTGGGGCTTCCTCTGCCAATGCTAAAGGCGGTGTGTTTTTGCTTTGGAGAGGTAATTTTCACAGTGATTGCAATCGGTCTGCAACCAGAGGAAAAATTGAGAGCCTGTTCTTTCTCTGGTTTAATATGTGGATGTAACTGCGCAGATATCAAAAGACAGAAAACAATCATGTTTCTGGTATTAATGTTCCTGAGGCAAACTCTGCACCGCCAACAATTCAGTCCACCAGATTCCTCCTGGTGCTCACATGGAGTCTATGCCTGACCTCTTGCCTTGTGCTGATGCTACTGTTCCAAATAAGATGTGGACTGGCTATAGTGTATTCGCACTGAGGAGCTGCACATTTACAGGATGAATGTGTCTGTAAAAGGAAGGAAAATTTCAGATATGCAGAAAAAAGCATCTGCAATCATTTGTTATAAATATATCCCAAAAAGTCAGGCAAGACACCAAATGCAGTGAGAGAAGAGAACTAGTTTTTTTCTAACCTTTTCTCTTTCATTGCAGAACATTTATCTTTTCAGGCCCTCATTAGAGATGTCTGTGTCTTATTTTGTCTTACCTTCTGGGAAGGAAGTCAGAGCTGCTTCATGGGGTGTAGTGTGTGCTGGCACACACCAGTGACACAACTCTTGCACCATGGCTCTGTGGCCGTGCTGCAAGGCAGGAGGCACAGCGGGACTGGGAGGCCATCCTGCAGCCCAAGCTGGGATTGTCACACCAGGGCTAAAGCAAAGGTCGCTGCAGTGCACCAGAACAGAAGGCTGGCTATACCCTCAGTGCTTTATTTTTGGGTGTTTGGGTTTTTACATATTTACTTGGTTTTTTGCTTGTTTGGTTGGCTTTTTTTCTTTTTTTCCTTTTCCTCCCTTATTTTCCACAAAGGAAGCTTCACATGAGATGTTCTTCCAGTAAAACAAAAAGCTGTAAAACTTTCAAATGCCTGGAATTTATTGCAGCACTGTGAAAGAGTGGTCATCACTCTAGGAGAGACTGGGGAGAACTAAACTGCTGTTACTTGTCTGGCTTGCCAGCTGCTCTTGCCTCAGTGGGTCAGCACTTGTCAGTGTGGGCCAACCACAGTAATTAATTCCTTGCCTAAGCCTTCCTTGGGACAGTAAATATTTCCATGAAAGTTCTTGCTGTCTATATGCTTCCCCACAGATTCTGAAACTATTTCAAAATATTTGAGGGGAAGTTTAAATTGTTTCAAGCACTTACAAACCAAGGACATTTGCAGTAAAGGAAATACATGCTTTGATGCATAAGAGTGAGGGATGGTCTCCTGTCCTTTGCTGATATGGATTTGTAATGACAGAAGGAGGGAGACATTACTTTGGAGATTTCATCTGAACTTTTAGAAACCATAGGAGATACATTTGATAAAGATAGAATATTTGTATTATGTTCAGGAGAGGCTCCTCCAAAGGGGCAAAATGGGATTAAGCTGCCATACAGCAGCTGCTGAACTCTTGGTACAGTGAGGAAGAGGTACTGGTGCTTTGGTCCTATCTGGGATGGGGCTGGACTTTGCCACATCACTAGGCTCAAGGTAGAGCTTGCTGCTTGGGCTGGAGTTCATGACACTTTGCTGCTGCCCTGTTGTATTTTTTGCCAGAAGAAAAACCTGGTGCTCCCACCAGACCTCCAAGCAACAGATACATCAAGTGGGCAACTGGGCAATTAAAGCTCTGGGTTCAATGTGCATGTCAAGATCACTTCCATAGGCTGGCCATAAAGGTCAATAGCCCTTTTGGCTGGAGGATAGTCCAAGAGTGGCTGCAAAAGGAGAGTTGTTTCTGATGGCCTTTCCCAAAAAGTCCACTCAAGAGCATGTTCAGGTAGTAATATTTTTCAGGCAAATGCTTTCAAGATCAGGCTTTACAGGGTCCATGGCTTGTGAAGCATAGATGTAGCTGACATATGTGTGCTTGCCACCCTGGGGTCCCTGCAGGAATCCTAACTCCCAGACATCCAAGGGAGAGAAGGTGCAGAGGGCACCAAGAAGAGCAGCAGCTCTGCAGTAGCAGCATCACTGGCAGGAACCTGGAAGGGTACCAGCACCTCAATTTCTTTGGTATTTTTTCAAATATCACCCGAGGCTGGTGCAGGATGGTTTGGTAATATATTTCTGTCTCACATATAATTGCAGACTAATGGCCTTGTTAAAATACTTGGGTTTATGATCTGTTTTTCTCCTAAGCAGCTGTTTAAATGTCTTATTAATTGTTACTAATTAAGGCCCTTGGATGAAGTCCTTTGGAGACTGTCCAAAGACATAAAACCCAAATAAGCCTGGGTCACAGGCACTAAAATATCTTCCAAAAAGCCATGTAAACAGATTGCAAATGGACCAAAGAAAGGTCTGATGAAAAGAGGTGAGCGGGTAGATATACAGATTCAGGTAGGTGTCATCTAAAACCTAGGATAAGGGCGGGGCGGGGAGGGAGGGGGAAGGAAACGATTTAAATGCCTTGAAGCTCCCTTTGTGCATGAGATCTTAAGCTCAGCAGCTTGTATTTATTGTCAGGTTGGGTCACTAATGCACTTCTGAGCCAAGGGGCACTTGGGAGGCCTGCAGCCCTGAGCCATCACAGCACCGCGCTGGCGAAGGCCACAATGCCTCCCAAAAGCCACAAGCAGCTGTGAAGTCAAGCTATTGACCTCTATGCACTGGATTGTAAATCCCTTTGGAGCCAAGCCTGCCTGGCTTTAAGAGGAGTCTGGGTAGGTAAGAGATGAAAAAATAAGAGCAGGAAAATTAAGAGCAGGTGAAGTTTCAGTGCACTGTTAAGCCAGGGGATGGAGGCAGTGAGTGACGTGAGCACTGAGAACTGTGTTTGCTGGCAGGACCAAAGCATCATCCATCATGGCTGTGCATGAGCACCCCAAACCAACCCAGGCTTTGCCCCACCTGTCCTGCAGCTTGTTTGGCAGAATGAGGAGGGGGGGAGTGAATCAGAGGAGATGTACATTGAGAGTTGAAGAAAAACTACGATTTTATTTATGTTGGAGAGCTTGCAGCTGGCAAACCCATCCTCCAAGGCGGTGGCCTCTTTCTGAAAGTTTGGGTAAGGCTGCCCTTGAGCGGCTGGGGGTGCAGGCTTAGCAAGCCTCTCCAGGCAGGACTCAAAAGACAGGTCTTGGGCATCATGCTGCCACAAATATTTGAGACTCAGCTGTATGACTGACTTAGCAGAGATGTGTTAACAGCTTTCCTTCTGTGGGGCTTTGAGGGAGTTTCAAGACCCAAGAAAACACAAGTTGTAGCTGAAAATTTTTGAGGTGTCTTGCCAGCTTGCTCTGTATCTTAAGGCTATGACTTAAGTAAAGGCAAAGCAACTGCTGTGCAAATCCCTGGGGCAGGCTTAGGTCCCGCAGGCACAGCTGCACAGTGGAGTGTAGGGGCTGCAGCCCCACACTCTTTTGGGGGTTGGGGTGGATGTAGAGCTACCACAAAGCCCAGCACTTTGTGAGACCAGGTGTGCAGGTCTTAAGTTTCAGAGGATGAGAATCTATTGGGTTGAGAAACTTTCCTTCTCCCCTCACCACTAAAGTCATGACCTTGCGGATGCTTCTCCCCTCTTCCTTCTGCCATGAAACATCACAGTGGTGTCCTTATGGCTTAATTCCACCAGAAGGGATGCAGGAGGGGTTGTATTCCACCCTACACCTGCTACGCTGGGAACTGGAAACGCATTTGCAGACACATGCAGCTGACTGCAGGTTGGTGGCATGCGTGTTTATGCTTATTTCAGAGAATAACTTTAAAATAGTCTCTTAAATTCTCTTCATAATAGCAATGCTTGCTGGAGTGGGAATTGTGAGAGCTATCACTTGTTAATTTTTGTGGCTTGGTGGCAGTGTGGCCTGGCCCCCCTGCCGAGGGGTCTGTGCTGGTGTGTGATCAGCATCTTCGTGCTGGTCCAGGTATGGTCCTAGGAGGCTGCTGGGTTATGATGGCTTTCCTGGGAATGAAATATCCTGGGTTTGTCTGAAATGCTGCCATTCATCTGCAGTGGGGGCGAGTTGCTTTTGTCACTCAGTGCTTCCCTTAATGCTGCAGGCCTCTAAAATCACACAAGAAAGAAAAAAGAGGGTTGTGCTGTTGTCTGGGGAAGTTGGGCTCCTATTGTTTGCTTGTTTGTTTGTTTTCTCTCTTTCATTTGATTGCTTTGTTTTTAGTCTCTTCCAGACAGCTGGCTCTGCTTCATTCAGCAGGCTAATTGAGGATGGACAGTATGGCTATATGGAAAATAGAATTTGTCTGAATAGTAGGATTCTTCTTTGCTTTCTTATTTTAATGAGACAAGATGAGAGAGATGGGATTATGGTCAGTAACACTGCCAGTGCTGCTATCATGTGCTTCTTCTGGCTTGGGCAGAAAAGCCTGGCGTGAAATCCCTGTAACACAGCCAGAGAATTTAAAACCGGGGAAAGGCTCAGCCACGCTATTGGTGAGAGGTTTGTTAGTGCTGTGCTGCAAGGACAGTGCCCGAGTGAAAGAATCTCTAAATTGTTGTTGCCTACAATTTGGTGATGGCACAAGCGCTACCACTGAGGGGGACATGTGAGCTGAGTGCTTTTCTCCACCCACGTTTGAGTTTGAAACCCATAGTGGGACTGATTTGGGTAGGGAGACCCTTGTCTGCTGGTTTGTAGGCACAGAGAGCTTTATTGATACAGGTGAGTTTCCACAGACACTTTTAATTCCTTGGATTAATTTAAGCCTTCCCTCCCTCCTAATATAATGTCTTGGTCTGTAAGATGTATTGCACAGTGTCTGTATGAGTGTCTCAGAATTGTCATTGATGATGATGATGATGTGGGGATGATGGTGATTACTACGGGAAACACCTATGCCAAGGACTTGAAGCACAGTCAACCCCATTTCCCCAGGGCCATGGAGAGCATCTTTGATACTCAAAAAGATGTGCAGTGGGGGCAATGATGGCAGTATTCATCTGGTGTCTCTCCGTACAGTTGTGTAAGGGCATCCTCCTGTGTCTCCAGAAGGAAATCGCATTTTTCATTCCTTAGGTGAAATGATATTTCATTCTCCTGTTGTGCTTCAGACTTGGGTTTCAGTGCAGACCTACCAGTGAATGGGTCAGCCAAGGAAAATTGCCAGAAAGCAGGCACTTGACAAGCAAGGCATTATTTCAAAAGCAGCTACATCCTTCTTTCAAAAGGGACTGGGGCTCAGCTCTGAGGAGCTGTGTAGATGTTTTACCTCCTTTGAAACAGAGCTATGTTGGAGGTACAGAATTGTCCCCATGGACCTGGTGTTGCAGCATTTCATAAATCTGTGCGGGCCTCAGAAATCAGAGCTACTGTTTGCAACTGTTCTGCATCCCATGGGAATCCACTGGGAACATTAGGACTGCAGCCCTTCTGAAGAAACCAAGCTATTTTTAATGAAATTTGACTGTAATATAACTTTTTTTTAATCAGCACTTACCGAAAGTTGCAGTTTTGATAAAAATGACTTAAACTTCACACATTTTCCTTGAAATGGGGATTATTCATCCTGGTTTTGGCACAAGAAGGCACTTCTAGTTCTATGAGAAAATTACTTGAAAAAGCTTTGAGGTTCCTGCTCTTTTTTAAAAAAAAATTATGTTCCATTTTGTCCTGGGTTCCTGTAGCTGAATTTTTTTTTTGGTAGTGGGGGGGGCTGCAAAGGTGGTTTCTGCTAGAAGATCCTAGAAGCTTCCCCTGTCCCATAGGAGCCAATGACACTTTGCCCCAGGTGGGACATCCGGCTCCTGGCCAGGGCCGAGCCAATTAGAGATCACAGGAACGCCTCTGTGATAACATATTTAAGAATTGGAGGTTGTTGCGCAGAAAAAATTCCAGAGAGCAAGAACATGGGATAACAAGGCAGACATCAAGGTCGCTGCAGAAGCGACCGGGGGGAGGAGGCACCTCATGGAGCA